>CM053595.1:160249504-160271232 GCA_028646575.1 Pseudocheirus occidentalis
GAGAGATTATCCTGCTTATTGTAAGCAGGTGCAGATGCCTCCAGGTGATCACTTGTACTCCTGTTAGCTGAGGACCAGGTTCAACCCGTCCATCTCACGTGGAGTATCAACGACCCTCTTTAGGAGTCTCCTCCCCACGTGAGGACAGAGACCTAACAAGTAAGGAGTTAGGAAAAGAGCACATCTGACTTTACTCATTGAGTTCACACCAAATTCCAAGATGGAATACATTCTAGGGAAGTGAAAAAAGTTCTTTAGATGTGATTGCTGAATGACTGTCAGTGAACTTTGAAATGTGATGGAGAATGTGAAAGTATTATAGCATTAGAGAAAAATGAATGTCCTGATTTCCCCCCAAAATGAGGAGAAGGTATCTGTTAATTTCATATTGATGAGCTGCACTTCAATCCCTAAGGGAAAAATTTGTGTATATGTGTATATATAAGAATATATATATACTTGTGCACATATATATAGTGTATGTATATGCATATATACATGTGCATATATGTACATATACACATACATAGGCACACACATATATACATATGTATGCAGGTATTATCAGTCTATATATGTATAAAGCATAGATTTTGTGTGTCATGAAGCAGATATAGTTTTCACTGAGATCATACAAATTCCCTGAGAAAAGTACATGGTATGTTACATGCTATAAATTTCCTTTTTAAAAAGTCTTATTAGGCCAATAAATCACAGAGATACCATAGCTATAATTTGCTTTGTTTTGGGCAAAACATTTGTAAAAAAAAATTCACTTGTAATACCGAGGGGACAAGATGGAGAGATGTAATCTAGAATAGATAGTACCACTAAGTGACTTTAAACTGGTTGAGTGACTACATTGAAAGAATAAGCATTAATAGATGGAAGTCATGTAGAAGAGATGTCTTTGGTGGAATGTCCCTTGCATGGTTCCCCGATCTTGTGCTTTTTTGCATCTATATCAGTGATGTGTTTGGAGGCATGATGAAATGCTTTTCAAATTTATGGATGAAATAAACCTGTAAAGTGGACATAGTTTTCCCCATCACCTAAATAAAGAAGAGAGTAACAGATTGAAATCCATCTAATAAGACAGAAAACTTCCAGAATTAACATTTTTTTCTTGCCACTGGGTTCTAACAACATCACTTGGGTTTAACTATCTGTCCTGCTGGTACACCTTTAAGATTCCCAAGGCACTGTCAGCTGATTAGCCATTATGTCCTAAGGATGCATTGCCTTTGTCATGTGACTCACTGCAGTAACTTTAAGATTTGTGAACATTACTGCTGAACTTTCTTATAGGTGTAATCTCTTCTACTTAGAGTATGAGCACCTTTAGATGACTGTATGTCTTACTTTTCTCTTTGTATCTCCAGTACTTAGCACAGTGCTTGTCACAGACTAAATACTTAATTAAATCTCTTCATTCATTTAATAGCTAGTTAACAGAATGGATAATAGCTAGGATATACAGAGATAAGGTGGCTCAAATTCAACGTGATGAAATTTATTGGGACAGCCTAGCAGCACAGTGGATAAAGCACTGCCCTTGGAGTCAGAAGGATTCTTCTTCATGAGTTCAAATCTGACCTCAGATGTTTATTAGCTATATGACCCTAGATAAGTCACTTAACACCATTTGTCTCAGTTCCCTCATCTGTAAAATGAGCTGGAGAAGAAAATGGCAAGCCACTCTGAATCTTTGCCAAGAAAAACCTAAATGGGGTCACGAGGAGTCAGATATAACTGGAAAGAATGAACAACAGAAATAAGTTGTAAAGTTCTATGCTTGCATTAAAAAAAAATCAGTTATAGAAGCACAAGATTTAAAGCATATAACTAGATAGCAGTTCATGGAAAAGACTTGCAAGTTTTAGTGGACTGCAAATTCAATAGGGCTACAGCAGTGAAACACAACAATGTACTTTGCCATAGTCTGAAGTATTGTGCTCTATTCTGGATACTACCATATTTTTGTGCATTGACAAGCTGGAAAATATCCAAAACCAAGCGACTAAGATGGTGAAGGACTTCTTGATTATTCCATATGGAAAAAGGTTCAAGGCACTGGGAATATTTATTGGGGATGTGTAGCCTGGAAGTGACAGAGACCATGATAATTATATCCACAAATTTCAGAACCATCTATGTGAATTAGATCTATTTTTTTTCTGCTTAGACATGAAAGCAGAATTAGAAGTAATGGGTGTAGAGTAAGGAAAGGTAATCCAGAAAGATAGATTTAAATCTCCCCAGTAATTATAAGCATTATAATCATTTTCCTTGAGAGGTAGGAGGTTTCCCTTTCTAAAAGTCTTCTGAAAAAAGGCTGAATGATGGGCCACTTGTGACAGAGCGAGTACCCCTCCTTTTTTTTTTTTTCCTCCTTAGGTATGGATCACACAATATGACCTCTAGTGCCCAGCCTTGTGTAAAGCATTGAGGATTTAAAGAGACAAGTAAAGATAGTCCTAGCTCTTAAGGAGCTCAGATCCTAATACAAAAATTCTATGATTGTGTGATTCTATTAGTCATAACACAAGTACTTTGCATTTGCATAGTACTTTATAATTTTCAAAACACTTTCACATCCATTATCTCCTTTTATTGTCCTGTTTTTTTTCCTTTTCCAATTCAATTTCAGTAATCCTGTTGATATGTTTGAGCTATGAGCAAATCTCTGTGCTAGTCTATGTCTTATGAAATACATTTGCATACTTATAATTTTTCCTACCACCTAGCTAGCCCATAACATTTTCTTTGGCATTGCATGTCTTTTTTTTCCAAAAAGCACAATCACATTTTCATTCCCTTTGCCTTTTCCTTGTTTCTTTCTGTTTTTATGATGTTTTACCCCTCTGAGTAGTTTTTCTAGATCATCTTAATATTTATTAATTACTTAATTAATATTTCCCTTGTTTTTTTTAGAAGGCTGGCTAAAAAGAGACCAAAACCTTCACAAACTCTGCCCAACATAAATGCCTATTTGCATCATCAGGGCAGAAATATCTCCAAACAATGTGTCTAGTAGTATTCCTAAAATGAAGAAGACTGAGGCTAATGCCAGACAAAAGTTTGAAATCTTCTATGTGTGAAGTTTTATCTACTCCCCAGATTTACCATACTATAACCCTTTCTCATTAAGTGAAAACCCTTCTTATCCCCCCATTGTGTTTTGGGTGCCTTCTGGAGTTTAACCCCTCTTCACCCTTTTTCCATCAAAAAAGAGGAAGTTTACCAGTTATTTATGCTTACTGAAACCAATTCAGTGCAATATAGTCAGTTCCACATATTGTGTGTCATTCTTGGTTTCTTTCCATATTTGGTTTTTCATCTCAGAATGAAAGGCTGCCTCCCCCCCCCAAATTCTGCATGTGCCTTCCATCTCCCATCTATGTCACTTCACACTAGCCATCCCCAAAGCATGGAATTCAATTGCTTCACATTCACACCGAGAACTCTTCACTTCCTGTACGACCTGTCTCAAGCTTCATCTTCTACATCTGTTTTTTGTGCTGCTCCAATTTCTATGGCCCTACTTCCATTCCTTCCTCTCTTTCTCCTTTGAGTTTCATTTTCTCTTTTCATTCTCTTGTCCTTTCTTGATGGATCTGGAATGCTACATCATGCTTCAACAGATTTCAGGAGTAGAATTGCTGTTCTTGGACATAGGCAACTGTGGCCCCTTTAAGGTATTTCCAGCCATGTTTGCCAGGCTGTGGAAACACTATACAAAGACAGTGTTTCAAGAAATCCTCTTGCACACCTGTTAGAAGCATCTCTGAGTTGGTTGCCAAGATTCCACACTACCCCACATATGAAGTCAAGAAGAATCGGCTCCAGAGCTTTTTACTGCTTTCTTCTCTATGGCACTGTGGAACACTCCTGATATGCATCGAAGAGTCATCCATCCCCAAGGGATTTGCTGTGCTATGTATCATAACATTTCAGGTTTCTTCGTGAAAATAGGAGAAATTGCATATGATGCCTAGATTTCAAGTGTCACGAGATGCACCATTTATAAAAAGCTCTCTGCAAGGTCTTTGACCAAAATTGTCCCTTTAGGACAGTTGAGGGAAATTCAGTGATAAGTTCTCTGTGAAGTCAGATCTGATAAAAGTGCATCTGTTTCAATCTTTGTGCCTTTGTGGTAGGGTGTTTATATAATTTAGAGAGGATTTGGCTAGCTGGTCATTTCAGATATACACATGGCAATTTTTGTCATTATAATGCATTCCATGTATGATGATGATCATATTTAATAAATATTTAAAATAGTTAATCAGCTGTGAATATTCAAATATGCATCACACCTCAGAAGTCCAACTAGTGTTTTCCCCATATGGATAAATTTATATTTATTCTTATACAGAAAAATGTGGCTCATTAGATTTGAGTGGCTTCCCTAGATTTAAGCAAAAAATATCTTTCTTGCGATTTATAACTTGAAGGGTCCCTAAAGACCATCACATCTAACAACTTCATTTTACAGATGAGGAAAACTGTGGCCAGACAGTTGAAATCTCTTGCCTAGCACCTCACTGATAGTAATTAGTATAACTGAGATAGGAATCCAAGCCGAAATATAAGGAATTAGAGCTTAAAGGAACCTCAGAGATTATTGACTGTAACCTCCTCATTTTACAGATGAGAAAACTTGAGGCTAAAGGATGTTAAGAACTTGATCAATGCCATTCAGCTAGTAGGTGACTGAGTGAGTTTGAGCCCACTTACCTTGGACTTCAAGGGCATTTCTCTTTCTACTGCACAACACTGCCTCTCATTTAGAGTCTTTAAATCTAGAGACGCTTCCACTATAAGAATGGCACAGTTCACTCATGTAGTAATTTTTTTCCCCTTACTCATTTGCATGGGTTCATTCACTAGCAATTTTCCCCCAGTTATTTTAGGTTGTGGTAGATGACCTATTCTCTGTGTAACCAACTATGAAGACTGGTAATGTAATCAAATAAAACTTAAAAGCAAGAACATAGGACCATAGCACCTAAAGCTAAAAGAGACTTTAGTAGTCATGTAGGTCAGTGATGTCAAACCAAAATAGAAAGAAGGCCTACTGAATTATACATAAGGATTCCTGCAGGTCACATATTGATTTAGAAAAGTGAAATGTTGATAAATTGCTTTTTTACTAATGTGTCAACCAATTAAAATCAGATAAGATACATTTTAATCTGGTTCAAGCCATACAAAGGAATGTTTTGGATTTCATGTTTGACATTTCTGTTCCAGGCGTTGGATTTGGCATTAGGAAGAATTAGGTTCAAATACCACTTCAGATGCTTATCAGTTATGTGACCCTGGACAAGTCACTTAACCTCTCTCAGTCCCAGTTTCCTCATTTATAAAATGAAAACTGGTGAATCTGATGGCTTCTAAGTTCCCTTCTAACTCTTAGTGTATGATTTTTTTTTTTAATGAGGAAACTGTAGCTCAGGTCCTCTCACTTCAAAATTTAATCATCTTTCCATTGCATCAAAATACTTCCCACATATTTCCTGACATGCATAGTCATTCCTGGGCTACATGTTAATTAGGAATGCCTGCTAAGCAGTTCAACCTACAGTCAGGTAGTCTCACAGAAGATTAGAAGCATAAGGGACCTGGAAAATATAAATAATTATAATTAGCATTGCTTTTTTACCAAAAAAAATTTTCAAACATTGGGGAGAGGGAGGGAGAAAGAAATGCATTCAGTCAAAGTAGCCTGAATGGTTAATGAGGAAGGGCTCATGAATTTTTACTGGGTTGTTAAGGGGGAGACAGTATGCTAAATATGTATATGGAGTGGGGAGGGACACTGAGTAAGGGAGGAGTGAGCTGTAAGGTAGATACAGTAAATTAGATCTTGCTTTTCAGTTTTACATTCTTATAATTAAAAAAAAAGAGGCGTTTGAACCACAAGGGGTGGCCCTGTGTAGTGGATAGACAACTAGCTTTTAGGCTCAGAAAGGCTATGTCAAGCCTTGCCTCTGGCGTTCAAGTCTGCCTCTCAGTAGGTTAGGCAACATAAGAGTGCAGAGGAAGGGCTGGCTTGCATCATAGTTGGGGTTCACCATGTCAATCAAATTATGTGCCTAGTCCCTCTTCATACACAAGAGTTTATAGTGGCAACTTGCCAATCCCTTTTTAAAAATTAATTTGCTTTCTGTTATTTACTTCAAGAGTTTTCTCCCACCCTTAGTAAGTATGTGACATACCCTCTTATTTGATTAGCTTCTACTTGAGGCTGGAAGATTTCAATGTAAAGAACTTTTCTTTGAAATGATTGTACAGAGTAGAGTTCTAGGCTGAGAATAATGAGATGAGAATTAATAGGAATAACTACAAAGCCTTTCACTTTGGATCAACTAACAGTTGCTCAAGTCCAGGCTCGCCAATTATTCTTTAAAAATAATAAAAGAAAAAGACTTGTGGGTTGCATGAACAGAGAGACATGGAAGATAAAAATTAAACACCATTTTAGACTATCTTGAAATTGGTAGTTTCCATTAACAAGGGTAAGAATAGTTCAAGCTTTACTGTACTTCTTCACTGTTCGGGCCACATCTGATGCTTTGGTATAGTTCTGGGGACAAATCTTTAGTAAGAACATTGATGATCTGGATTGAATAGAAAAGAAAGAGAAGAGGGAGGGGAAAGGAATAAACATTTATGTAGCATGTTCTATATGCCAGGTACTGTACTAAGTGTTTTATAAATATTATTTGATCCTCCATCCTGAGATATGATTAATATCCCCTTTTACAGTTAAGACAGATGGAGATTAACTGGCTTCCCCAGGATCAGACTGCTGGCAATTGTCAGAGGCTAGATTTGAACTCAGGTCTTCCTGACCTGCTAAGAGAGTAACTGGGATAGCAACTAGGATGGTGAGAAGATTTGAGACCATGCCATTTGAGAATAAGTTCCAGGAAATTAATTTTAGGCCTGAAGAGTGAAGAATTAGGGTGGATATACTAGCCATCTGAAGGTATTTGAAGTGCTATCATCTGAAAGATGGATGAAGCTTTCTTTACCCAGAGGATAAAACTAGTAGAGGGGAAGAGTTGTAGAGAGAAATTTCTTCTTCATGTGAGAAAAAAATATCTGGGTCCTATCTAAAAGTGAAATGGACTATCTAGAGAGATTCCTTATCTAGAGAGTATTCCTTATTACTGGAGTCCTTCACTCAGAGACTGGATGACCACTGCTTGATGAAGCTCTGCAGGGAATTCTTGGTAAGGTATAGGGAGATCTTTAGTCTCTTTCAACCTATGATACTGTGATATATAGATATAAGTATAAAATATAGCAAATACAGATGGACTTTTTCTGGCCTTACAGATAAAGTACATGAATAAAGAGTAATATGAAAAAAGATCTTGAATTTTACTCTTCTCCTCACCCCCACATTGGAGTATTATGTTTCTGCTTCTATCTACCTAGAGCATCCTAGGTCCAGTTTCTGCAAGTTTTATATTAGGGGCATTGTATTTGATGCAAGTAAATGGCTTCTTAAGGAAGTAAAAGAATTCATGGTCACTGATACAATAAATGTGGGGCAACTGCCCTGGGGACCTCTCCTGAACGTATCAAAGGTGATCCTAACTCACATATTGGTGTGAGAGTAAAGCACAGACAGCTCACTGGGACTGACAGTTAGTTTGGCAGAAATCAGTTATTCTAGCTCATTATAGTAAACTTTCCCCTTTTGCTCCAATAACAATCCAGAGACAATGTACCATAGTGGCTAGGGTGTTGGACTTGAGACTCAGGGGGAAAAAAACAAAACAGGATTCAAATCTCATAAAAGGAATTTACTATCAGTGTGATGCTGGAAGATGTTGACATGTTCTTGGTATCTTCATCTGTATAATGAGGGAATTAAGTCAGAGGACATCTAAGGTCCCTTCTAATCTTTCCATCTATGATTCAATGATCTTCCACGTTAAATTCATCTTAGTGTCATAGAATTTAGGCAAGTACATAATATAGTACAGCCCCTTTATCCTCTTAATATAAAGCCTAATGATTAATTTGAGAATTCTGACACTTGCCATAGGTTTTAGTCTCCATTTTATTTGGGTTAATTGTCCAGGATTAAGTCAGTGACTGGAGGCAGGCAGGTGGCTCAGTGAATAGAGCACTGGTCTGGAGTCAGGAAGACTTGAGTTCAGTTCTGGCTTCAGACATTATGTGATCCTGGGCAAGTCGCTTAATCTCTGTTTTTATCCACTGGAGAAGGAAATGGAAAACCACTCTAGAAAATCCCCTGGGCTATGGTGTACTATGGTCCACGAAATCACAAAGAGTCAGACATGTATGAATGACTGAACAATAAGTCAATGGTGAGGAGGCACATTGTATGGTTTTGAACTTGGAGTCAGAAGTGTCTGATTTCCAAGGCTGAGTCAGCTTCATGAACCTTGGCAAGTCACTCAACATTCAGTCTTGGTTTCCACATTTGTAAAGTAAAGATAATAATAGTATCCACATCACAGGGTGGTTATGAGGGCGAAAGGAGTTAATGTAAGGAAAGCATTTTGCAAACTTCAAAATGCAGCATAAATGAGAGCAATTATTAGTAACAATAACACTAATATTAATGCCATATAACCCTTAAAGGTTTACAAAGTACTTTGGCATATATTATCTCATTGATCAGATGGCCATTGAACCAAGTCAAGTCTTTGTAAAAGCCATGCATCTATTAATTCTAGATGTCCAGGGAAGATCTAGAAGTAGACCTCTCAGTTAGAAATAACCATATACTCTACCCAGCAGGGCTATTTGAAATTGCAGACACATTCTAGAAAATAAAATAATTAAGTTGTTCAAGGATTATAATTTTGTTGGGTTCTTTCCTCCCACCCCCAATTCCTATAAAAAACCTCCATACCTTCATATATGGTCTTCAAGAGTTACTACAACTGAAGAATTTCTGACCCTGGATTGATTCTAGAGTTGACCATCTACCTCTGAGCTCTATTTGACCTGTTCTCTGAGGACAGACACATTAAAGTCACCAACCTTGTAGTTGGTGACCCTTTCCAACCCAAAGTAGGACCTGACAAAGCTCTTCTTCTGGTGGCATATTCTTTGAGAGCTCCATGTTACTGCTCTATGTTAAAGAACAGTCAGAGAAATCTTGAGTCCTTCCAGTTGTGTATGCTAATACAGCAGGTTCCAAGAATTTTGAGCCAACTCTTGTGACATTTAAAAAATCCATTTTTCCCCTGGGTACCCAATTCTCCAGATGGTATATACTCACAGAGTTTGTTTGGGTCATTTTTCTGCTTCCACTTTCCAGCAATTGTCAGAGTGGAGCATTGCAAAAGCTTAACTGGAAAGACCCTGAGCAGCTGTGATATGAAATGTGCTGAGCTACTGTGGCCTAAGGAAAAATATCATAAACCAAAAAACAACATTTTTCTTCTTTATGATTACAATATGCAGTAGAAGTTAATGCACCCTTCAAATTTTCTTTTAGTGCAATGCTGAGTTATTTGCACCAAGAAGAAATGGTAGTTGGGCTTCTAATTATTTCTTATCCCATGAGAAACAGCTGAAGTAGCAGGAAGAACACTCAGCTAGTAGAAGGGAGTCTTGAGTTCTAATTCAGCTTTTGTGACAACTAGCTGCAAAACACACATTGTAATAATGACAGCTAACATTTATAGAGTTCATACTACATGTCAGACACTGTGCAGAGCACTGCATAATCATTATCTTACTTGATCCTGCCCTGGGAAGGAGGTGCTATTATTATCCTCATCTTCCAGATAAGAAAACCGAATGAAACAGGTTAAGTGACTTGACAAGGGTCATACAACTAGTAATTGCCTGAAGATGGATTTGGACTCAGTTCTCCTTGACTCCCAGCCTAGAGGTCTATGCAGTATACCAAAAACAAAACAAACAAATAAAAAACAACCCAACAACATAGCTATAAAACTTAAAGCTTCTTACTCAAAAATGAAGTGAACATCAATGTTCAAGAGATAGCATAAGGTAGTAGAATACTGACTCAGGAAATAAGGCCTTTATTTTAGCTCTGCTAGCAGCAAGGGATTTCAACTTTGGCCAAGTTATCTAACCTCTCTCAGCTCCTACTTATTCCTAGGAGGCAACATGATAAAGGGGTAAAAAAAATCAGGCTTGGACTCAATGGACCTGGGTTTAAATGCTTTGCTCTGACACTTGCTCCTTGGGTGACTTTGATCAAGGGACTTGACCTTTCTGAGTATTACTTCCCTTATCTGTAAAAGCCTGGGGTTTGCAGGGGGAAGTAAGGGGAGACATGTTGGAGTCCACGCCCTCTCAGGTTCCTTCCTGCTCTAAATCTCTGATCCTATGATCCCATGGTCTATGGCTGTGAGCAGATCAATGGTGAGTCAAACATTTGGTCTAAATTTACCCTCAATAGGTGAAAGTCAAATTGAAATTAAAAAGATTGAAGATTAGACCCTTTGCACTGAGTATGGTTTATTCACATATACATGTCATGAGACATCGACACAGACTCTTGTGTAGATGTTTTATTTATTATTCAGTCATGTCTGAATCTTCATGACCCCATTTGGCATTTTCTTGGCAGAGATACTGGAGTGTTTTGCATTTTCCTTCTCCAACTTATTTTACAGATGAGGAAACTGAGTCAAACAGGGTTAAGTGAGTTGTACAGGGTGATACAGGTAGTAATGGCTGAGACCAGATTTAAAACTCTCAAAGATGAGTTTCAGGAGTCCAAGCACAGGCACTCTCTCTGCTGTGCCACCTAGCTTCCCATGCTTTATTAGTATGCAGTCAACAAGGCTAGGTCAGTCTTTTGGTTGAATGCCAATGGATCATACAAGGGCAGTCCTGTTTGTAGTCTGAGGTGGTTAAGCAGAGACATTCCACTTTCTTTGATCATCAATGTTGCAATCATCTTTTCATTTGTGACCTTTAATAGAGCTTCTAATAAATATAGACACCCCTCACCCTCATCATTCCTTCCTGTAAGATTATATATTGTGTCCTAATATCTTCTAAATGGAAATCTCCTCAGATAAGGGTGAGCTTTTCTCTTCCTTGCAGTTTAAGGACTTTATTCCCTGCAGATTTTTTTTCACCAGCATTAGGGATAGCTTCCAAAGTTAACTGGAGCATTCATTACATAGAAACTTTAGGTGAGTTACAAAGGAACAATTTTGAAAGGGAGTTGAGTGTGTCCCTGGACAATTGTGGCTATGCCCTGAGTACTTGTAATCATAGAATCATAGGATTGTGAAGTTGTAAAGGACTTTTGGGATTATCAAATCCAACCTGTTTCCCTTTATAGATTTGAAATTCAAGCCCAGAAATAATTACAGCCTATATAGTTAAGGAAAAACAAAAGATCTAAAATTATGAAATTGATGTTATGCTGCTGCTGCTGTTAATTATTTTTTCCAGAGCAAGCTATTAAAAGACCTTGTATCAGAAGTTTTACCTTTTATTGAGACCATACAGACCAGAAGAGAGATCCATCACTAATTCACCTTCAGTGTTGAGCTATTTCTTCATTTTCTCTGGGCCTCTGTCTGTAAGGGACCAGTTGAGTTTCACATTCTCTGACCTCAGGGGATGCTGCTATTCATTCCTCTATTGGGAACATGGCAATATTCACATTTAGAAATGTCAGGGACAAGCATGTTGCACAAAAGAAAGCTTATCCCCTTCCAACAATACATAAATAAAACTTATGTGTGTATCGTATTTTTTCATACTTTCAAGTCTAATTAGAGCTGGATGTGATCCATATAGAATTCAGCCTGAAAATTTAGCCTCTTCCTCTTGGGAAGCCCAATGAATTCATCCATTTTATAGAGAACAGGAGAAGGTAAATGCCTTGGCATTGTAGCTCCTATCCTTAGCCCATGACTGGGTGAGTGGTAGGTGGGAAACTCTTGTTCAAAAGCTATGATCCTCTTGAATTGAATGTTTCTCTGTGACAAAGATCAATATGTGGTAGTATCACATAATCCAAATGATATCACACAGTTCAAATAATTTTCTGAATATCTGCATTCATCCTAAACAAGAATCTCATTCAGCCACTGCTTGAACACTTCCATCAATAAGGAATGTGAGGCTTTAGTTCTTTGCTACATTATACTGAAATGCTTCTCCCCGTAACTTATTACCACTTTGCAGAATTCCATTCTCTGCCTCCTGGAGATATAATTGATGATGGTGGTGATGATGATGATGATGATGGTAATTTGTTTTTGGTTTTGTATAGACCTGTGTTTTTATTGGTATAAAGAGAAGTCCAGGGGGAGGAGACTCCCTCTGTCTATAAATCAGATAAGTAATTATCCTTTGATTTATATTCTTACAGTGGCCTAGGAACATTGAAAAAAAAATGAGTTACATAGGGTCCTACAACCATTATGTGCCATGAGTTGTACTTTTATCTTCCTAATTCCATGTCCTACATTCTAGTCACTATTACATGTTGCTGCTCTTGCTGCCCTAAAGTACTTTAAAATTTGCAGTAGTTTTTATATACATGATCTCATTTGAGCTTCATAACAATCTTGTGAAGCAGATAATAGAACATATTGTTATTTTTGTTTAACACATAGATAAACTGAGGCTCAGAGAAGTTAAATAACTTATCTTAGTTACAGAGCTAATAAATTCCAGAAGTAGGATTTTAGTCCAGACATGTCTAACTCCAGATTGAACACTATCTTATGATACCATGTGACCTCTCCACGTAGTTATTCTTAATAGTTACCTGTTTTGTTTAATGTCACATTTTATTTTGATATAAGAGAAATTTAATCTGAGTAAAAGTCCTTTGTTCCACCATCCTTCTGATTCCATAACATGGAAACAGTTTTAAAAGTGGGATAGGTATGGTGAGACATAAAAAATGGCAAATGTCATGATTTTGTTAAAGTGAAAAGTACAGATTAAAGTATAGATTCTATAAACCAAAGACTTTCACTTCAATTCCTCAGAAAATTCTAGGAGATATCATTAAATTAAAGTTCTGTGAGGATCAAAAAGAAGCCAGGATCACAATGACCAAGTTCCCATCTGATTTTGCTAAGAGGTCATGACAGACTAAATTCCTTTCCTTTTCGACAAGAATACTAAACAATGGAATTCCTTAGATTCAGTTGTTCTAGACTTTAGAATCTTATACTATTGTTTTAGTAAAGGTAGAGAAATATAGATTAGAAAATAATACAATCAGTTGTGTTCAGAACCATTGGGGAAGGTATACTTAAATAGTAGTTGTTAATGGCCCAATGCCAGCTCACCAACTAGGTCCCCAGTGGACGGCCCCAGATATATGTGCTTGAATGTGTGTCACCTACCATTGTTACGTATGGCTTGGATAGAGTCATAGATAATGTGCTCATCAGATTTACAGCTGGCACAAACCTGGAAGAGAGAGCTAACATCCTGAAATCATACGGTAATTAGTTAAGAAGACTATGACAAACTAGAGCATTGGGCTAAATCCAGTAGGATCAAATTCAGTTGGGTTGAATCTAATATTTCTTAGGTTCAACATATTTCTTACAGTCACTAATTTAGGATAAGGAAGGCATGACTGAACAACATTTTATCTGAAAAAGATCTGGGACTTTTAGCAGACTGAAAGCTCAATAGGATTCTGCAGTGTGAAATAGCTATAAAAAGCCATAAAAAGTCGATTTCATCTCGGACTCAATTAGAAGGACAATTTATGGGAATAGAGTTGATAATCCCTCTATACTATTACTCTTTATGCCATTTCTGTAGTTTTATGTTCAGTTCTTGCAGTGCTTCAAAGAAGATACAAGGGAGAGAACACCTATGGGTTAATGCAATGAATAGTGGTCAAACAGGACTATGATAGAGTGAGAATGAAAAGAAGAGAAGGAAGGGGAGGAGGAGGAGGAGAACGGGGAGGGATAAGAAGGAGAAGAACTACCATTTCACTTAGACTTTGTAAAGACAAGACATTGGATATCACTATATTTGGGGATTAAAATGATGTCCAGCTTGCTTTATATAAAATTAGCTTCAGGTTCCCATTAACTTTTTTTTTCAGCCAGATGCAGAGATCTGGGTCTGGGCAAGAAGGAAATGTGGCAAAAGAAGGACAATGAAATTAGATTGTTTCAAGGACATTAAGAAAGATGTCAAAAAACTGGAGAGTCCCTGGGGATAGTGAAGTGCATGTCCTATGAGAAAAGGGTAAGAAACTAGAAATGTTAGACTTGGAGAAAGGATTCAAGGGAACATGGAAGCTGTCTTTATGTATTTGAATGGTTGTCATGTGAAAGAAGGACCAGGAATGTTTTATTTAGTCAGCAAGTCCAGGAACATTGACTAGAAGTTTCAAAGAGGCAGATTCAGTCTTGATATTAGTAAAAGCTTCCAAATCATTAAAACTGCCATATGGAATGGGCTACCTCTGGAGATGCTGATGTGGAGATCTTAAGTGCACAATGAATGATGATTTTTAAAAAATTACAGATATGCCTTTTCAGATCTATATCTATGTTTGATTAGAAGACCGTTGCATTACTTTCAAACTCTGAAATGCCATGATTTTATAAACAATTTAATAACTTTCTTTGCCTAATTCCAAATTGTTTTCCCTGAAGTGTTGGACCAGTTACAACAGGAGTGAATTAGCATGTGTGTCTTCCTGCATCGTTTCCAACACTGAATTTTTTCATCTTTTAACATCTTTGCTAATTTGATGATTATAAAGTGATACTTTAGAGTTGTTTTAATTTGCATTTATCTTGTTATTTATGATTTTGAAAACAATTTTAAATGCTGTTTGGTTATTTTCATTTCTTCTGGAAACCGTTCACATACTTTTATTGGGGAATGGCTTAATCTTATAGATTTCTGCTAATTTTCCAAAGGTTTTGGAAGAGTCTATTAATATTTAAGACTGTTGATTTTTTCTTCCATTACAGCATATTCTATTGTCATTAGAGCCAATTTGAGTTAACTATCTATGTACCCACTACCTATTTTGTTTAAGACAATTCAGTCACATTGTCCTACCATTGTCACATTTCCTCCAACCCCAAACCTATATCTCTCTCTTGCTTTAAGTGGGATCATTTGTACATGCAAAGTACCTGGACAAGAAGAAAGACTATCTTTTCATATAGAACAGTAGTGAAAGATGGCATAGTGGGAGAAGGTATGTGGGTGATATGAGATAATGAGGGAGAAAAGGGAGCTCTTGTGGAATGACCTCAATTTTTTCAGGTTAATATAAGACAAGATTCTCAGCTCAAAGGAGGAGGGGAGGCCATGGGAAGTTTGAGTAGGAATGAAATCTTTTTGAAACGCTACTGTGCTGAGTGGGATAGTGAGTTATTTAGGGAGATGTAAAAAGAATGGCTTGTCACAATGAGGGCCCTGTGAGATTATATAACATATATTTGAAGAAAGTTGTCTTCTTTTGAAGGTGTAACCATTCTTCCAGTCTTCCTGCTTTGCATTCTGTGTGTTATCTTTGATACTTTGCTCCCCTTCATCTTGCATATGTAATCTGGTGCCAAATCTTTCCATTTCTACTTTTCAGTGTCTCTCACATAGAACTTTTTGTTTATACACACAAAGTTAACACCATTGTTTGGGTACTTACAACCTATTTACTGGATTTTTTGAAGGGCATCCTATTTCCTCTCCCTGTATCATCTCTTTCCCCTGCAGTTTATTTTCCACATAACTGTCAATGTGATTTTCTTAAGCTTAGATTTGAACATATCAATGTCTTAATATTTTCCAGTGGCTCCCTACTTCTTCTGTGATAAAATAGAAGCTCATCTATTTGATTTTTAAAGCTCTTTTCAAACTTGTCACCAATCTACACATTCTGCCCCAATATCTATCTTTACCTCTAATTCCTCCATCGCCAAGTAATTAATTAGACATATCTAGCTGGATGTATCATGTGGAATCTCAACCTCAACATGTGAAGAAATGAATTCATTCTCTTTTCCCTAAAACCTTTTCTCTTCCAAACTTTCTTGTTTCTGCTGCAGGTACCACCATCTTTCTTGACATCCAGGTTTATAACCTTGATGTTATCCTAGACTCCTCACCTTGATCCCACACATTCAACTCCACCCATTTGCCAAATCTTGTATCTTTTACCTCTGTTTTCCTCACATTTTGCCCTTTTCCCTTGTTTCTACTCACATAGCTACCACTCTAATTCAAGACTTCATTCATATTTGACTAGACAGTTTCAATATCCTGATATCACACCCCCCAGTGATGTTCCTGCCTAAACTCTCTACCCTTCCTCAAAGAATCCTTTCCCCAGATGTCAAAGTTATTTTCCCAAAGCATAGGTATATGTTATTAACAGATTCAGCAAATGCCAGTGGCTCCATTTTACCTTCACAATCTGCCCTCAATTTACCTACCCAGCCTATTCTATAATATTTCCATTTCTGCTGTCTATAGTCCAGGCAAATAAATTTTCTATGTGTTCTGTTCATGTGTGACTCCATCTGTTGAGCTACAGACAAGAAAACTGAGGCAAACAGGCTTAAGTGACTTGCCCAGGGTCATGCAGCTAGGAAATGTCTGAGGCTAGATTTGGCAACACCTGGTGTTCTATCCATTTTGCCACATATTTGCTCTTAAACATAAATGCTTAAATAATAGCTATTGATTTATTGAAGAAGAATACTATCTCCAAAAACAGCTCTGACAGTGATACAATATCTCCTCAAAGAGATTCAGTAAGGGGAAAACCACTATCTTCTGAGACCACTCATTTCTAGTTTTTTACAACTTTAATTCTGAGGTTCTTTTCTCTTACACGAAGCTATTATCTGTTTCTATTCAACTTCTGTCTATTGTTCCCAATTCTGCTTTTTGGATAAAAGTAGAATAATAATATAATTACTGACTAACATTATACATCATTACAATTAAATATTTGTTAAATATCTTCAACAACTCAGTTGAAATCTAATTCTTATTCTGTATTTCTCTTGAGTATTATTCTAATATGAAAAAAAATTCCCAAGCATGATATAACTAAAACTGTTTGAAACACCCTTATACAGTAGATACTATAAACATCCTCTTAACCAGGCAACATATTCCCACTGGCTCTAACCAAATGCCATAGTTTCATGTATCCTGACAATCCTGGTTTCCCTCCTTTGAAAAATCTACTTTGACAGTGAAACTCAGCATTACTTCTGAAGGCAATGTAGGATATGAGCAAGAATCAGCAAGGATATCAGTCAACAGCCAGCAATGCCCTTGGACAAGTGAATCAGGAATGTCTTGGCTACATAAGCATGTATTTGGCAGATTTTCTGATTTACCGGTGTAGATATTCATAATTTCTTCTAGGACTCCATTCTTTTTCTATCCTGGGTAACACAAAATAAACCTGGTTGGTTCACATGTACCTGTGTTAATCATTCAATCAATAGTCATTTATTAAGTGCCTGTTGTATGCCAGTCAACTGTACTAAGTGCCAAGGTCACAAAAAGAGACAAAAGACAGTCCATGCCCTCCAGGAGTGTCTCTGGTATAATTTTGATTTTAAGAAAGTGATGATTCTATCTCCATTGCTTCTGACCCATATGGGCAAGACAATAAACAAAGGGCAGCACAATGCTGCCTCAGAATGCTAAGTTGGTTTTTTTCTTCTATTTCCTAGATTAGCAACGATAATAATTGGTAAAGAAATTAAACACCTTTTTTCTCTCAGCTCTCTATGGGGAAATTTCAGGAATGATATTATGGAAACACTTATCACATATATTCACTAGAAATGGGACAGAGTTATTTGAAATCATCATTTGCATCAATCTAATGTCTTTTTCAAGAGAAGCTAAATTGTGCTTTCAGAATAATGCAGCAAAATAAGTATTATTCCTCACAGATTGTGTTATTGAAGAAAAGATTTTGCAACTCTAAGAAACGTCCTAAAAGACTGATAATGGTAAAGTTCTTCATCTGGAAATTGTGATTAAGGGAAACCATGCACCCCTATATTAAAAGCACAAAGCAAAGTAAATCCAGTGCCCCTACCCTACATTCTCAGTGTGGGTCCAAAAATTGCTCATAGCATGGGGCAGCAACCAGAAAGACAGAGTCAGTTATGAGGCCCTCTCCATCATGCCTGCTCTTTTGGCAAGACTATGGGCTTCCTGCTTAGTCATTAAATCCACTGGTATTCTGAAAATTGCTAGAAGGTTTTTGTCTTTTTTTTAATTGCTGTGAATGAAGAAGCATTTATGTCATTTTGGGAAGGATACTAAACTCCCGATGGGCACATACCTCCTACCTTAGAATGTCCTTGAGGGCAGAACCTATGTTTTCTTCATCTCTCTATCCCCCACAGAGTGGACAGCTTGCACACAATGGGTGTTCAGCAAATGTGTCTTGAATGAAAGACTGAAGGAGTGAATTAAAGACAGTTGTGCTTAAGGAGGACAGGAAAGAAAGTATGCTGTGGCTTTTTAAAAAGTAGAATTTACAGTTTTTGCAATAGCCAAGCATTTGCTCTTCCTCAAGAATATCAATCTTTCAACCCCCCCATAATCCCCCAAATTATTAAATATCTATTATATGACAGGCCCTGTGCTAGGAAGAGGGTAACAATCAGGAGGAATTTAAAGATAGCACCCAGATTCCTCTGAAACCTAGTTTCATATACCGCTTTTTCTAAAAAAAAAACATAAGTGAATAATATTTTGTTTTAGCTACTGTACCCCATGTTGAACAAGGAAGTGAAAGCCTCATGGCTAAATAATGCATTGCAGTAATTCATTGCAAAAATATGACAGTAACTCCATGGAAGCTATATTTTTAAAAGACCAAACATAGTGTAGTGCTGAGAGCATTGGAAAAGATCTGTGTTCTGATCCTGACTCTGTACCTGTATGAGCGTGGATAAGTCACTAAAGTTTTCTAAACTTCAATTTCTGTATCTATAAAGTGAGTGTGTTGAACTGAATGATCTCTCAGGACCCTTCAACCTCTACAAAAAGGGTCCTTATCTTTGTTATGTCATGGACCCTTGTGATTGGTAGAATCTATGGACCTCTTCTCAGAATAATAGTTTTAAAGATATAGAATAAAATGTAGCATTACCAAGGAAATCAATCATATTGAATTACAATGTTCTATTTAGCTTGTTTTCTATCTATATGTATATAAGCGTGTATATGTGTATGCATCTATAAGTATATGTATTCTACATGTGCATGTATACACATAGACACTGGGAATAAACAAGTTTATGAATCCCAAGTTAAGAGCCCCTACTCTGAAATTTTGATTTTATGATCCTCCAAACAATCAATAACCAATGAATTATTCAGTATTTATTAATCCATCACTCCTTGACAAGAATTTTTGCTAGACACTTGGGTTACCAAAAAATATAATAGTCCCTGACCTCAAGGAGTTTATATTCTATTATGAGGAAGGAGCATGGCCCCAGAGAATAATAAAATGTAAAAGATGATGCACGTGGGGTACTAAGAACTCTTGAAAGGAGGTACCATTTGGCCTGTACTTCAAAAGGAGTTTGGAGTTTGAGGAGGACAAGGAAAAATGATTCCCTGGGTACTGATTTCTTGAAAGCCTTGTTTGAACCTTACATCTATCCACCTTTCACCACGTCTGCTGCTTATGGCTCTGAATACATGTCACTTTCTAGAGTTATCTGGATGACCAGAAAGGAGCTTGTCCCTATTAGAACATACACAATTCTAATATTAACAATACCTGGTAACTCATCTTCTTAAATATATGTGGGTACATATGTCATTTTATTATATACATCTACAATTTTAAAAAATGCTACTTTTTCCCATGTCTGGCACATTGTAGTTTTCAATGCACATTGTCATTCTCTCATTTCACCTTCACAATTATTCACTGTGAAAGTCACCATGATGGGGGTTACTATCCCATTTTAGAGATAAGTACAGCTATAAATGAAAGAGGGAAGAACTGAGGAGTCCTAGGTTCTTGGTCACTTCAGGCAGACCCCCTGCTCAGGAAGATGTTATTGCAGATGGCAAAAAAGAATAACATACCAAAAAAATCAAAATTACTCCTTGGCACAGCTGCATCTGGAAGTGTGTGGGGCGGCCAGGCTGTTCTAGTGCTCAGGTGCTTGGATGCTTGGCTGCCTTCAGAGCTATTCCCACAGGAGGCATGAGCTGATTTGAAACCTCAGCAGCAGGTCCCCCTTGGCTCCTGGGCACCTGGCCAAGTTTTGTTCAATGTGCTTACATGCTTTTTCACAGTGACTTCTGGGGACTGATCCTTCTGTGAAAGGTGTCTGGGCATGCAGCTTCTCTGGCCTCTTGGACAGCTCCTTTACTGCAACAACAATGCTGTGGGATAGTGTAGCTCTGAGATGACCCTAGAGCTTAATTTCCCAACTTGGGGCAGAGCCTCATGCTGTACCTGTTCCCATGCTGAGCCCCATGTGACTCATGTCTAGTTTGTTTTATTTCATGATATGAGTGTAAAATGCCTGGTGGCATCACATCTAGACCTGTAATATTTCTGGTAATCTATGAACACATGCCTCAGGCTAGGACAAAAAGTAAGGCTAGGCAAGAGAAGTTAGTAGCTTTCTCTATCAGAGAGATGTTGCCGGTAAGTCAATCAGCAAACATTTATTGAGTACTCACAGTTACTGTTCTAAATGTGGGTGTTCAAAGAAAGGCAAATAGGATCTTTCTTCAAAAACATGCATTCTAGGAGAGGAAGCACCATGTAAAGAAATAGTTACATATCAGAGCCAAGATGGCCATAGAAGCAGCAAGGTCCTGCAGCTCCCACACCGCCAACCTAAACACCCATAAAATATGAGCCCAGATAAAGCCTAGGACTCTCAGACTCACACAAAAATACAGAGAACACATCTCACACTGAAGGCAGCTTGGCAGCAGGGGCTCATCACGGCAGCCGGAATGGAGGCTGGAACAGCCTGAAGCTGAGACCCTGGCCAGGCCCGGGTGGTGGGAAGTAGCCTGGCTGAGCTGAGCCAAGCAGGCACTGCAGCCAGTCTGCAGGAAAGATCTACAGCCTCTAGCACCTCCACATCTGCCAAGGTGTGAGGAACGGGAGGGGAGAGGGGCAGCTCAGACCACAGCAGAACAGAGACCCTGCCAGCCCAAAACCACAACCGAGGCCACACTAGGCCCCAGGGTGGCCTGGAGGAGTGAGCCTCCCAAGTCTCTACTTCAAAGAAAATCTAAAGCACCTGCCTAAGGGAATCTTCAAATCCTCAGAGACCAGTTAGTGAAAGTGGAACTTTGACAATTAATTTGGGGTTAGTAAAGCAGTTCTGCCAATTTGCCCCCGGGGCAAGGAAGCAGTGGGGGAAGGGAACTGCTGGAACCAGCGGAGGCCCCCATCCGGCAGCTTCAGAGCCCCTGGCCTGCGGACTCCTCAGGGGGGCTGAATCGATTGATCAGGGCCAAGTGCTCTTGCGTTGAGTGGCCTGGATCCAGGTCATGGTCTTGAGTGGTGGTCCTGGGGTGCACTTTCAGCAAGCCAAAGCTGGGGGGAGTTGCAACACCCCCCTAATAGCTCCAGCAGCTGAGAAAACCCCAGCAATTTGGAACAGAGCTTCTCCCCTTGGGATCAGAGTTTCACATAACAAAAACAAAAACAAAAACAACCAATTAATTGGTTGGCCAACATGAGGAAGAGGAAGCAA
>CM053595.1:160271732-160309532 GCA_028646575.1 Pseudocheirus occidentalis
TTTACAGTGGGATTGCTGTTTTAGGGGTGGGGCAGGGGCAAGATGGGGAGAAAATTTGTAATTCAAAAATGTAATGAAAATGAATAATGTAAACAAGAAAACAAATAAAAGTAAAGTTTAAAAACATTTAAAAAAAAAGAAATGATTACGTATAAGATACATGCAGAATATGTTCAATTATATGGGTTCCTAATTTGGTAGGTAACATGGTACAAAGGGAAGTTCATTGACTCTTGATTAAGAGGATGTTAGTATCTTAAATTCTCTGGACCTTGGTTTTTTCATCTCTAATTTGAAATTCTGACCTGTGGCTCTAAAAAGCTTCAACATGCACAGCCAGGACCTGGGCCCAGGTAAAACTGCCTCAGCAGATGGGCAAAAATAGGTTGAAGGTAATCTCAAACCCATCAATTAGTTGGGAGCATGTCTTCTCCAAGCATACAAAGATTTCCCCTGGTGGAATTTGTGGATGTGAACAATTTGTTCCAATGGTCATGAAGGCCACTGAAGCAGTTAGTGTGGAGCACTTAGAGTTTAGTCAGACATTGAAGACTCTAAGGTCATCCACTGCATCCTGGGCCATCATTACTCATTTTGACTTTTGTCTTGCCACTGGATTTTGATGACTCTGGAAGAGAGAGTGAGGCTGATAACTTTGTGAAACTCTGCCTCATTTAAATCCACTTTGCAAATAATTCAAGACATCACCCAATGATGCTATTAGTCCTTTTAGAAACAGAGGTCAAAAAACAACAATATAAGTTAAAAGTAATGTATGTGATGATCTCTCACATCCCTTCCTGCTCAATGTAAAGTCAGTCGAGCAGCTGTCCTGAAGACTGCTGCTGTGAACAACTTTAAGGATCTAGTTGCATATTATAGTGAACTCTCTATTTATTCAGCAATAAACTAAAAACAAAAACAGTCAAAACACTAGAGAACAACATTCACAACAATATAACATAACAAATTAATACTAATGTGGCCACATAGTCTTAATAAAAAAAAACGTATCATTCAGTAAGTCACAATCTCTTCAATTAATATAGAGTATCCAAGTAAAATCTTCTTTCATCTTGACTTGAAGCTGGTTTCCAATTATCCTTAAGGGGTAACCATCATTAAGTCAATCATCCTTAAGGAGTAGCAGAAAGTACAAATAAGGGGTGGCTAGATGGCATAGTGAATAGAGTACCATCGCTGGAATTAGGAGGACCTGAGTTCAAATTCAGCCTCAGACACTTAACACAAAACTAGCCATGTGACCTTGGGCAAGTCACATAACCCCAATTGCCTTACCCCCCCCCCCCAATATAAACACCATCCATCCCTATCAAAGTAAGTTACCATATCACCAGTCAGCACTGAGTACCCAAGTAAAGTCTTCTTTCATCTTAACTCAGGGATGACTTCCAAACACCATGGCTCCTCTTCCATGGATCCAGCTCTTGTCTGGATTCACATGCAGGCAGCTCTCTACTCTGGTTCTGTATCTCAGCCCATGGGGACTATTCTACTCCAAGACCTTTGCAGTTTCTGTTTCTAGGAAGACAAAGCTTAACAGAGCTACTCCAGTGTTTATACACATTACTGGCACTATCATCTCAATTGATTTTCTCTCTGACAAAGTAACACAAACGAACAGACAAAACCTCTCTGGGAAATCAAACACAAATCAACAGTAAAGCCCTAGGACTTCTGTAAACATCAGTAAAGCCCTCTTTCAGTACTTCTGCAAACTGCAGTGAGGTCCTTTTTCAGGACTTCTGTATCAGTAGTAAAGTCCTCTTCCAGGACTTCTGGTAAAGTCTTCTTCTGACAAAGTAACATCAACACAGACAGAACAGATACACAGAGTTCTAAAATCACAAGCATTTTCCCTCTCAGTTCTGCTTGATCCCAGCTGGTACTCCAGCTTTTTTCTGCTCTGCCCCATTCCTGTTCTGCCCTTCCTGCTCCACTCTTTCCCCATTGATGATGATGTTAGACCTAGTAAGGACAGGGAAGGTCTCCAAACTCCCTTAGGACTATTAAGGGTAACACAATGTGTATTGTTTCCAAAAAAGACTTGATACAATTAAAGGTGAGGCTCAAAGGCATTCAAATAGCTTAAACAAATATGAAGTATTACTTTGCTTGCCATTACACTATGTGTACGATATGATATGCTATCATATAATGATTATTGTATTGTATTGTACTGTATTGAATCATTATTCTCTTATAGCTATACACACATATACATACACACATACATGTATAACACACATATGAACACATATAAACATACACATAAAATATATGTATCTATTTATGTGTGTGTATACATATATATATATACACATACATACATATATAGATATAGATATGGATATATAGATATATAGCCTTCTAGGTCCTGGGGTGTGGCCTTTTAACTGAGTCCAAGTTTTACAGAACAAATCCTTTCATTAAGGGGATTTGTCCTGTGAAGTTTGGATACAGTTAAAGGGCTGCACTTGAGGACCTAGAAGGTTTCATGTGGCCTCCCGGCTGCAGGTTCCTCACCCCTGTGCCTGGACCTTAGGTGATATGTTCTTCTGATATTTTGAAGTTCATAAGATTGCTGCTGCCTCCAGTACCCTTTCATCTGAAAACATGACAGAATAGGCCCAGAAGGGATCAAACTGCTATTCTGTTGTACTTTCATCATTCCTGGTGATTAGTTCAGAGAAGGTCTGAAGTCTCTCTGCCTTCTCTAGGAACACAGAGTCAAGGTTCAGCAGCCAATCAAAAATATCCATGTTGGAATACTGCAAGTGGGCAACAAGCAGTAGTCGAATTCTGGAGCTTATTTGGAAGTGAAGAGAAGCGAACACTATTAAACATACCTAGAAATGAGGTGTTAAGGTATGGAGGGAATGAGCATTTATTAAGTCCCTACAACATTCTAGACACTGTGCTACACATTTACTAAATATCATCTTATTTTGTCATCACAACAACCCTAAAAGGTTGATTTATTATCACCATTTTCCAAGTGAGGAAACTGAGGCAGGCAGAGATTAAATGATTTCCCCAGGGTTACACAGATAACACATATCTGAGTCTGCATTTGACCACAGCTTTTTCTGACTCTAGGTGCATTACTTTATGAACTTTACTATCCAAGCGCCATAGCAGACTCACCAAACATTCATGTGGAGCATTGCATCTTGCAGAGCATGCTGCATAGCAACTTTAGGAATGGGCCCTTATTAAAAAGTCACCATTAACACTTCTTTGATTTCATCCCTCGACTTTTCCTTTTTTGGTGTCTGTACCCTGATGGGCGTGTACATGTGTCCCCAGTTAGTGTCGTGCTGAAGCTGATCTGCTAGATCAGCAGGATGAATTTCAGCAGGACTTCACAGATTAGAAGGACATTACACTGCCAGTTGGACAAAGGTTGTATCCAGAGTTACCTAAGGCAGGCAATGCTAGGGAGGTGTCATAGGTATAGGAAGGCAGATCCCATGGTCCTACAGATCATTTATAGTGAAGTAGAAGAAATGAGTCAATTGATCATAGGGCAGAGGCTCTCTGTGACCTTTAATTTCTCTGCAGTGTAGATGTGTAGTCTCTCTCTTGTAGATATGTAGCTAAAAAGTCCTGACTGAGAAAAGGTGCAAGTGTTTGAAATATTCATATACATTATTTCTACTTTCCCTGCTGTTTTGGTGATAAAATCCAGTCTTTTTTCTCCCTGATTCAACTTCCTGTTAAGGGAGGGAATTTTTTTTTCCCTACTAAACAAAGTAGTATTTTTCCTTCTGAACAAAGTAGTTCATCACATTAAAAACAATAAAAAAGTTGAAAAGTACAATTCTCTCAATAGCTATACATTTCTATTTTCAGTCATTTAATGGTCTTAAATTTTGAGATTTCACACATAAAATGCATATTTCTTATTTAATTTTAGTATAAAATATGGGATTGGTCTCACTATTAGAATATAAAACATGTGAGTAAAAGACTTTATTTTCTTCACTGTTATAAGTCTCAAAAGAGAGACACGTCTGAGAGATAATGTGTTTCTCTTGTGTTTCTGGAGTGGGCTTCTGAATCCGAGGCATTTCTCATTTATACACAAATAGTACAGAGATAACACATAATCAATGCTAGATCCACAGTCAGTCAGACAATGGACATTGAGGCAATTTGCTTTGTTTTCAGGGAGGGTAGAGGTTCAGTCTAATCTGTTTTCTGTCCTTGGCCTTAGTGATCTAAGGGAAGGCAAATGCTACTTTTTTACTTTCCTTGCACAAGAACTGAGCTAAAGAAAAGCAGAACAAAGGACTGAGACATGACTGCCTAATTCACAATGAAAGAGGGGACTCTTCTTAAATGGTATTACATGTGTCAGGAAAGGGAAAATACCATGTCCCTAGAATCAGCTAGGTGGTACATTGGCCAGACCTTTTTTTTGGAGTCAGAAAGTCTGAATTCAAATTCTGTTTCAGACCCTTTCTAATGATGATGTTTTAGTGTGAGTCATTTTATTCCTGTTTGCCTCACTTTCCACACATTTAAAATGGACACAATAACAGCACCTACCCTGAAGAGTTTCTGTGAAGATCAACTAAGATATCATATTTGTAAAATTGCTTAGCAAAGCCCCTGCCATACAGTGCTATGTAAATGCTCATTCCCTGCCCCTTCTTTATCTCCCACTAGAGTGGGACATAGTAAAAAACCACTTTACTTGGAGTCAGAAGATCTGGGATTGACTCTTGGCTCTTCTCCATATAGCCCATGGCACTTCACTTCTCTTCACCTCATGGAGCTTTGATTTTCTCATCCTTAAAATGGGAGAACAGCACTGTGTAGTAAGAAGTGCTGAAGTTGGAGTAAAGAAGGTCTCACTTCCAGTCTTGCCCCTGTATTTTCTAGCTGTGTGGCTATGGCTTTGTGTAGAAGCATATAAAATGATGTCTTGAAGACAGTGGAGATTCTATGAAGCATTAGTGAGAAGGGAGCATCTTCAAACAAGGAAGATTGTTCTCAAAAATCACAAAGGAGATAGATGGACTACCATGTGTGAACAAATAGAGTGGGAGCAGTGAATGATGAAGCTGAAAAGGTAGGCGGGCTTGGAAAATTAAACATTAGTTTTTCACTTTTATCTTAGAAACAATGGAGAGTCATTGGAGGCTGTTGATTAGGAGATGGACATGGTCAGATCTGAGCTTTATTAACACCACTTTGGCACTTCATCGAAAAATGAGAGTGGAGTGGAGATAGACTTCACATAGAGAGAGCAATTATGAGGCCATTGCAGAATTATAGGCAAGAGATAATGACGGCTAAACAAAGGTAGTGGCTATGTGAAAGACAGGGTATGGTGAGAGAGATGCTCTGGAAGCAGGAATCCTGAGATTTAGCAACTCACTGGATTGGGGGAATTGGGGGGAAGTAAAGAACTAAGGATAGTGTAAAAGTTAGATAAACTTGGGAGACTAGAAGAATGGTGTTACTTTATAAATAAATAAGGTAGAGGAATTGCCTTTTTTGTTATTGTTGATATTTGTTTTTAGAGGGGAAAGATGAGGATTTCTGCTTTAGAAGTATTGAATTTGAGATATCCTGTTGAAAATGTTCAATGGGCAGTGGGTGACATGAGATTGGAAGCTGGGGTGGGGGGAGGCAGGGACTTGATGTATGGACTTTTGAGCCCTTTGCATAGAAATAATGAGAGACAGAGACAGAGAGAGACAGAGAAAGAGACAGAAAGAGAGACAGAGTGACAGAGAGAGAGAGACAGAGAGAGACAGAGAAAGAGAGACTGAGAAGTGGGTGGGGGAAGGGCAGGGGTGGAGAGAAGGCCAAAGGAAAGAGTCTAGGTGAAGACCTAGACCTGAAGTTGGGAGTGTGATATGTTAAATGAGGCAGCAAAGCAGATTGAGGATTGGTCAGGAAAGTAGGAAGAGAACCAAGAGAAAGTACTAACACAGAAATTCAGAAAGAAAAGGGTATTTAGAAAGACAACATGGTCAACAGTATCAAATGCAGCATATAGGTTAGAAGGAGAAAGAACTGAGGAATTGAGGAAGGGATTGAGAAAAATCATCCAATTTGACAAGAGATCACTGGTAATTTCAGAGACAGCAGTTTCATATGATGGAGGCCTGGCAATGCTACAAATGTACATTATTTACTCTCAACTAACCCCTTCAGCAAGACAATATTCATCATCATCATCATCATCATGGTTGTTATTTTTATCGAATTGGTTCTGTATCTCATTCCCCATTTTTTCTTCCTTCCTCAAGTTCTCCCTCCTCACACCTCCCTTTCTCCTCACTCACTTACTCAGCTGAGATCCTGGACTTGACTGAGAAAACTGAAACTATATGCTGAACTACAGATGTTCAGTAATTTCTAAGGCACCTTCTGCCTCTTCATTTTATCATCTTTTAAATATTAATATCATTAATATCAGTGCGTTGATCTAGTTGACAACATCTGCACACAACACCTCTGATCTCGGTAGGTAGAATAACTTCAATTGCTGGATACAGTACCAAACTTGACTGACTGCTGAAGGGTTAAGAAAAGAAGACTCCAGGGATCTTTAGGCCTGTTAAATGAGTGGATTAGTAAAAGGATGGGCAGATGGGCTAAGAGATCTCAAAAATGGTTCCTGAGAGTTTTGTCCCACCCAAGAATCATTGAGCTTCCCCCTTATTTACATAGTAAAAGAATGATGTCAAGTCTAAGGACCTGAATCCAAATCCATTCTCCCTTACTCCATGTATGACTTTAGGCAAGTCATTTAATCTCTACAGTTTCAGGGCTTCAGTATCCTCACCTAGAAATAAAGGGGGGGGGGGGAGGGAAGGCAGCTGCTAAATGGCCTCTAATGTCCCTTCTAACTCATGATCCTGTGATTCTATGTACTCTGTAGTGGACATGTCTAGCACTTCTGCTGTTTTCTCTCAGTTGTTGATTGGTGAATCTGATGTGCTCAATTTGCTGCTAGACCATGTAAAACATGCCATATCTTGTTTTTAGAAAATCTTTTTAGAAAATTTTTTACTGACGTTATTTAAATAGATTGTTTTATTGGTAGATCTCAAATAGTAGATCTTTTTATACAGAGATTACATATTTCAGTGAGATAACCTAAACAAAATTTCTGGCTAGTTATTGACTGGGGAAGATCTCAGGTCTTTGTAGACTATTAGTGTTTTTGGTAGCTATCAGGAGGAGACAAGAAACATGCAGCTTTGGCATGGAAGAACGGAAGAAATTTCAGCTGTCAGTCATTGACTCTCTTATAAATAATATTGTTTACTGTTTACATTGGTCACTATAGATGCTCTAAAAATTCTTCACAGTCCAGCTCAAAGCTAATACTTTCATCACCTGCTATTTTACTCCTTTTTATACCTATGTGGGAGAATCCCAACTGGACTCTCAGGTACTTCAAGAAAAAGTTCATGTTCCATTCTAACACACACACACACACACACACACACACACACACACACGCACTGGCTAGTGCAGGACTTGACACAAAGTTAACAATGTGAATATATTGAAAGAATGGATTTTATATGTTAATGTTTTTGTTCAAGTTCAGCTCATTTAAGCATGTTTCTCACAGAGATAGAAGAAAACTAAATATTTAGTCACAGGTAATAGGCTTAGGTGATCAAAGAGTCTAAGGGTGAAAGACCTATATAAAAGATGTGGCCACTTCTTTTACATGGCTAGATTTATTCTAATTAATTCTCCTAAGCCAACTATTTTTATACCTCCATGCTATGGGAGAAAGCAAATACTTTATCCTCAAGGATTTAGTGGCATAGATTTACACAGCTCCTTGTCACCCCTACTCATGAAGCTTTAAAAATATCCCCAGTGCTAAAGGGCTACTAGATGTGTTTTAGGAATAATTGTTTTAAAATCCTATTAGGTGAAAATCAGAGCAAAACCCAATGACCAGACTGTATCAGCAGAGTTGGACAGAATGTTAGGGACTTTGGCAGTGGGGCTCCCTAATTCTGGAAGTGTTACTTCACAGTGGTGTTAAATCAGGCCTTGAAGGTCAAAAGCACTCCACAGTTTATTATTAATAGATCAATTTAGCAAGAGATGGCTTCATGTGGCTACCCTATTCTCTTATGCCTGCATTATTGCAAAAGAATCTTAACAGATCTTCTTCACTTTTTATTATCCATCCCATCTAGTTGATTTTCCTAAAATGATAATGATGATGATAATGATGATAATGATGACAAAATTTATTTTGTGTGTGCACAGGCTTGTGTGGTTTTTTTGGTTTGGTTTTTTTTTTTTTGGAGTTTTTTGGGTTTTTTTTTTTTTTTGCTTTTTGGAGGGGGGAAGGTAGGGCAATTGGGGTTAAGTGACTTGCCCAAGGTAACTTGGCTAGTTTTTTGTGTTAAGTGTCTGAGGCCAGATTTGAAGTCAGGTCCTCCTTACTCCAGGGCTGGTGCTCTTATTCACTGAACCACCTAGCCACCTCTTGCTTGTATTTTAATAATATTAGAACAAAATTGATGTAGTATTGGGAAGTTCAGTGAATTTGGAGTCACAAGGCTTGTGTTTGAATCTTGGCTCTTACTGTATTCATATGACTGTGAACAGTTCACTGAATTTCTGTGACTGTTAGATAATACAGATAAATATACTTTTCTTACCTATACGGCACCTTAGGAGTTCAAGCTCTTCACTTTACAGATTAAGAAACTGAGGAAAAGTAACTAGCCTAAGTCATAATAGTAGTAAATATCAGAGGCAATCCTTGAACCCAGGTTCTCTGACTCTAAACCCAGCTCTCTTTCCACTATAACACATTGATCACAGTTGATTTCTATTGACCTGATATTAAAGTCATTTGTGCACAGGGAAAGGATCTTGGTAGCTAGTGAGTATATCAGTGCCATGCATGGGAATTTACTTTATAAATATTTAATGATTATTTGAATGAAATGAGGGCCATGAACATATAAATCTAGAAATGGTAAGTCATTTAAAGAAACAGTCCCAAATGAAATAGATGGTGGTCTTGTATTCTTCCTGCTCCCATGTTGTCTATTGGCCTCATCAGGCAAACTCTGCAAAGTACTTTTCAAACATGAATTATTGTCAGTCATGGACTTGAACCACATCCGTTGTAGCCCCAGGGAGGATTCTGGGGTTCAAGGAAGATTTTTGCTTTTTCCTGGAGAGTTTTAGCTTCTGAATAATAAAAAGGAAAGTATTATAATATAGCTTTGTAATGACAGGATAGATTTGCTTGATTTATATAAAAGGAGAATTTGGGTTATGTTTTTTTTTTAAAGCAAGTTTTAGACCCACAGGCTTTGTATGTACAATGCTCTCCAGGAATCTAGAGGGAGGTGGGCACAGACTGCAGAGCTAAGTTCAAGAGTAAATCCATGGGAACCACTTTTCTCTTTTACCCCTTAGCATTTTTCTGTATAAAGCTGAAGAAAAATAAAATCTTGAGTTTGTGATAAAGAAATGACCTTGTACATTCTGGGACACAGTTTGGATATATTCAAATAAAGTAACTAACACCTTTTGACCTAAAGATCCCACTATTAGACAAATACTCTAAGAAGATCAGTAACAAAAAAGAAAGTCTCTTTGTACCCCCAAAAGATTTGTAAAAGCATTTTTCATAACAACATACTGTAAACTAAGCTCTCTCTTCAGTTGGTGAATGGTTAAGCAAGTGGTCGTGCACAAATGCAATGGTATTTTACTCCATTTTAAGAAATGATGAATATAAAGAATTCATGGAAGCACAGAAAAAACATAATAACTGATGTTAAGTGAAGCTAGAAGAACCAGAAAAAGAATATCCCAAATGGATCTAACAATGCAAATGAATAAAACCAGGATAAACATCCTAAGTAAATACTATAAAACTATATTGAACAAATTTTGTCCCAAAGAAGATTCATGATATGGTAAATCTCCCCATTTCTTTGTAGAAGTTGGGGGACTATTGGTCTGAAATCATACAAATAACATATATTTTTACATATTAATCAGGTTTTTAAACTGCTTTATTTCCCTTTTTATTCTTTCTTATAAAAGGGCAGCTAGGTGGCTCAGTTGATAGAGTGCCAAACATGGAGTCATGGAAGACCTGAACTCAAAATTGGCCTCAAACACTTACTAGCTCTGTGACTTTGGACAAGTCACTTAGCCTCTGTTTGCCTTATTTTCCTCATCTAAAAATAGGAATAATAACAACGCCAAACTCCCAGAATTGCTGCAAGGATCAAATGAGATAATATTTGTTAAACAATTAATAGTATGCCCTATATGTTATATGTGCTCTATAAATGGTTATTCCTGTTCCCTTTCTTACACACACCCCTACCTTGATTTCTGAGATAGAATGGGAAATGTAGGTGATATAAAAACAGAAAAACTTTTTTTTTAAAGCAAAACAAAGACAAATAACTTTATGTTTAAGGCAGGCAAGACAGACAATAACAACTACAACAAAAAGCTTTTTTAAAAAATAGATGTCTAACTACACTTAATTGGTGCATATATTTTAATGATCAAATATCTGATCTGCTACTGTCCCTTCTTCAATTTCCATTCATCTTTAATCAGATGTCATATACAATTACTGGGTCTTCCCAGGTTCATCTATTATTATTTAAAACTCTCAGATAATCTTCATTTTAGGAAAATATGATCCAAGTTAGGGATTATGCACTAAGTGGTGTTTTTATTCATCCAGCAAAGAAGGATACATGTTTAACATGCATTACTCTATAAAGCAACTAGAGATATAAGTAGAGAGATCTCAATGTAGAGCCAAACATGTTACTAAAAGATTTCAGCTCTGCATGTTGGTTTGCTTGTTTTCCCCCCTTCTCGTTAATGACATTTGCTGATGCACCCTCTTGCTGGGATCACATTATTCATGAAAAATAACGATGAGCACATGAAAAAGAAAACATGATGTAGATTAGGAAATGAAGACTAAGCCTTTGTGATGCTGGTTTTTGGGGTGTCCATTTAGGGTTTAGAGTTGAGTTGACTTATTTGCATAGTTAAAGGAAAATAAATGCTCATAAAGCATATTTGACCAAGTTTTTCCTCAATTCAAACAGCTTCCATCATTCCCTATTACCCTCACATTGAAATATTTACTCTTTTTGTTGACATTTATAACTCTTTCCCATGTGCTTCAAGCCTACCTTTTCAGAATGTGTTCAACATTACTCCATTCTGTGCCTATCTCTCTCTCTCTCTTTTATTTTTTTGGACAAACTGGCCTTCTTGCTCTTGCTTACATATGAAATCTCCTTTTTCTGTGCCTTTGCATAGACACAGAATCTACTATTCCTAGAAATGCATCCCTTCTCATAGCTTTCTTTTAGATTCCTTAGCTTCTTTAAATGCCAAAACTTGTATAAGACATTCCTGAATTGCTATTGCTACTAATGTCTCTTCAACCACAAACAAACGTACTTTATATTTAGTTAACATCATGGATTTCACTAGATACAATGGATGATACAATGGAGATTATCTAATCCAAACCCCCATTTCACAGGTAAGGACTGAGATCCAGAGAAATTAAGTGACTTTGCCCAATGCCATATAATTAGTAAATGGCAGACCCAGGATCCAAGTCGTTTCCTATAATTCCAAATTCAATTCTCTTCCCACTGAACTGTTCTGCATATCATTTATTCTTAAGACTCTACATTTGTTTTTGAACACAGTCAATAATGCCCCCCAATTTTTTTATAGGTTTCTTCCTGGAGCTTTCCAATAAACCTACCATGGGATAAAGTATATTTTTCTTACCATTAGTATGACTGGTGAGACATGCATGGATAAAAGGGATCTGCATATTTTTCACAGACACATAGAAATTAAATGGAGATGTATTAAGTATACCCCTTTCAGTTGAGGAGACCATGAGTAGAAGATTGTGTGAGATTAAGCAGAGAAAGATTTATGGAGGATGTTAGCAGTGGAAAAGGGAATAGAGATTCTGATGAGCAGAATGTGAAGATGAGCAGAGGTGAATAGGTAGAGAGCTCAAGATGGATTCTATGGATCATACAAACTAGCAGGAAGTAGGACTGCATAAAGGGAAGGGAAGAGAAGAAATATTAGCATATTGGTTTAAGCTGAAGTTTTATCTCTGGTTGACAGAGTTAAGCAGAGTCAGCTTTGAGGGCCAGGTGTTTTTGTCAGTGTTATTTAATGTGACAGAGAGAATTATTAAGTGAAGGAGCTCATCCATAGGGTTTCTATTTTGAACTTGTTGGCTAAATCTTTCGCAAAGGTTTGCCTCTTAGGGACATATTAGACAGTCAGGAAACCAAGGATTCTACACTTTGGAAAACAGGCATCTGTACTTTGGACTCCGTGTGACACAAAATCAAAGTGATCACAAGAAAAGATCAGGACCAAGATGAATGATGCTGATGGAACCATTGATCCAGATCACTGAAGGATATTGAGTCTAAAGGATGCTATTTATTGAATTCCCTCAAACATTCTACTGGTGTTCCACCTAATGGACATTGTTGTTATCAACAACAGGAAATAGCAATCCAGAATTTATTAAATACTCACAATATATCTAGTTCTGGGTTAGGGGCTGGGGAGAGATGCAAAGACAGAAATTAACCAGTCACTGACCTTAGGGAACTTACTATCTATCAGAAAAGACAACACAAAAAAACTAAAACACCATGTATGTTGTACAATGCTATGAAAATTATTCATATCTACTTTTTGTGGGCATATATGTATGTATACATGTATATAAGTATGTGTACATAAATGTACATATACATATACATATACACTGACAGAGAAATGATAGATTTAGGATAATGGAATGAGAGAAATGTATATTTACATATGCACACTGTTGTATATAGAGAAGTATATTTCTACATCTGTGTATATATGTGTGTATTTATACAGAAATCTATATCATTTATTATATAATACATATATAAATGTACACATAAATATATGTATATATGTATATATATGTATATATGCCTCATTCTGTACCATAAATTTATCACCTCCCTATCAACATATAGGTAGTATGTTTTATCATCTGTGCTCTAGAATAATAAATGATCATTGCATTGATTATAATTTTTAACTTACCAGTTTCTCTGATAAAGATGTCATTTCTAAGATATAAAAGAAAAATATTTAAATTCATAAGAACAAAGGCCATTCCTAAATTGATAAATGGTCTGAAGATATGAACATGGAATTCACAAGGGAAGAAACCAAGGTTAGCTTTGTAGCTAATTTTTTTAAAATGCTCCAAATATCTATAATTAGAGAATTGTAAATTAAAGCAACTCTGAGATTCGACTTTTTGAAATGACAAATATGGCAACAAAAATGGAAAATGGAAAGTGTTGGGAATTCCGTGGGAAAAGGAACATTGATGCACTTTTTATAAACCTGTGAATGAGTGTAATAGTTTTGAAAAGCAATCTGTAATTATACACAAAAAATTACTAATAGTTAAATGCTTTTTGACCAAGCTACCCTACTGCTAGGCCTACAACCAAGAGTCATCAAAGACATAAGAAAAATGTCTACAAGTAAATATATATTTTTAGAAACTTTTTTTGTTGTGGCAAAAAAAAAACTGGAAATAAATGGAATTTCCATCAACTGAAAAATGGATGAATAAGTTATGGTATATGAATGTGATGGAGAATATTGTATGACATGAGGAAATGGATAATTTTAAAGAGTCTTAGAAAACCTTATATGAACAAATGGTGAAATAACAGGACTAGAAGAAAAAAAATACTAAAACATCAGTTAGTATAAAAATGAACAATTTTGAAGATTCCTATAAACAGACAAAATGAAATGAGCAGAACCAGGGAAATAATTTATACAATTAAAAATAAAGCTCTAATAACAACTAGAGAAGCAGTGAGATTCCTTTGACTTTTAATCTACATTATTTATTAAATGCAAATACAAAGTTTTTGTTGAGGTGGGAAGAAGGTGTTAGCAAGAGTTGAGGATCAAGAAAAGTCTTATTTAGGAGAGACCTTCAGATGAGCTGTGAAGGAAGCAAAGGATTCTAAGATGCGCATGTGAGGAGGGAGGGCATTCCAAGCATAATTACAGCCTGTTAAAAGGCACAGAAATGCATGCTAGAAAGTCATGAATAAGGAACATCAAGAAAACTGAGTTAGTGGTCAAATAGTAGGCATGAAAGGAAATAATGTGAAGGCTGCCCACAAAGGTAGGTTTGAGCTAGATGGCAAAGAGAAGATCTTGAACTTTAGAAATGATATTATACAGTAGGGATGAGGATTGGACCCATGATTTCGTTGAAAGAAGGAACTCAGATGAGGAAACTCTTTTTGCCAAAACTGATCAACACATTCTCTGTAATTTCTAGTTTGACATAGTTACCAGGGAGCACTGAGAGATTAAGAGATATGCCCAGGTTAGTCAGTCAATATTTGTCAGAGACAGGACTTGAAGTCAGGTCCTCCTGCTTCTGAGGGCAGGTCTTTATCAACTATACCATTCTGCCTTTCTTAAATAAATATCTATGTAGTAAATATATTCCAAAAAATTAACAAGAATAACTTCATCATCATTATCAACAAAATAATAATAAGCATTTAATTGTTTTTTGAGGTATAGGAGGCACTTTATAAATATGGTCTCATTTTATCCTTACAACATCTCCTACATTGAAAGTGAGTGTTATTAATATTATTCCCATTGTACATATGAGGAAATTGAAGAAGACAGTGGTTAAGTGACATGTAACATAACTAGCAAGTGTCTGAGGCTAGATTTGAACTAAAATCTTGATTCCAAGTCCAATGCTATAACCATAAAGAGAAGGGAAGGGACCAGAGAGCAAGAGAGACAGCCAGACACACAGGTGTAGGATGTCAGCTACAGAAGCGAACTTAGATATCAACAAGTTCAATAATTAATTTTACATATGGAGAAACTGAGGCTGGGGAAGTGGAAATTATTATGCCCAAGTTCACAAAAGTAATTTGTGATGTGATGAAAATAAGGCTACACATAGATTCAGGAAGCCTGGGTTTGGATCCTGGTTTAGCTCGTATTGGAACTGTCATTTTCCCTCTATGTCTTATTGAAGCAGTGACATGGTATAATAAAAATTTGGAGTCAGCAGAACCTACATTTGAATGGTGCTTCTTTAACTTAATAGTTGTATAACCTTGGGCAAGTCACTTAAAATTTCAGAGACAGCACTTTCCTGTTCAAATTAGAGAGCTGGACTATATGGCTCCTTTCTCTTCAGGATCTAAATCAGTGATCATGATCCTCTTTATATCACGAAACCTCTTATGTAAGTAGGCATAACAGTAACTCTTTTGCTCTTGACCTCATTGGATATTTGTGAGGAAAAACTTTTGTCATTCAAAAAGGTTTTAGAAACATGAATTGTTTTTATTGCTGGTTGAAAAGCTGGAACTAGGATGTGGGGCTTTTGACTCTCCCAACCACTGAGTCTTCCTGGATGGCATTACTTCAGTTTCCCTTATCAAAATGCCTTCTTTAGATGAATGCTTTTCAGATTGTGCCCTCTGCCTTCATAAAGCGTAGATATGAAAATCATCCACTTGGAAAGTCACAGTTACAGATGCTGTCCATGATGCTCCCTGGTGACCCACATGATAGATTCCAGATTGGGTTTGGCTTTAAGAAAAAAAAATATCTCCACAGTAAAAATGCCAGATTTCTCTTGTCAGAAAAGGAGAAAGATGCAAGTTGACATGTTTCCTCTTTGGTCTTTGATTCTAGGAAACAGCCAAATCAATGCCTGGTCTAGTTGTAATAATCAGGTCTTTTCAGGAGCCTCATAATGACTTTATCATCTGATTCTGTTGCACTGGGGTCTTAAATGGTTGGATTTTATGTGGTGCTCTGGACCATAAGCTGTGCAGGTCCTCTAGGGAGCATGAAGGCTGAACTGTGATTCAAATGCTATGCAACCTTTTCTGGAGTGAAATTGCTAAAGGGGCATTGTATGGTGGAGCTCCACAATTGAATACCTCCGTCTTCTCTGGGGTTCAGTTTTTGATTCAGTCAGGCATAGTGAAAAGAGCACTGATCAGGAAGACCCTGGGTTAAAATCCAACTTCAGATAGTGTATCTATGTGACCCTAGGCAATCATATTACCAACCTGGGTCTCTTCAGCAAAAAAATGGGGATGATAATAGCACCAATTGCACAGGGCTGTTTTGAGGATGAAATCACATACATAAAGTGTTGGCAAGTCTGGAGGCATCATAAGAATTCGAGTTGTTATGACTGTGTTTATTATGCATCTCATTTTCCTTTTTTTCTATGGGATTCAAATTGAAATGGTCCCTGGACGAAGTACTGTCCTCCTATTATTCTCAAATTGTTAATGTTCTGAAGATAATTTCTTATATACTTTTTGTAATTATATAAATATCCCAGGATAGAAGTTTATCTTTATTATATTGATGTGAGATGATGATGATAAGGATTCACTTCTAGAAATCAAATGTTTTATGGGGGAAAAACTATTCTCAAAGCTCTGGAGGTTTTGTTTTTCTTTTTAGTTTCATAAAATTCCTTCCCTGAGACACTCTTCAAAAATTCTGAAGTGTATTTGAACTGAATTGCCATGTCATGCTATAGGCGACATCTCAGTTAGAAAATATTTTTAGGAAGAACTTATTGCTTCCATGGCCACTTTTATGACCACCTGGGTCCTGTGGTTAAGTCAATGACTTGGTTTCCCATGCTCTCTTTTGTGATTATCAGTATGAGTTCTATTGCTCTAACTTTTCCCGGAACGTTTGAATATTGCATGCTAGTGGCATCTTCCTCTGTTTGTAACAGGAAGATGACAATAATAGGTGTTAACAAATGTGCCCTACTGGCAATTCCTCATAAATTGTTAATGTGCTCAATAGGTTCTAAGCCAGTGTTTAGTGACCCCCAGCAATATTATAGAGTCAGTGACATTTGTCTCTTGCTCCACCTCCTGTCTGGACATTCAGTGTCCTTATGTTCTCTCTGGAAGTCTGAAGTCCTTTAATACCAAAAGTCAGACCTTTCCTTCCCCAAGCCCAGACAGCTTTTATTCTCACCCTCATAATCATTCCAGCAGAGAGAACCATGGGGACCTTTCTTTACAGGTTTATATGTGGAAGGAAACGTCAAAATTATGAAACCTCTAATTCTGTAGATTATGAAACTAAGAGGAAAATGGTTAAATGATGTTATAGGGGTATATACATATGCAATATGTGTCTAATATTAGAGAGGGGGAGGAAAGGAAGAGACGGAAAGAGGCAGAGATTTCATCTCAGAGATGAAAGAGACAGAGAGACAGAGACTAAGAGACAGATGGAGAGAGAGACAGAGACAGAGACACACAGAGACAGAGAGAGAACTGGAAGAGACATTAGACCCTTAATACCTTAATATTAGAGATGAGGAAACTGAGGTACAGGGAAATGAAGAAACTTGTCCAAATTCACACAGGTAATAAGCATCAAAAGTAACATCAGAACCAAGGTACTCGACCTCTTTCAACTGCACCATGCAGCCTACCAAGGTCATCTTATTTCAACAAAGAAGAAAACATAAGAATAAATTAACTGAATTTAGATGAGCTCTCTTCCAGAAGGAAAAAAAAAAAGATCTAGGTTCTTGTCTTAACTTTTATATTCATTAGTTCTGTAACCCTGAGCAAGTTACTTTCTTCTATGATTTTGTTCTCTACTATGTAGCATCCTAATCATCCATCTTCCCCTTGATGAACCACCTTGAAGGGAACCCATATAATCCTCTATCACCAATCTCCCCCTCCCCCCCAACTCTGATAGATGAGCTTTTTGCCTTACATTACTGGGGATTAGGCCACCATGCTACTTCCTGTAGTCTGCCTGTGATGGGAGACTTCCTTTTCCTTCTTCCATTTCTAACATTCCTTTCTGTGTTTTCTTCCATCACTAGAATGCAAACCTCTTATAGACAGGGACAATATTATTTGATTTCCTATGTATCTTCAGCATTTATCATAGTTCCTAACACATAGTAAGTGCTTAACAAGTGATCCATCTGCCTGCCTGTGAGCCTGTTTGTCTACATTTTAAGGCAGCCTATTTGACTTTTAGACAGTTTCAATTATTGGGAGATTTTCATTATCTCAAGCCTAAATCTTCTTCCAGGGGCAGCTAGGTGGCGCAGTGAATAGAGCACCGGCCCTGGAGTCAGGAGTACCTGAGTTCAAATCCGGCCTCAGACACTTAACACACACACAAAAAAACTAGCTGTGTGACCTTGGGCAAGTCACTTAACCCCAACTGCCCTCCAAAAAACAAACAAACAAAAAAAACAAACTAAATCTTCCATGTAATTCTATGTGATAATGATATGGTAATTAGGCCTGGAACATGGCTCTGGAAAAGTATATGATCTTTACAAAGGAAAGGATAAAGGACTCGTATTTGAATAACATTATTAATTAGAATTTCACTACTATAAAAGTATTGTCAATAATTTGGACTCATATGATAAATTCCAGAAACCAAAGGAAGAATGCTTAATAGAGATCTTTTACTTTGCAGAGCAACAAAGGGTGAAATAGGAATGATTGTCATTGGGAATATTGAGGGCTTGTGGTATAGTGGATAGAATTCTGAGGCTGGTCAATAAGACTTAGGTGTGAAAAGTGCCTCGGTCACTTATTAGCCATGTGACCTTGAATTGATTGCTTAATCTGTGTGGGTCTCAGTTTCCTTATCTGTAAAATGAAAGTAAAAAGGTTGAACTTTGTGATCTTTAAACTCTTTCCAGTTCTAAAACTTTTATTTTAAATCTATAACATTATTCAATAAGTCTCTCGAACAAGAAGAATACAAAACCAAGTAGAGAGTTTGGGAAATATCACAGACTTGATCCACAGAAGTTATATGGACTTCTCCATATGCTAAAGTATTCTCTTTTCCAAAACTAGACTGACTATTATACTTTGGCTATGCCTATATAGATATGATTTTAAGAGGTGGATGGAGCAACATAGGAAGTTATTCTAGCTGGGCCTTATCTAGACAAACAAGAAGGAATTGGAAACTAAATTTGAGATTATGGGAACCTTGAGTTGTGGGAGTAGTGACTATTCAATCTTAGCTTTTGTGATAGTGGAGGAAAAGCCTGGCTCACTCTATATTTAGAATGTATTTTAAAAGGTAAAGAGAATGTATGTATTTTAGAAGGATGGTTTGGTGTATGTGACCTAAATTTCTGTTGAAGAAATCAACATAAGATGTTTAGGAAGCATTCAAGAATGAAAGCCTAAAGATCTAAATGAAAACCTAAAGAAATTCAGTCAAAGATCAAAACAATTCCAGTGAGGAACAAACGTGTGGCTGTATAAAGAGTCACCACCTCTCAAACCTCCCTATAGATCTTCGAAAAAGTCTATCTGAAACATAGGCCCAGAAACTGTTCCCATGAGTAAGGGGTATCTAAGGCAACCTAGAACCATTGGACATAGATTTAGAATTAGAAGGGACCTTAGTGGCAATCAAATCAACATTCTAATTTGACATGTGAGGAAACTGTGGAACAGTAAGTTTAAAGGATTTCTACAATCATACAGCTATTAAGTGTCTTAAGACTGGTTTCCAAGTCCAACACTATTCACTGCTCCAATTAGTTCCCTGTGTAACCCCAAGTCTTTAATGGCTCCCAGATAGATTTATGTTATACTTCTGTATTTACTAGGCTTATTTCCATACATTTTGGAAAAGAAATATGATAATATTATTAGTAGTAGCAATTGGTTGTAAATTAACATAAGATGAAAGGAGTTGGCTAGTAAAAACACAACAAAACAAAAATCCAACAAGCTTACATTTCTATGACACAAGATATAAAAGTGTGCTCAAAATAATTGAGTTAAAGCAACTCCCAGAGTCTACCTCTTTAATCTACTCAGTTGAGGGGCAGTGTGTTATATGAATCCTTCAGAGCTATGTTCCCATTACCATGTTCCACTGTCACACAGAATGATTATGGATGAGGTTAGCTAGGATACCCAAATCCTGTTGTTGGTTTTTTTTTCTCTGTTGTTTAAAAGGAATAAGCTCATTATAAAAAATAAATAAATAAAAATTTCCTGTGACAGGTATGTATTTTCTTTTTGAAAAGAATGTTTTGCAATTCTTGTTGAGTAATTAGATGATAATACAGGATGCCATGGTATTGGTATTGGATAAATGATTGAATTTGTAATTAAGCATATACTGGGAATTGAAGATGCTAAGCAAGCACTCAGGTCAATTACCTAGCAGTAATGAATACTACATTAGACAATATTATTACAACAATAATTACCATGCAACAATATAATTCTAATTTCAAATTTGAAGGGTTCTATTGTTAAGAGGTATTAACCACATGGAAAATGCACCTGGTTTGATGATAGTTGCTTGAGTTGTGGTTCAGTTTGCTAACTATTAAGCTGCATGATAAAAAGATGGTTCATTCATCATCTTTGCCATAGATTAACATAATAAATCCTTGTGTAACCCTCCACCTTCTAACCCTTGCACAGTCATCAGGATATTTTGTATTTTTCAAACCTCAGTTCAAGTCATTCCTTTTATTTTTATCTTATTAATCCTCCTAGATTATAGTGCTTTCCCCACAAAGCTCACTTTGTATCTATTTTACATGTGTTTTGCATACACCTATATATTTTCATACTTCTTGCCCTATCTGAATGAAAGGTCCTTGAGAGCAAGTGTCATGTTTTTGTCTTTGTATCTCTAGCCTCTAATATAGTGTCTGGCACATAGTAGAAGCCTGATTGATTGAATAAGTTACTATTTTATTCTGGGTACTTGGGTCTCAAAATGACTTGAAGGGGCCGAAAATAGACACTAAAAGATCAATAATAATACATGGTCATTGATACTCAGAGGTGACTAAGTGGTACAGACAGTAACTGCTACATTTAAATAAGAGAATGATCCTTGGGAGACGAAAGAACTAGAGAAGTCCTCAGCAAGAAGGGAGTGAGAGAGTTTCACTATGGCTTTGATAGAGGGGAGGAGAAGAGGAGGCTTCACTAAATGGATTCTGGGGAACCTTTGAAGTCTGAACAAATGATCCTGTCGAGGAAGTTGAATGTGGACTTAGATAAGTGAAGACAAGATTCAACTGGATAAATCCACTTGAGGAAAAAGTGAGAAACTCACTCTTATGGATGAGGAGAGTGAGAAAGACTTTCTTCTCTCTTGGGAGAGAAGCTTGGAAAGTGAATCAGATATCAAACTGTGGCATACTTTGAATGACAGCCTAAAAGATTTCTGAGTTGTTTCCATTTGACCCATTCCAGGCTCCTGACCCTTTTGACCACAGGTCCCCAGCCCATTTCCTTCCAGCCATTTAAGTCTGACTAAGAACATTCTTCTCTTTGTGAGGCAAAAGGTTAAGGTAGTTTATCAGGTTTTTGATCTCTGTAGACTTAGGATAAAACAGCTGAATTCTATTGAATGTCATAAGAGATTTAAGTAGAAGAAGGAAGAAGACTTTACCAGGTTAAACTAATACTACAAGTCTAAGAGGAGGCAGCTTAAAAAAGGAGATCAAAGGACATCTATATCTCAAAAACTCCTAATATTCTGAAGATGTTAAAACATGTAGGCATTTTGTTGAATAAATTAAACTAATCTTCAAGACCTACACTTTTATTCCAATCTCAATTGTACCGATGGAAAAAAAATAGCTTTAACATCATTAAAGTTTCCTTTGACAGAGATGTTCTGGTTTTATCCTTGATAATTATGAAGATCATCATTTTTGAGTTATTCTTTTCATTTTGCTTTGTGTGGGTCATTGCTAGTCTGTGTTTTCTAGAAAAGAAAAATCAGGGAGAGAGAGAAATGCTCAGGTCACACAGATGGCTGTCCTGGCCAGACCTGAACCTCAAACATTTATGTCCCTGCTACTTAGTTAAGCCTTTCTCCAACAGGGGCTGTAATAATATTTCACTCATTGAGTTGTATCAGACTCTTCATGACCCTGTGGACCATAGCACACCAGGCCCTTCTACATTCCACTATCTCTCAAAGTCTGTTCAAATTCATGCTCATTGTTTCCATTATACTATCTATTCATCTCATCCTCTGCCATCTCCTTCAGCTTTTGCCTTCAATTTTCCCCAACGTCTGAGTCTTTTCCAATGAGTTCTATCTTCTCACTATGTGAACAAAATATTTCAGCTTTAACTTCAGTATTTGATCTTCCAGTGAATAATCTGAATTAATTTCTTTAAGTATTGATTGATTTGACCTTCTTACTTCCAAAGGACTGTCAAAAGTCTTTTCCAGCACTACAGTTTGAAAGCAGTTATTCTGAAGTGCTTAACTTTCCTTATATTCCATCACTTACCACCATATACTACTACCAGAAACAACATATCTTTGACTCTATGGACTTTTGTTAGCAAGGAGATGTCTCTGCTGTTTAGTATACCATCCAGATTTGTCATAGCTTTCCTTCAAAGGAGCAAGCATTCTTTAATTTTGTGGTTGCAGTCACTTTCTATAATAATCTTTGAGCCTTAGGATATAAAATCTGACACTCCTTCTATTGGCCAGGAAATGATGAGACCAATTGCCAAGATCTGTTTTTTTATGGTAATCTTCAATCCAGTTATTGCACTCTCCTCTTTCATCTTCATCAAGAAGCTTCTTAATCCCTATTTATTTTCTGCTATCAGAGTTGTATCATCTGCCTATCTGAGATTGTGATATTTCTCCCAGCAACCTTAATACCAGCTTTTGATTCATTAAGTTTGGCATTTTACATGATGTGCTCTGCATCTAAGTTGATAAAATGTAATGATGATTTTATATTATATATATATATGTATATATGCATATATATATAATATTTTAATTATATGTATGTATGTATGTATGTATATATCCTTGTTGTACTCCTTTTTCAATCTAAACCAATCTGTTGTTCCATATTTGATTCTAACTGTTGCTTGTTGGCCCACATACAGGTTTCTCAGGAGACAAGTAAGATTATCTGGTGATCCCATCTCTTTGAGGACTTGCCCCCTTTTGCTGTGATGTTATAGTCAAAGGATTTGTGTAGTCATTGGAGCAGATTTTTGTTGCGTTTTGTTTTCTGGAACCCTCTTGCTTTCTCTATACTCCAGCAAATGTTGGCAATCTGTTCTCTTGTTCCTTTACCTCTTTGAAAAGCAGTCTGCTGTTCTGGTAGTTCTTGGTTCACGTATTGGAGAAGCCTAGCTTACAGAATCTTGAGCACAACCTTGCTAGTGTCTTAAATGAATGTAATTGTTCAGTAATTTGAACATTCCTTGGCCTTGCCCTTCCTCAGAATTGGGACACAAACTCATGTTTTCCAATCTAGTGGCCATCATTGTGTTTTCCAAATTTGCTGACATATTAAGTGCAATACTTTAGCAGCATTATATTTTAGGATTTTAAATAGCTCAGCTGGAATTTTATTACCCCCTACTAGCTTTATTGTTAACATTGCTTCCAATTTGACTAGGATGTCTGGCTCTAGATCAGTAACCCCACCATTGTTGTATTTGATGATGTTAAGATCTTTCTTGTACTGTTCTTTTCTATCATTTTTGCCACTTCCTCTTAGTTTCTTCTGCTTCTGTTAAATTCCTACCATTTTCTTTTTTCAGTGGATCATCTTTTGTCAGAACTCTCCACTATGACCTGTCCATCTTGGACATACCTGCACAGTATAGCTCATAGTTTCCTTGAGTTTTGTTAGCCCCTCCACCATGACAAGACAATGATTCAAGTAGAGCCCATCAAGGGAGACACTTACTAACAAACAGCTTATAAAGAATTATTGATGAAGCTTTCTTATTTGTGATTTAAATGGTCTTTTGTTTTCTACGAATCACATATAATCCTGAGTGGGAATAAGGATGCTTGAACTTGTAGGAAATGTGTAGCCCTCTGTCTACCCATTATTTGTCTGTGATGTATTACAAAACAGGGACAGAAAAGATATGTGTATTTATTTTCTTGTCACTCATACTTAGGAAATGTTATCTGTGGTCACGGTATACTTTGTAAGTATTACTTCTATATCTGAGTAACCTTTCCAATAATAAAAATTTTCTTTAAGAGAACGAATAGAATGGGCTATAGTTCTGAACCTTTTTGTAAGTAGCAAGCTAATATTAACAAACATTTCATTTGCATTGATGTTGCAGAAACTGCAAAGTTCTATTGCATAACAACATATCATTCTTTTAAAAAGCAGATTTATTCTCCATTGGTTCCAAAAGATTTCTGTTCACATGCATGTAGCTAGATATTTTCTCCAGTGATGCTTATTTCAACCCATCTTGCCTGTATCCCCCATTTAGATCTGCCACAGTATATCTATACAATATACTGGGAACCTGCCTTTTGTTTCCTTGATATCCCATTCTCGTGCAAGAATGATACCTATGTGACACGTGGTCAGTCCATCAGTCATACTTTGCTCTTACTATGTGGGCAGTTCAATTTTTTTTAATTGCCATGTATTTTTCTAATTACATTCTTTGCACTTCTTTTCCTGAGTAAAATGTATTACAATCTGCTCAAGCCTCCTCAGTTGCCCTTTATGTAATCCTCAATGTTAATTCTTTGCAAACTGTATCCATTATAAATTGTATTCATTATAGTATGATGAAATAGTTTCTTTAAGGAACCATTTAGTCTTTTGGAGTTATAAAAATATGAAATATGTTATGAAAATATGAAAATAACTGATAGTGGAGGGGGGGATGTGTAGTTTTAATAGTTATATATATTCTATATATCACTTAATATATTTCTTGTCACAGAGCCACAAAAGCTTCCTGGCTTTCTTTCTTGTTTGTTTGTTTCTCTTTTCTTCCTTCCTTCCTTCCTTCCTTCCTTCCTTCCTTCCTTCCTTCCTTCCTTCCCTCCCTCCTTCCTTCCTTCCTTCCTTCCTTCCTTCCTTCCTTCCTTCCTTCCTTCCTTCCTTCCTTCCTTTTTTCCCTCCTTCCTTCCTTCCTTCTTTCCTTCCTTTCTTCCTTCATTCCTTCCTTCTTTCCTTCCTTCCTTTCTTCCCTCCTTCCCTCCTTCCTTCCTTCCTTCCTTTCTTCCTTCATTCCTTTCTTCCTTCCTTCCTTCCTTCCTTCCTTCCTTCCTTCCTTCCTTCCTTCCTTCCTTCCTTCTTTCCTTCCTTCTTTCCTTCCTTCTTTCCTTCCTTCTTTCCTTCCTTCCTTCCTGCCACAGTACATCTATACAATATACTGGGAAACTGCCTTTTGTTTCCTTGATATCCCGTTCCCGTGCAAGAATGGATACCTGTGTGACACATGGTCAGTCTATCAATCATACTTTCCTTCCTTCTTTCCTTCCTTCCTTCCTTCCTTCCTTCCTTCCTTCCTTTTTTATCAAGGATTATCTTAATCAAGGCCAACATAAAACAATTAAGGTCATATTTAGTATTGCAGAAAGCTATTTAAACAAATTTTACAAGGATTTCTTTGGGAAAAAAAATCCCTAATCATTTAAAATGAAAATACAGCAATACATTTCACCCCATATTGAAAGATTTACCATTTGGAAAAAAACAAAAGTGTAGGTATTGGGTCAGTTTACAGTACAAATATTGATTCATTATAGATATACTCAGCTACAGCTGTGTATTTAGAACTTTGCCCCCTCCTCCTCTTTCCAATGTTAAAATACCTGTTATCCTGATGATTGCTGAAATGTTTCCAAACATCCTGATCCTTAGATGTGCTACACACAGAAAGGAGATTAAGCTGATTTCTTGACATATTTGTCAACATCTGTTGCCAAGCAACCAGCTGTATGGTGATCACAGTCCCTGCCAAATGCATGTCGGCTTATATTCTAGGCCCCGTACCCAGAACTCCAGTGGACCCAAGGGTGCTCCATGATGCTCATGTAATATCTTCCATTTTCTGAACTGATCATGAAAACTGAGCTCTCAGCATTGCCTTTTTGTGTGTTCATCATTTCGTGTGGTTAATGTGAAGTATAATTTTAGAGCAAAAAAGGAAATATCTGCTTACTTCCTGGGTTCTCTAATTGTAAGACTCCTGTTTGTGATGAAATAAACATCACCTATTTCATTTTGGACAAACACCTGGACACTCAGATACAGACATAGTCTACATTTACATAAGCTGTGGCTGTTAGCTATGAGTGGGAGAAAGGCCTCTGGGGAAAAGTTGTTCTGATGGCTATTTCCAGTCACTTCCTTGTCAGACTATGGTTCTCTATCCATATTCATGTCCAGTCATTTCAGTTGTGCCCAGTTCTTTATGATCCCATTTTGGGTTTTCTTGGCAAACACAGTGGAGTGATCTGCCATTAACTTCTCTAGCTCATTTTACCGATGAGGAACTGAGACAAACAGGGTTTAAATGACTTGCCCAGGGTCACACACAGCTAATAAGTGTCTAAGGCTGAATTTGAACTCAGGAAGATGAGTCATCTCTGACTTCAGCCCTGGCACTCTATCTATTGTGCCACTTAGCTGCTCCCTTTATTCATAGGAAAACATTTTAAAGGAGATTAAATTCCTATATATCAACTCCTCTGGGTTACAATCAAAGCCCTCTACCATCTGGCTCTAATCTCCTTTTCCATAGTGTCACAGCCCTTCATGCTTCTTATATTCTAGCCAAACAGGAGCTCAGACTCAATGTGATACAGTAGTAGGACACAATTCACACAAAGAATCAGTGGGATGGAACAAGCATTGATAGAGGTAGAGAATTTGGAATGAGAGCAGTGATAGTACCATTGCTCACTGCCTTGGTGGGATAGCATCTATGAATGTGTTCAGTTGTGAATGCTCCATTTTGGGAAGGACATCAGTAAACCAGAATGCATTCAGAGAAGAGCAACCATTGAGAGCAGGGGACTAGAGACTGTGCCACACAAGGAAATCTCATTGTGAGCAAATAGTGGGACAAATATCACAAATAGATAGATGGATAGATAAGATTTGATAATCAGGTATAATAAGAAAAAATCCACCTTTTTTTTTCAAAACAAGGAGTGTAACATCCATTCCATTTTAAGACTGGTTGAAAAGAGTAGTAAGAATTATTTTGAAAAACCAACAGAATTATTCCACATGTACCACGCTTTGCATATGTATTTGTTTGCTTGTTTCAAAATCCTCCAGGGCAGAGACTCTCTTTTAACTCCTTTTTAGCCCCAGTGTTTGGTGTAGTGCATGGCACATAATAGATACTTTATAAATGTTGTTGATTCGTTGAAAATGGAAGTTCCTTTAGGGTATGTTGGTTTTCCCTGACTAGACTTCTTCATCTACATCTTCAATAAAGTCTAGATTGCTACTTTTAAGAGTATTGAATTTGGGACTCTTATTCAGGTACTAATGGGACTACATGGCCTCTCAGAGCCTGTGATTTGTTCTTGAAACCCTCTGGTAAAATATGTATGTCAGCAATTCACCACCCTCTTTTTCTGGCATTTGAATGTTTCTGAAATTTCCTTAAGTAGCACAATGGAATTCTGGAAGATTTCTTGAAGCAGAATCAATTTTAATTTATTTCATTTTTTTTTTTTAAAGAAAACTCCACTCAGCCATTTTCAGGGCTGTGGTAGAGAATATAGGAAAATCAAACAAGCCATGTCAGGGTTTTCAAAGAAGTTGAGAGCCATTGTAACTATTGCACTATATCTCATTCATTATCTTCCCAGGATTTTGTTCAGGAATTTTTTTTTGTGGAAAGTTTCTTTTATGGCATTTACTGGTAGAAGGATCTTTCGGGATAATCCAGAATCTATCATTATTTTGCCTATGAGGAGCCCACTCCCCACCCCCCACCACAAATCAACTCTATCTTCTTCATTTTACAGTATCTGAAAATACATTTTGGTTTTTCTGGGCTGTTTTCTCCCTCTTATTCTTTCTCTCCCTTCCTTCTTCCCTCTATTGTTTCTTCCTCTTTCCTGTCCTCCTTTACCCCTTTCTCTTCCCTCCTCTCTCTTTCCACTCTCTTCTCTCCTTTCTCACTCTTTCTCATTATATGTATTTATCTATCTACACACGCAGACACATACAGTTAAACATATATATGTATACTCCTCTCTTTTTCTCTCTCCTTTTCACTTTCTCTGTCTCTATCATCTTTATCTCTGTTTCTACCTCTGTATCTCCCAAACTTGCCTCTCTCAAGCCTGATACTATCACTGAGCAGCACAAAAGGCGCTTCATTTACAAACTGGCCCAATTCCTCCTTCTTTAGGCACCTTGTGGCTACTCTGCTCCTGGTGGGTTTACCATATTGGTATAAGATTTAGTGTAGGCACCAGACTGGTCTAGTTTCCTGCAGCTCACATTTCCTGACCTGAAGTGACCTACCAGCTTCAATCCTCTGCTCGCATATATTACAGAAATGCACCACCATGTTCTCCTAATTATTTTTCATGGATGGCTTAAAATACGTAAATGATGATCTTTTGGCAAGAAGCAGAATATATATATATATATATATGTGTGTGTGTGTGTGTATATATATAAACATAAATATATATTATATATTTATATATATTTCATATATATTACACTGATTTATTTATATGTACATATGTTTATATACGGATATGAGATCAAACCTGGCCTTAGACACTTAATATGTTATTTATTTATCTATCTGTCTGTCTGTCTGTCTACATACCTATCTATTTACTTCTCCATTAGATTGTGATCTCCTTGAGGTCATGAATTGTTTTCACTTTTCTTTTTATCTCCACTAACTTAGCAGTGTACCTAGCACGTAGGTACGTAATAAACCCTTTTCAATCTGAGGGAAGTCAGATTGATAGTCTAATATGGAATCTGAATCTTAAGAAAGCTGATTTCAAAGGTGCATAATGAAAGTAAAGAGGATTTCACGGGCTATGACTTACTCAAAGGAAATTGATTCAAGAGGAATGATATGCTCTGAACACTGAAATTCTAACAATAGTGATGTGGTGAGTCCCTAGGAAGAAATACTAGAAGTGGCAGATGAATTCTCTTTAAAAAATCTTGGACAGTTGACAAAACATAGCCTAGAAAATGGTAAATGTCCCAGTTAAAAGAGGGACAAGGAGGAGGAAGAGAAATAGAAAAAGAGAAGGAAGAGAAAAGGAGAAGCAGAAGGAAGAGGAAAAAGAAGAAATCATGCTATAAACTACAGATCAGGGACCTTGGCTTCTATTTAGGGAAAATTGTTAGAGAATGTTATTAATTCTGGAGAAGGTTATCATTAACGCATAAACACTTGGAGGTAGTAGCACTAAAATATCCCTGTCATTTTCTCAAAAAAGATATGCCAAATAATATAATTATGCTTTTTTTTGGCTGTATAACTTGACTGGTAGGTCAGGGGATTGGTATAGACATGGTATCCTTAGACTTCAGCAAAGCATTTGACAAAGTCGCTCATTCTATGCCAGGAAATGAGATAGATACATATTAGTTAATGATAAATGTATTTGGAATTGGCTGAATGAGACACTCAAAGTGCTGTCTATTATTAAATGGTGGGAATGTCTCTAGTAGAGTGACCCATGGATCTCTTTTTAGTTCTGTCCTTTCATAAGTTTTTACAAAGGATTCACATGAAGGAATATATAGAATGCTTATAAAAATTAAAGATGTTTTGAATCTTGAAAACATAGGTAACATATTGATTGGTCGAGATAGGCTAGAAACAGAGATTCTTATCCGAGGTCTATGAATTTAGTGGAGATGCTAGAGGGGATCAAATTACAGGAGACGATGGGATGGAATGGGATCATTTGTGCATGTAGAATGGTTTGCCGTATTAGAATTAGTTGAAGAAAAGACAGAAGGGGACTTGATAGCTGAATTTAAGTGTTTGAAGAATTCTATAGAAAAAGGGGATTTAGAGTTTTCTTGGCATGAGTGTAAGACTAGAAACGAAGAAAATGAGTGAAAATTGTGTAGAGACAGATTTTTGGCCTGAAGTAAGAAAACAATTTGCTGACAATTAGAACTTTCCCCAACTGCAATGGTCTCCTTTGGGAAGTCTGCTTTCTCTCTCATTGGACGGTTTCAGTCAGTCAGTCCTAAAGGATTTATCAAGTGTTTAGGATGTGCCAGGCAGTGTTTGTATATATAGCAGGAATGCAAAGAGAAGCAACAGAAAGCAAGAAAATATACTACCATTGTTTGGAGGGGTGTAGAAGGGATTGTTTGCATTGGTTTGGACTTACTGACTTCTGAGACTTTTTCCACCTGAGACATTCTGTGATTCTGGGTTACTGAGGCCCAGGAAAGGGAAGTGACATGCATAGGCAGTAAGTTTATCCATATCATTTTCTCCACATTTTCTTCCTTTTCTATTGTATCCAACTATGTGGTGATTTATTGTGTTTGCATTAATTCTCTCCTCTCATTCATTTCCAATGCTCATCCAACCCTGACTCTTCTCACTCCCTAATGTCTCAGTGATTCATCCCTTCTTTCTTATGGGGGTTGGATACTTAGTAGTCATTCAACAAATCCTTGGACATGCCTGACTTTGCTTCCCATTCCCCAAAATAATGCATGAAAAGTTTTCTTGGCAGAAGTTTAAAAAACTGGTGCAGGTAGGTGATGTAGTCAATAGAGCACCGGCCCTGGAGTCAGGAGGACCTGAGTTCAAATCCGGCCTCAGACACTTAACATTTGCTAGCCATGTGACCTTGGAGAAGTCACTTAACCCCAATTGCCCTGCCTTCCCCCCTCCAAAAAGTTTTTTTTTAAACTTCAAAAAATTGTAAAGTGCCAGATAATGGGACTAGGAATGTTAGTTATATGAAACTAGCCATACTTTTGTGTGTGTGAGCTAGAAATACTTTGCACAGGTCTAATGTGAACAGAATACTGGACTATGAATCAAAAAGAGCTGTGTTTACATTTACCTCTGACACTGTGTTATTCAGTTGTTTTCAATCATTTCTCAATCTTTATTAACCCATTTGGGGTTTTCTTGGCAAAGATTTTGCCATTTCCTCATCCAACTCATTTTATAGATGAAGAAAATGAAACAAACAAGCTTATTTGAATTGCTCAGAGTCACACAGCTAGGAAGTGCTTCAAGCCAGATTCGAGCTCAGGTAGATGAGTCTTCCTAAAGCCAGGCCCTGGCATTCTACCCCACTAAACCACCTACTGCCCACTGTTCGACAAAGGGCAAATCATTTTATATTTCTGAGCCTCAGTTTCCTCATCAATATAATGGGGTTGATACAATCTATACAGTATCTATTTCACAGGATCAATGTAGGGCTTAAATGAAATAATATTGGCACAATATGTTAGAACTTTTAAAGTTCTGTATAAATGACAGTTCTTCTTAAGAACTATATATTGGGGGCGGCTAGGTGGCACAGTGAATAGGGCACCAGCCCTGGAGTCAGGAGGACCTGAGTTCAAATCCAGCCTCAGACACTTAACACAAAAACTAGCCGTGTGACCTTGGGCAAGTCACTTAACCCTAAATGCCCTCTAAAAAGCAAAAAAAAAAAAAGAACTATATATTGTCTGCATAGATGTGTGATCAGGCACCTTCAGGAAATGAAATGATTATTCTCATTTATTTACAAGGTTCTCTGTCACTCTAAACCCTATAATCCATTTTCATTTATTCTTAATTTTCTTCAAGTATAGTCTCTGATCTGAGTTAATTTTTTTAAATTTTTCTCCTCCTTTTCCCTTTTTTATCCATCCCCCCCAGAAAAGAGACTTTTAAAAATATAAACAAATCATATACACACTTAGTAATTATAACAATGTGCGTATTTTCCCATTACACAGGCAATTATCAGAAATTCAATTCATAGGATGGTAGGATTATAATTGGAAGGGAAAATAGATGATGGCTAGTCCAACTCTTTCATTTTATAGATGAGGGAAATAGACCTAGGGAAGTTAGAAGATGTGCCAAACTTCACACAGGTTATAAGCGTCAGAAATAAGATTTCAACCCAGTACCTCTGAATATTTTGGTGTCGTAATAATACTAGAGAAACTAGTATATACTGAACTTCAAGACATAAATTCCTTTCCTCTTTTTCCTCTATCCAATTAAATTGTGAAGGGTGACTGGGTAAAAGTCATTACTCCTTTATTTTCTGCTCCTACATGGGGCATTTCTACCTGCCTCAGAATTGATCCTGACCCAGTGTGAAATTTGTTGAGAGCCATCCTGTCCTCAGATGAGACCGCCTGGCAATTAGCCCAAGTTCTGGCCAGTATAAATAGAATCCTAGATGATGTTGCTAGTTATACTTTACAATGCTATGGCAATATAAGATTTTAAAAGTATTTTCCTTATAACATCATTATGAATGAAGCCATGAAAACATCATGTTTTCATTTTACAGAAGATGAAATCAAGGAAAAAAGATATTAAGTGAATTAACTAGAATAAAACACTAGAAAGTTTCAGTATAGGAACTCAAGCCTAGATATCACGTATTCTCCCTTGTTTATCACACTGATTTTTGTTATAATGCTGTATTCTCCTTCTTCTTCCTCTTCCTCATCACTATTGGAGAGCCATTGTGATGCGATAGAAAGAGTGGAGGATTTAAATCAAACACCTGGGCTCCAGGCCCAGATCTACCACTTGTCCCCTGTATGACCTTAGACAAATCAACTTTAGGCCTCCCTGTGGGGCAGCTATGTTGTCCAGTGGTTAGAACAACAGGCTTAGAGTCAGGATGACTCCTCCTCATGAGATCAAACCTGGCCTTAGACACTTAATAGATGTGTGACCCTGGGCAAGTCACTTAATCCTGTTTGCCTCAGTTTCCTCATCTGTAAAATGAACTGGAGAAGGAAATAGCAAACTACTCAATATCTTTGCTAAGAAAACCCCAAATGAGGTCATGAAGGGTCAGACACAACTGAAACAACTGAACAATAGTTCACTAGTCTGTTAAATGAGCAAAGTTGGACTAGATAATTTCAGAAGTCCTTAAGAGAGCTAAATCCAAAATTAGAATGATTTACCAAGATTGTCATGGACTTACCTAAAGTTGTCTAATGTGAGAGTCTATTTCCAAAGCAGACTTATTAAAATTGTTGGTGTCTTGAATGCTCTCTGTAATGTAATTGGGGAATGTTTAACAAAATAAATAAAAAACAATTAATAAATAATATTTATTAATTATAATAAATAAAATTAATAAATTATATTAATCTTGATTTTTCTAGGTCAATATGCTTTCTGCACTCATCTATCTGCTTTTAGTACCAGTGTAAAAAATTTGCTTCGGTTTGGTCAATGGCAGTTAGGGCTGGCCAACTGAACTGGTCCCATTTAGATTTCATCACCTTGCAAAAAATATAACTATGAAAAGACTTTCCTTGAGAGTCTGAGATTGGTGGGAAGGAAGGGGAGGGTGTTATGGGAGGAAAGAGATTCAGCCAGTTTATTAATAGAAATAGAATGGTCTTTTTGAAGGGTGTTTTTGTTAACTGCAGAGGGAAAAAATATGAGAGATTGTCTCTTTTTTAGCTGTAAAAGATTAAATGAAGAAGAAATTTTCTTCTCACCAGAAACTTTATTGCTCAGAACAGCATTTTAACATGATTATGATGTACACGGGTAATGCTACAGCAGCAAAGTAATTATGTTCAGATAATGCACATGCCACACGTGCTATTACAGCTAAGGCTCCATACTGTGATCTAGGATGGATAGATTATACATTTCAGAACCTAATTCAAAATATGTATTTTTATGATCGACAAGGACATTATAGCATGTCAAATTCATAATTTGCATGCTTTTAAATTGGTATATGTATAAGGCACCAATGTGGCGTATCTTATACAGAAGTAAAATGGCTTGTGTTATAAAAAGCCTTGAAATAAAAATTTAATAAATATGTTGCAAAGAAGTGGTTAACAAACATTGATTTAACAGTCTGTGATTTTTCCCCTTCTTCCTTTCTTTTATTTCCCTACTAACTTTTGTCAAACAAGAAATTATTCCTATAAGGATACATGCCTGCTAGGGAAAAGCATGAGTCCTGTGGCATTCCAGAGCTTGTGAATCCAGTTATCTTAGCTAAATCTGGAACAGTAATAATAAAAATTGACATTTATAGGTCACTTTAAAGATTCAATTTACTTTATGTATACAATTTCATTTGAGTCTCACAACATCTCTGTGAGACAGGTACTAGAAGATAATATTTCCGTTAAGAATATAGGCAGCTATATGGTACAGTGGATAGAGTGCTGGGGCTGTAGGGTGGAAAACCTGAATTCAAATCCTACATAAACCATGTACTAGCTGTGTGACTCTGTTTCCTGTTTGCTTCATTTCCCTCAACACTTACTAGGCATGTGACATTTGACAAGTCACTCAACCTCTATGTAGTTTATAGACATCCAGGAGGCCCAATGGAAAGAGTACTACGCCTAGAGTCAGAAAGACCTGAACTCAAATCCAACCTCAGGCACTCTCTCATTTCTGTTTGTCTCTGTTTCCTCAGTTGTAAAATGGGGATAATAATAGCACCTTCCTTACATGGTTGTTGTTAGGCTCAAACTACATGATATATTTGTATGGTATTTAGCATGCTACCTATGGCATAGTAGGTGCTTGTTCCTTTTCCTTCCCTTTCATTACACCAGTGAGGCACAGGAGGCTTACTGGAGAGTTAGTAAGTTTTTAAGAAGGATGTGAACCTACCTCCTCCTGACCCACTCTGCAGTACCACCACTCTACTTCAGCTTTGATGAAGCTCACAGAATACTTATGAAGGAGGGGAAATGCAGACTCCTTCATCAATACCTAAGCAAGAATCACGAAAGAGGCAGCTCCCTTATTTTTCTTCTTTGGTAGCCAAAAATCCAAACTCCAGTGTGCAGTTTTGTTCTCTAGAAGCTTAGGTGAAGACATGTCCTGTGTGCTCATATTCAAATGTGAAAAAAAAAGTATTTAAAGAGAGATGGAGATTTCCACCAAGAGAGGAAAATCACGTGAATGCCACACAGTCAAAGAATGGATATTCAACAACGTTGAAAGGGTACTTAGATTGAAACTTACTGAATTAGCATCTAAATTCATACAAAGAACATTTTCTAAGTCAATATTTTAGCTAGAATTTTTGTGGAAAAACGTGATAATTTTTTTAAATGAGAATTGCCCTTAGCATCGGATCTAAGGACCTCTTCATACATGCATGACAAAGCACTCAGATGGCATCAAGGCCTCTTTACAATGAATTAAGTCTCCCCAAAAGGAAGGACCTCCTGCTTCCCTTTCCTACCAGGGCCAGGTTTCAATGGGTTTATTGGCTTTAGATGGTCTTCATGAGCAAATACATGTTTCCACTGGGAAGGACAACTTATGTCATATCTGAATCATTCTCGTTCATATTAAAAGTATTTATTTCCACCATAAAAAGAAGGACAAAAAGCATTATGATAACAGGGAGAAGAAGACTGAGATGCTCAAATCTAAAAGTTTTGCTCAGCCTCAGTTTCTGCAAGACATATGCAGAGAGACTAAAAATTCAGATTTGTTTTTGTTGTGTGGTACTTAGTTATGGATGGCCTATTTTAAAACATTTTTCTATGGGTTGGAAATGACAGATGAAATTAATATGCTTCACAAATTACCATTGCCAAGGGTCAATTAACAAGTGAACTAACCCTGTGAAAGTCATTCTGAAAGACTAGTTATGAATCTGATATTCCCTGTGAAATTAAACAAAATTGAGAAAATTAAAAAGCAGACCAGTAAATGGCAGTCGAAGAAACAGACTAATTGCATTTAGTAAGGTAAATTAGTTTCTGTGATTGTTGGTTAAGAAATAGGAAATGGGAGATTGGTGGGAGGAGCCACAATGGTGCTTTAGAAGAAGGAAAACTCCACAGCTCCCACATAGCCACATCAAATACCCATAAAATATGAATCTAAACAAAATTTAGGGCTCCAGAATTCACAAAAGTACAGAAAAACACATCTCCTGCTGAAGACAGCTAGGCAGGTGGGACAGGAAGGGATCATCACAGCTTGCTGGGAGTCACAACCAGCCCAGCCTTAAACCGTGGCTGGGGAGGGGGGAGGGGGAAGAGGGGGGTGCATGTGGCAGCCAGAACAAGTCACAGCTGGAGCCTACAGGAGAGTGGGTCAGTGGCAGCTGTGGTGATTTCCAGAATTGGCAAGCCCTAAGAAATAAAGACTAAGTGAAAGGTTAGTGGAACTCAGCTAAATTGGGGGAGAGGGTCTGGCCAAAATGTCCCCAGGGCAAGGAAGCAGTAGAAGTTGCACAGCTGCCTCCTCATGATTGCTTCAGAGTTCCTGGCCTGCAGATTTCAGGGAGGCCAAAAGATCATTCAGGGGCTAAGTGTCCTTGCCTTAACTGGCCTGGACCAGGATCATGGTCTTGGGTGGTGGTCCTAAGGTGCATTTCCTGTGAGTCAAAATGGGTGGGGGCTGCAGTGGCCTCCTAATAACTCAGGCAGCTGCAAAAACCCCAGGGATTGGGTACAGAGATTTCCCCTCTGGAAGCAGAGTTCCACAGAGCTAAAAAGTCAAGTAATTGACTGGCAACATGAGCAGGCAAAGGAAGCAAAGTAAGAACAGCAATCAAACTTTAGATTCCTTTTTTGGGGACAAAAAGGATCAAAGCATGGGACAGGGGAAGACAACACAGTCAATACTCCCTCACCAAATGCTTCCAAGAAACATGAAGATTGCTTACAAGCCATAGATTGACTTAAAAGGGACTTTGAAAACCAAATAAAAGAAGTGGAGGAAAAATTTGGAAGAGAAAGGAGAAGGATGCAAGAAAATCATGAAAAGAGAGTCAACAACCTGATTGAAGAAAATAACACCTTAAAAAACAGATTAACTCAAATGGCAAAGAGGCCCAAAAAGCCAATGAGGAGAAGAATGCCTTAAAAAGTCGAATTTGCCAAATGGAAAAAGAATCTCAAAATCTTTCTGAAGAGAATAATTCCTTCAGAATTAGAGTGGAGCAAATGGAAGCAAATGACTTTATGAGAAATCAAGATACTATTAAACAGATCCAAACAAATACAAAAACAGAAGGCAATGTGAAATAGCTCCATGGAAAAAACACTGATCTGGAAAATAGATCTATGAGAGACAATTAAAAAATTACTGGACTGCCTAAAAGCCATGATCAAAAAGAGAACGTAGAAATCATCCTACAAGAAATTTTCAAGGAAAATTGCCTTGATATTTTAGAACCAGAGGGCAAAATAGCACTTGAAGGAATTCACTGACTAACTCTTGAAAAAGATCCCCAAAAGAAAATTCCTAGGAATGTTATAGCTAGGTTCTGGGACTTCCAGATCAAGGAGAAAATATTACAAGCTGCCAAGAAGAAACAATTTGAATACTGTGGAAACACAATTAGGATAACCCAGGATCTAACAGCTTCTACATTAAGGGATTGAAGGGCCTGGAATATGATATTCCAGAGATCAAGGGAACTAGGATTAAATCACCTATCCAGCAAAATTGAGTATAATGTTCCAGGGGAAAATATGGTCATTCAATGAGGTGGATGACTTTCAAGCATTCTTGCTGAAAAAACCAGAACTGAAAAGAAAATTTGACACTTGAATACAAGAAGCATGAGAAGGTAAACATGGAAAAGAAATCATAAGGAACTTATCAAAGTTGAACTATTTAC
>CM053595.1:160310032-160349203 GCA_028646575.1 Pseudocheirus occidentalis
TTTTTTTTTCAGTTGATCTATAGCTTGTAGGCAATCTTCAAGTGTCTTGGAAGCATTTGGTGTGGGAATTCTGACTGTATTGTCTTCCTCCCGTTCCATGCTTTGATCCTTTTTGTCCACAAAAAAAGATTCTAGAGTTTTATTGCTGTTCTTATTTTGCTTCCTTTTCTTCATGTTGGCCAATTAATTGGTTGATTTTTTTTAGGTCTGTTTCACTCTATTTCTAGGGGAAAAGCTCTGTCCCAAATCCCTGTGGTTTTCACAGCTGCCAGAGCAACTATGGGGGTGCTCCAGCACCCACCAGCCTTAGCCCACTGAAAGCACACCCCATCACCACCACCCAAGACCACAATCTGGATCCAGGCCACTCAACGCAAGAGCTGTTGGCTCTGATCAATCGTCTCAGCACCCCCTGTAGGGTCTGCGAGTCATGAGCTCTGAAGCCATCCAGCAGAGGCAGCTACTGGTTGCAGCAGGTCCTGCCCTTCCCCCACTTCTTCCTTGCCCTGGGGGCAGATTAGCTGAACTGCTTTTCCTCCCCCAAATTTACCTTGAAAGCTTCACTTTCACTGCCGTTCTCCAATCCTTATTCTTTCTGGCTTGATAGATGTGGAGATTGTTACTCCAGGTGCTGTAGATCTGCTCTCTGTAGACTCACAGTGTGGCTATGGCTCCAGAGGGTCGGCTCCTCCCCACCACCCTGGGGCCTGGTCAGGGTTTTGGTTTCAGGCTGGGCTGGCCTCGGCTCCCAGCCTGCAGAGATGAGCCCCTTCTGCAGAGCTGCCTTCAGCGAGAGATGTGTTTTCTGTATTTTTGTGAATTTGGGAGCCCTACAATTTGTTTAGCGTCATATTTTATGGGTATTTAGGGTAGCTGTGTGGGAGCTGGGGAACCTTGCTGCTTCTACGCCGCCATCTTGGCTCTGCCCTGAAAAGGATTCTTGATGCTACTTATTCCAACTTTTGCATTTTACTAATGAGGAAATGAGGCCTAGAGAAAAAAGTGATTTATTCATGGTTAAAGAACTACTTAAGTGTCAGAGAGAAGACTTGAACTAAAATGTTCTGATTCCAGTTTCAGTACTCTATCTCTTGTGCCATATTGCTTTTCAGTGTCTACCCTATACCATGCCAGCTAAACTATGAGTTAGTACAAGGGCACACAACTTGCAGCCTGGCCCTAACTCTCTCCAGTCACCCTACCACATTATCCTTTCCTAACACCCCATTACCTGAAGTCCAATCTATGCCAATAACCCAGCCCTAAAATCATCCTCCATTTTGAGCTATGTTGTTTTTTTTGAGAGGAGAAAGAAGGGCAATTGAGGTTAAGTGACTTGCCCAAGGTCACATGGCTAGTTTTTGTGTTAAGTGTCTGAAGCTAGATTTGAACTCCAGTCCTCCTGACTCTAAGGTCCGTCCTCTATTCACTGTGCCACCTAGCTGCCCCTAGCATTTTAAGTTATGTCATTAATTCTCCAGAGTATGTATGTAAAACTTGACCTGATCTTTCCTCTGGAACAATTTCCTCTTATTAACACTCTAATTCAGATCTTTTAGATTTAGATGTTGTCAGTAACTTTATTACAAGCAATGGTTTTGACAGAGCTGGTCAAAGAGTGATGGGACACCTAACTGCAATGAAGGCTAGCTCCATGGAAGCCTTGTCATATAAGAGAGTGTCTCCTCCTCCCTCCCTCCAAGGTCCTTAGTAGAGTTATTTATGCTGTTAATAACTATCTCAGGAACCATAAAACTATTATCTAAAAAAATTGCCTTGAAACTCAGGACAGAGACTATAATTTTCATTGGAAGTCAACACTCAAATGAAATTTCAAATGTGTGTGTGAATGGAAGTAAATGAGACATTTGTCTTAATGTCAAGTAGTGATCTACTTGTAGATATTGCAAGCAATTAGACTGGGGGATTACAAAGAAAAGATATTCTCAGACCTGCTATTGGCAAAACAAGTGAACATAAAATAAATTCAATATGGCCACTCTGGATGGGAAATGTTTTAGTGCAAAATAATAGGTTGAAATAAAGCACAAGCAATGTTTCACCAGCAGGCAAACAATGCTTGACTGAAAGGGCTCAACAAATGCCACCAGAAAGGTGTATTACACATTGCCTTTGAGTAGAGTTTCTCTGGTTCTTTTGCAGACCAAATGGGAATATAGTATTTATAGACTCTAGTCTTCATTACTCTCTTTGTGTCTGTGAGTTTGTCTCCTTTTTTTTTCTTCTTCTCTTCCCTTCCCTCCTTTTTCTTTCCCTTTCTCCCCTTTCCCTTCCCTTTCCCTCAGTGTCTGTTGCCTACCCTTTTTCTCCTCTTCTTTTTCTCTGTCTCTCAACCAGCAGAACCTAAAGAGAAGAAAAACTCAAAATAGAGCAAAACACAGGATTAAATGTGCTACAAACTGTAGTGGATTTGTCTATTGCAAACTGTTATTTAAATTTAGGGCACTTTCATGTATTTCTTTTCATCTGAGAAATTAAAAAAACATTTAATTGAATTTAGTATGACTCTTAATCTCATGATTATCTTTTACCCAGGCATATTGTGCTGTGCTGTAGTCTCTTTTAATGGAAGGATATAATTGGAAGACATAAACATTGCATTGCTGATAGCCACATGAAGTCCAAAGAAAAGTTCCCAATATTCCCAAAGCCCCTCGCAGTCCCTATTCATAATGACAAATAAAGATTTTGCTCCCTTAATGCTGTCATAGATTTTAACAATTCTTATGAGTGAATAGAGGTGTCATACCAACTTCTAAAAAGATAAAAGTTAAGCCAAAAGAATAACTAGCAGAAACAGGAGATTCTCTCTGTAGACCAGATGTCTTGCATACATTAGATTCAATGGTTTGTTCTAATTTTCTGAAGTCATTTCATTTAGGAACAAAATGAATGCCCATCAGTTGGAGCTTAGCTAAACAAACCTTGGAGTGGTAAGGAAAATAACTATACTACTGCTCAACAAGAATTGACAAATATAAGAAAATTCAGAGAAGCACAGGAAGATTTGTGTGAATGAATGCAGAGCAAAGTAAGCAGAATGAGAGCTCCGCAACTCTGATCCCACAAATTATATGGACAAGATAACTAAGATCAAGACAGAGGAAGTGATTTGTTTATGGTTATACAAATGGGAAGTGGCAGAGCTGGGATCTGAAGCTAAATACTCTGAATCCAAAGCCAACCCTCTTTCCATTCTACTCTTAGTACCTTCTAATACAAGTCTCAGGAAAGTCTGCCATCTGGAATGGAGAAGGTATGTTTCATATCTCTGACCATATCGTAGAGAGGGCCACACTTCAGAGGGATGGTGATACCAATATTAATAACAGCTCATACAATGCCTTAAGTTTCATGAAGAGTTATCCATACATGATTTCTGTTGTTCTCATAATAATATGAGTCAGTTCTTATTTCCATTTTTAAAGATGAAAAATTAAGCTCAGAATAGTTAATTGATTAAACTAAGGTCACACCGTTAGAACCAGAGGCATGATTTGGAATCAGGACTTTCTTACTCCAGCAAATTTATGGAGAATTTATTGAAATATGGTATATTTCTGATTGCAACCAAAGAAAAAATGAAATGTAACACATTGCAAAGTAGAAAGTATTTGGTTATCAGTCAATCCCTGTTGCTATGTATGGTCCTTTGGGAGAGAAAGCTGTTAACTCTATGTGAATAGATTATAATATAAACACTGTATTTGTTATAAGAATTATTTCTGGCTTTGATTGAAGGTCTACTTGACAAAGTTAAAGTCAATTTCTTGAGCAAGTCCCTGTCACTGTCCTCCCATCTTTCCCCTCCCCTCTGCCACCAAACTCCTAAAAGGAATAATCAACCCTCTGAACCTCCCTGTCTCCAAGATTCAGGCCTTAAACCTCTACTCCCTGAGCTCTGCTGCTGTGGCATTATTCATCATTCTTCTCATTTCTCTCTCAGCAAATTTTATTTTCTTACTTCCCCTGCACAATTTTGCCACATTGTGATAATGATCTGGTAGCTTACCCTCCAAGGTATACATAGTATAGTATCAGTTGTCATTGTTGTTTTTAAAGAGGAATTTCTATTTATCCAGAAATTATACAGTCACTCAAATGATGATGCTCTTGGACTTGGAGATTATGTTCCTAGGCACAAGACACAAGAAGGTCAGAGTCATAAAGAAAGTCTCATGTATGCCAACATATAAATAGTAGCACTTTTTTTATAAAAGAAAAAAAAAGTAAGAACAAAAACTTACCTCTAAACACAGGGTGAGTGCTCATATATTACAGAAAGGTGATGGAATATTTTCAGTGCCATAACACATGGAAAAGTTAGAGTTATTCAGAGAGACATGGGAAAACATTGTATGGAATGTTTTTTTCTTTGTATCTCTAATTCCTAATAGAACAACTGGTACAAAATTGAAACTTATTAATACTTATTCATGGCTAGATGGTACTGTGGATGATTACTGCACTTGAAGTCAGAAAGATGTAAGTTCAAATTCTCCCTCAAACATTCGTTTGCTTTGTGACCCCTGGAAATTCTCTCAGCCTCAGTTTCCTCATTTGTAAAATGAAGAAAATAATCATACATTCTTCACAGAGCTGTGATATAACTTATAAAATGATATAACATGTAAAATATTTTGTAAGCCTTAAAGCACTATGTAACGGATATAATGTGTAAAGTACTTGGTCAACCTTAAAGCACCATACAATTTCTAGATATTATTACTATTATTTTTGAACTGATGCCCCCTGAAGCAGAATCAGAAAAACAATATATGTCAGCAAATAATGTCACTAAAAATATCTCTAAAAGGAAGCTCAACTCAGATAAATGCCAGTGACCAATTTGTTCTCAGAAAACATGGGAAACATATGTCCGTGCTCTCTCTAGAGAGATGAGCGAAAAGGGGAGCAGGATAATGCAAGTTCTGACATTTTCTAATGGCCTTTTCTCAAATCCCATCCTGCTTGTACTTTTTATAATATTTGATACTATTGATTACCCTGTAGTCCTTGATACTTTATCTTCTCTGGGGTTTCATGATAGGGATCTTTCCTGCCTTTTCTTTTACTTGTCTGACCACTCCTCATCATTTGCTGGAGTATCATTCAGATTGTGACTCCCTACCTATGAATTCTCCCTAGGGCTCTCTCTGTTCTGTGAACTTTTCTTCTTCAGCCTTCTCTCTGTCTCCCTTTTTCTGTTTCCTCTCATGTTCTCTCCTCTCCTCTCACTTTTCCTTCCTATTTTCTTCTCTCCTCTCTTCATCTGCCCTCAAGATTATAGTTGTATTTTCTATGTAAATGATTACTATTACAATAGTTCCTAATTGGTTTCCCCACCTTATCACTCCCTTCAATCCATCTTCCACATGCTTTCCAAAGAGTTTTAACAGGGGTGGGAAACCTGCTGCCTTAAAGCTACCTGTGTCCTTCTAGGTCCTTGGGTGCAACCTTTTGACTGAGTCCAAGTTTTAGAGAACAAATTCTTTTATTGAGGGGATTTTTCTGTGAAGTTTAGATTCAGGCAAAGGACTGCGCTTGAGGACCTAAAAGGTCACATGTGGCCTTGAGGCCAAGGTTCCTCATTCCTGACAGCACAGATCTGACTGTGTCAATCCTGTAATCAATTAAACGCTAGAGCATACACAGTGGGCATGCCTTGGCTAAGCCAGGTTGAGGATAACCAACTCAGATTCACTGATGAATTAGAGGAATGTTTGTTCCAAGCATGTGAAGACTTCTCCAAGTGGAATAAGCAGATAAGAACAGTTTGTTCTAATAGTCATAAAGGCAGTTGAAGCAGACCCTGTTGAATGCAAAGATCATGGTAATACATCAAAGATGCAGAGGTCATTAACTGCATCTTGTATCAACACCAGTCATCTTGGGTTTTTTCTTGCCAGTGGACTTCACTGATTCTGGGAGAGTGAGACTGACCATTCTGTGCAACTCAGCCTCCCTTAAATCCAATTCACACACAAGTCAAGACATCACCTCCTTAATGTCATTGGTCTTCTTTGAAAACAAAGGACTACCACCACCACCAACTCAATAAATTAAAGTGGCTTTTTCTAGGATCAATTGTATACTCTTTTTTTTTTAGAGTCCTTCATAACCTAGACTCAATGTTTCTTTCTACATTTGTTAAAAATGTCTCCCTTTTTACATTCCCAAACTGGTCCTCCTACTATCTCTCAGGGTTCTCACATATGACAATGTGTCTTTTGATCCTGTGTTTCACACTGACTTTCAACTATATCTGAAAGGTGCTTCCTCCTCACCTCTAACTCTTAGGGTCTATTTATTATTTTTGGAGCAAGATAGAGTCCCATGGTAGCTTTCTTGATTCATGCCCTCACCCATACACTTTCTAGTGTATTTTTCTTCATTTCCTTATTTTTGTTTTCGCATTATTTCTATGAACATGTAGTCATATTAATGAAACATAAGCTACTTTCAAGTCAGACACTGTCACTTTTGTCTTTGTATAACTAACATCTAGCAGATTACCTAAATGCTTGTTTATTTATTGAGGGTATCAGTTAGCAAGCATTTATTAAGTAATTACTATGTCCTGGATATTGTACTAAGTGCTAGATATCCCCTATCCACCAAAGAAGCAACATCAACAAAATAGTTCTTTTCCTTAAAGACCTTACATTCTAATGGGGAAGACAGCATGTAAACATTACATAAGTAGAAGATATATACAGAAAATAATTTGTGAAGGGAATACATTAGCAGTACAAAGGTGTTGGCTAGACCTTCTACAAATTGATGGGACCTTCTACAGGTAAGATTTGAGCTGATCTTAAAGAAAAGCAGGGAAATTAAGAAGCAGAGGTGAGAGTGCACGGTAGAACATCCAGTATAAATATGGGGAGGTGAAAGAATGTCACAGTTGATGAAAAGCAAATAAAAACCAATGTACTGGATCAAAGAATGCTTAGAGGGGACAAAAGTATAAGAAGTCTGGAAAGGTATAAATTGGCCAGTTAATAAAGACCTTTAAATGCCAAACAAGAAGTTAATTTTTTCCTAGTGGTAATAAGAAAACAAGGGAGGGAGCTCATTCAGCAGGAACTCATGCCTTTGAAAAAAAAATTGCCTTGGCATATGAGTGGCAGATGGTTTAGAACACAGATAGATTTGAAATTTGGAGACCTGTTTGAAAGCTTTGTCAACAGTCTAAGGTGAAAGGTAATGAAAGGCTGAATAAGGATGTTAGCTGTGTGATTCGAGAGAAGGGGACATCTGAGAGAGATGTTTTAAAGGTAGAACTAGAAAGATTTTGACAGTGGATCAGATATATGGAATAAGTAGAGAAAAGCCAAGGCTGACATTAAGGTCATGGGCTGAGGTGATTGGGAGTATGGTGCTATTCTCTATGGCAATAAGAAAGTTTCTGAGAAGTAAGAGGTGTGGGGAAAAGATAAATGAGTACTGTTTATGAAATGTTGATTGACATGCCTTAAGACATCTAGTTCAATATCTCTAATAGGCAGTTGGTGGTGTAGGGCTATAGCTTGAGGGAAAAATATAGAGTTACGTAGTTAGATCTGGTAGTCGACTTAGAAATGTTGATTGAGGGGCAGCTAGGTGGCACAGTGAATGGAGCACTTGCCCTGGAGTCAGGAGGACCTGAATTCAAATCTAGCCTCATATACTTAACACAAAACCTATCCATGTGACCTTGGGCAAGTCACTTAACCCCAATTGCCCTCCAAAAAAAAAGGCAAAAAAGAAATGTTGATTGAATCCATGGGAGCTAATGAGATGACCTAGTGAGATTACACAGTGGCAAAATAGAAGAGGGCCAAGGATGGAATTTCAGAAGATGTCAATAGTTAATGTCATGATATGGATGAAAAAATAGCAAGTAGACTGCAAAGGAGCATCTAGATATCTAGGAAGAGAATCAAATTAGGGCAGTATCACAAAACCCTAAAGGGGAGAGAGTATATAAGAGGAAATGTGGTCAGCAGTGTCAAAATCTGCAGAGGTAAAGAAGGATGAAAATTTTTTAAAAATGTAATTATATTTAGCAATTAGTAAGAGATATTGACTGGTGAAAGACTATGAGTATATAAAGGAATTTTAGAGTTTGTGAGGAGTTTGTGAATGTGGGGGTGACAGTGTATCTAAGGTAAAGTAGAAGGGGATGTCATGAGAACTGAGGAACCAGGACATGAGGATATTTGAAAGACATTGAAGTCCATGAAGGCACAAGCTGGAGATGAGAGAAAGGCTGTGAGTCAAGTATAGAACTCATTGTGGAAGACAAGAAAATCTCATGTACAGTGGTACCTTGACTTATGAGTTTAATTTCTTCTGTTACTGAGCATATATCAAATCAGTTTTCCCCATTGAAATTAATTGAAATGCCATTAATCCATTCCAGCCCCCAAAATACCACCCCAGTATTGTTGTTACATGTTTTTAATTAAGAAAAAGTATTTATAAAAAAAAGAAGTATTGTATAAAACATAATAAAAGAGAATGTAAAGAAATAAACTGGCTTTATAAAGAATATATTTACCTTGGATATCAGGAGACTTGAGCTAACAGAAGATATTGATGGAAGTGGAGGGTGGAGGAGATAAATGGAGGAGGTTAGAGGAGTTTTGTTTCTTGTTCTTTTGGTCTTTTGGTCTTTTGGTCTCTTGGTTACTTTCTTTCACATACTCCCTACACTCTTCATGCTACACTTTATCCCTGAACTTAATTGCTACAATATCTTTTTTACTTTCATTTAACTTATTTTCTTCATTGGCAAGGTAAACACTTGACTGAATGAATGAGGCCTTGGATGCTGGGTAGGTATTGGGTTGTGGCATTTGCTGCACCAACTAGTGGTGGCTCATACCTCAAATTCTGGCTTACAATTCAAAGCAAAAAATTGACTGAGTGACAACTTGTATCTCAGAAGTCTTGTAAATTGGTGTACTTGTATGTCAAGGTACCACTGTAAATGGATATATGACATTACTAGGTATTGAATTTGTCTGTAAATATGTATACCATGAACCATAAAGGGAAAAAATTGTTTAGTGAAGATTATAGAGGGAGTCTGGAGGTTGTAGTGAGGAACAAGGAGTATTCTTGTTCCTCCACATCAACCAGTGAGGAAGAGTATATGAGACAAAGGATAGTAGATAATGACAAAGGTGGTAAGGAAACCAATGTCATCAGGAGGGAGTCAGGTATTAGTGAAGGCAAGAAGACAGGAGTGATAAGTACAGATGTTCAAGATGAAAGAAATTTATTAATTATGAAGCAAAATCCAATTGTTGCAGTAAAGGGGCAGAATGATATGGATTGGGAAATGGGAGGAGGGGAGTAGGGTTGACTTTTATAATAGTAAGGGAACATCCATTTGGAGATGGAAAATTCAGACAGTGGCAGGTAGACATTCAGAATCTCTGAGGATGGTATGGATATAAGGAATGGAAATATACTAATAATTGAGGAGTGGTTCTAGACATAGTATCAGAGGATAGAGGGAGGTCTATTGAGGAAGGCACATGATTAGAGATTTACATTTGAGTTTTGGCCTCAGGGCAAGTGATTTTGTGTCCAATGAAGTTCCATGAGGCCTACTTTACAATAGGCAGGAGCTGGTGAAGACTGGGGGTCTGGTCTTGTATGTCTTGTATGCGTTAGAGGAGAATCTTGCGGTAAGAAGTAGCACACCCCTCATCCTTGGAGAGTGATATGGATTAGGAATGGTAGTAGGAAATAGTACTGGGATAGGACCTTAAGAAAGTTAACCATTTCTAGCAGTCAGGGTATTATTACCTAGTGTTTGGCCTGGCACAAGAGATGGCCTTTGGGTAGTTATTTTTAGGAGGGTTTTGTTTGCTTTTGTTATTACTGTCATTACTAGGGGGATTTATAGTGTGATTTTAGTGTGCATAGGAAAGACTGCTATTTTTAAAAGACATTAATAAATAACAAGTTCTCATATACACTTTTGTGATCCCAAAGCTGGTTGTTTCTGATGAGTGTGGGAAGCATGTGATGGCTTCATATTCTCTCAAGGAGATTTTTGCCCAGTAATATCTGAATTAGGTCAATTCCATAAATTAAAACATATCAGTGAGATTACAAGAGTTGAGTTTCAAAAATCAGTACATTTGCTGACTGCATCAAACTTTCACATAAGAATAATTATGGAAGTTCTCTAAAAATGATGCATTGCTTTAAAATAAATGAAAAACTGGAGATTGATCCCTTGGCTACTAATTTTCTTCCGTCACACTTAATTTTTATCACCAGACCAAATGAAGTTCCAGAGTAATGTTCCCATCATAACAATTTTCTCTAAGCCTCCTCTTTATGCCATCCTTTACCCCCATACTCCCTCGCTTAATTTTGAGAAATATTGAATGAAGATGCTAAAGATTTTAGCTTAGCTCAGGCTATGGTCAGTCATCTATGGCAACACATGAGACGATTTTCTGAAAAGATCTCAGATACCTTTAGGATCCCGTTTGGGATAGTTACATAAACCAATTTGTCCAGGTTTGTTATGTTTCATGGCCTAGTGACCAAGTTTCTCTGAATTCTGCATATTGACCACTTCTCTCAGTGCAGTGATATTCCATTGCACTTGGATCTTTGTACACACATACATACATAGATGCACACACACACACACACAAACACACTGAATCTCTTTAGGCTACAGTTTTCTTATACTTCAAATGAGAGGGTTAGACTAGGGGGCCTTTAAGATTCATTCTAACCAACAGGGGATATTTGCCTCTGTCTTTGACCTGCATTTGGCCTTTGCTCAGTGATGGCAGTACTTTTTTCTACGTTTATATCACATTTCAGGTTGATGAACTAAAATATCTGTTATGATTGTCAATCAGGACAAAAAGTGAGGCCTCACAAGACCTGACCCAAGTACCTGTGGGTAATTCTACTAAATTTGAATCCTTTCTCCTCACCAAGGGAGATACAGAGATGAATAAGGTATGATAACTATTCCCAAAGATCTTTTAAACTGATAGAGAGACATAAGAAATATTTATAGAGAAATGTAATAAAAATAGAATTGCCTAGTACATTGGCTTCCTGGCACATAGTTAGTGCCTGTTGAATTAAATTGATTTTGTTAAATACAACCAGAGAGATACAAAGCACCAGGAAAGTGTAGAAGAGGCATTGTGCGATATAGGAAAGTTTCACTGAGAAGGCCATATTCGAGCTGAGGATTAAATAGGGGCTCAGGAAAACATATTAGGGGCATGTTAGGGCTACCATGGAGGATGGGGGAAGGGAGACAGTTGAAAAACTGCAGTGTCAGTTTCAGTATTGTGAGTTCTTTCTTGAAGGTCTCTGATGATAGCTAATTATGAAGAAAAAGTTTCCTCATTCTAGTTTAATAACTTCAGGCAGGTTATTAGAGTATTCTACAATAAGCATTCAAAATATTCAGATTCCATCATTACCAACCAGCGAGTTTATCCACAAACAAGCAACATTTTGGAATTTCATTATTGAATCCTTAAACTTGGATTTTTTCTGAATTTTGTAAAGTCAATATATCCTAAATATTTTTTGTTGAAAACATTTTTTTCCCATTCCATCTTCCAGGACCATTATAATTATTGAGGTACCACTGCACATGGAGTTTCATCAGTAGAGATCAGACACAGGTCATGGTAATTCATTCTTTCATGTAATAAATATTTAGTGACACTTTGTGCCAAGGCACCATGCTAGATGCAGTATATGTACAAGGTCTGGCCACAGAGCTAGGTAAATTCCATTTCACTATCACACATCTAGCTACTTGGATTCAATTTAAGCACCTTTAGCACGAGGCAAGATCAGGATTCCCCTTTTAATAATTAAGCGATGCAGTGGACAGAATGCCAAACCTAATCGTCAGGAAGACCTGAGCTTATAGCTGGTCTTAGATACTTACCAGCTCCGTGACAACCTCTGTCTGCCTCAGTTTCCTGAGGAAATGAGAAAAATAATAGTACCTGCCTCCCGGGGCACTTGACAATGAAATAAGGTAAAGTTTATAAATTACTTTTCAATCCATATACATAATGCTTACTATTACTTTTAGTAGTGGTAGTACTAGTATATCAGAAAACTTCAAATCCTTACTTGGTAAGTATCCAAAATGTTGCAGCTTACTCCTTCCCACTCTCACCTCTTCTTTGGACTTTGTTTTTTATTATGCATTGTTTCATTATGCCCATCATCTGAGCTAACTGAATTATAGACTTTGAACTATCAGATTTTCTGATCTAGAGCTCACTGAACTACAGTCTACAGGCTAAATATGGCCAGCCACCATTTATGTGCAGCCCTTGATGGAAGAATGTTTTTTCCACCCTTTACATTTTCCAATACAATTTCATTTACAAATGTAAGAATTATTCTTAGCTCACTGGCCATATGAAAATGACTAATATGAGGAATTGGTCTAGGGGCTATAGTTTGAAGACCCCTGAATTCTAGACCAAGCCTTGCATTTCACAGAAAATGAAGCTAAAGGCCAGATAAAGGAAGCAACTTTATCATATACATAGAGAAAATTAAGGGCAGAACCAGGATGAGAGCCCAGATCCCCTCACACTTCCGATGATACTAAGTTGCCTTTCATTTTCCATGTAAGCTACCAACCAAGCCAGTACTCTCCTATTCTGTGCTTATATAATAGATTTTTTTTGGCTCTTAAATGTAAGACTTTATTCTTGTTAAATTTCATCTTGTTAGCTTCATCCCTGTGTTCCAGCCTGTCAAGATTGAATTTCATTTCTCTCATCTATTATATTAGTCATTCCTTCCAGCTTTGTGTCATCTATATCTTTGATATGCACACCTTCTACATTTTCACCCTAATTGTAGTTTATGATATTGGTCAAGCCCATTGGCGCATAATAGTTCAGACTTCAAATCTAAGGTGTTAGGTGTCTTGAGATATAATTCATCTGTCAGCTGAAGTCAAGTCTCAAACTGTATTTATTAAAAAAATCTACCAGCTACAAGGCCCTGTGTTCAGTATAGGGGATATGAAGATAAAAAATGACAGTCCCTGCCCTCAAGGTACTTTGGAGAGAGGTAGAATGAGAGGCATGGTATATACATGGAAAAATATAATGCAAGGTAGGGAGTAATAGGGCAAAGAAGAGATGCAGATAAAAAATGAGGGAAAGAACAAATTTATGTGAGAGATAGAGGATCAAGAAAAGTTTTATGGATTAAAAAAAATGAGTAAGCCTTGTCTATAACATGCACTAGCCCCAAAAGCCATGATTTGCTTCTTGCTATTTCCCCCAACTCCAATAATATCTTAGAATTATCATTGAGTTAGCATCATATTTATGACCACATTGCACAGATATGCTCTGAAGCTACACCCACCATTCGATGGCACTTTCCCCATGGACAGCTTTGTCATGAAGATAGTCTGACACAGAAACAAGGGTGACATTTTGGTCAGTCTTAATATCCCTAGTGAAAAAGACAGATAGACCTATTATTAATGATGATCAATGGCCCTCAAAAGATAACATCTTGGCATTTGGATTAGAAAAGGCTCGTGGGATCAGAGATTGAGAGCCTGAGGGACCTCGTCACTCATCTAGTCACCTATGACTAGTCACCTTTCTGGGTACAGGATAATAAACATGGAGCTGGAAGAGCTCAGTGAGCAGCTAGTCTGAATTCAGCATTCTGTATATGAGGACATTGAAGGCCAAGAAGGTTTAATGAGAGGAAGCAATTGTCAGACATGGGATGTAAACCCAGGATAATGTGACTCCAGAGTCAGTGTCCTTTTCATTGTGCCACATTATCTCCAGTATGGTTCCTGGGCAAGTATTTAACCTTGAATCTCCATACTCTATTTTCTGTATTTAGAGTACCCAAAGGATTTTGTAGGGGCACATTGTGCCAAAACCCCACTCTCCACAAAAGCACATTATACGTTCTTATAGCTCTATATTAAATATCCTGATAAAGAGGTAGAGAGACACACAAATCATCCTCCCTAGTTGAAGATTTATTCTTCAGGATGAAAGCCCCAACCACAGAGGTTGAAGCTTTTCCCATAGGTTGGATTCCTTAAGTGCATGGCTATCTTTTATGATGCCCACAGAGTTTGTGGCATGTCTATGCCTTAGTTTCCTCATATGTAAAATGGGCATAATAATAGTGCCTACCTCCCAGGATTGTTATGAAGATGAAATGAAAAATAGATGTTTATAAATTAAAGCACTTAAAACCCTATGCAAATGCTAATGAGAAGTATGTCCTAGAGGCAGCTAGTGGGCACAGCAGATACAATGTTGAGCCTGGAGTCAGCAAGACTCATCTTCCTGAGTTCATCAGATCTAGGCTCAGGCACTGCCTAGTTGCGTGACCCTAGGCAAGTCACTTAACCCTGTTTGTCTCAGTTTCTTCATCTGTAAAATATGCCAAAGATTATTGCACAATAGATGGTTAAGAAGAACAAATAGTAAATTTAGCCATGTATCTAAGCAGATTACAAACTAAAAATTAGAGAAGTTATTAAAAAAACACATCGCAATTGAACTCATCCACTAGGACTGAGCTGAGAGCAGACAGAGACAGATATAAGGACAGAGAGACAAAGAGTCAGAGACAGAGTTCCTGACTTCGCCTGCAGGGAAATTCTCCAAAGTCTCTGGGAAGACAAGCTGAAAATCAGGGACAAGTCAAGGCACTGACTTCTTAGGGTGTCTGCTGCTTCCTAAAGTCTTTTTTTTTCTCTCTCCAGGAATCTCTTCCTGAAAAGAGACTGGAACCATGTGTGTCCTGTCTTAGAGCCAGTAGCAATAAGGTCTCTCTCCTCCCAAGCACATATCAATTCCTCCCTCAGATAGATATAAAATATCAAGTATTTTTTCTCTCTACCCAATGAGATGAGTACAGTGCAAATGCACCAAGTTCGAATCCTGTGTTATAGTGTTGTAAAAACTTAAGGTGCATAGAAAATTAAAAACTTTATCATAAATTAAGCCATCTACCTTCCATGCCTCTGGCTTTCAGATATGACTATTTAGTAAAAGTACCCATGAGAATATGCTTTTCCATCATACAAACTTCTTCTGGTCCAGTTTGGCTAAACTGGACAGAATGAGGTTCCTTCTCCAATAACTGGAAAATTGAGGCCAATAGAAGAAAGTGAAATTACTTAACAGTTCAGTAGAGGAACCCGTGCTAGAATTCCCAGATCCAGATATGCAGCCCTTGTTCCAATCAGCAAACCGCCTATCTCTGACATCAGCTTTAAAAAGCAAGTTGACTTCAAAGTGGCTTATTAGAGAGAAAATTATTCCCTCTTTTGCAACTCTTTCCATCTGAGTTCATCTGCAAGTCTGAAAGTCCAAGCAGGTGCCAGAGTCATTCCTGCAACTGGCACCAAATTGCATTGAGAAAGTACAATTAGCACTTGGTTAATGTGTCTGGGAATGGGATAATCTACACATTACACAAAGGCAGCTCTAGGACCCACTACACTTTGCCTTAATGTGCCAGCTGACAAGATAAGCGGATGATTACACTGACAGTTCCATAGGCATATTTAGTAGTGCCAAAAAGGAGGAAATCTGCTGGTATACATTCGATAGTGGTAAATGTAGAAACTAACCATTATCTGGTGGGATAGAGGAAATGAGTGAAGAGTGTGCCATTTGGCATGCCAGTATCGTGGAGTAAATTGTGGGAAGATCAGTGGAAGCTAGAAGGGATAGGGCAATGGTGCCTCCAGGGTTTTGCTTTGAACCTCCTTTCCTCTTATTTTCATCATGTTGAGTGTTGTTGGTTCAGGAGTGTCTGTATTGGTTGGGATTTATTGCAAAGGCACTCCAGTGTCCCATTACTAGTATGGATAAGCAAACAATTATGAGGCTGAGATAACATATGCATCTATGTGCTATTTGTTTGAATTAGTTCAGATGATCCTGGATCCTTTCCCAAGAGAAAGATGCTTAAAGGACATCTAAAAACTTATATTATCAGCTGTGGCTTGCTGAAAAGAACAGAGGAGGAAAAATGATAACCATTCTATTCTTCCAGAGCATTCTGGGTGGGTCCAAGCCATCTTTTTTTTTTCCTTTTTTGGAGGGCAATTGGGGTTAAGTGACTTGCCCAAAGTCACACAGCTAGTTTGTGTGTGTGTGTGTGTGTGTGTGTGTGTGTGTTAAGTGTCTGAGGCCACATTTGAACTCAGATCCTCCTAATCCAGGGCCAGTGCTCTATTCACTGTGCTACCTAATTGCCCCCCAAGCCATCTTCTTTTAAACAAATCTTCCCTCTTGGAGCAGAAGAGTGTCAATGGATGGAAGCAGCAAAAAGGTTAATTTAGCTTTGATGGTAAGCACTTCCTAACAACAGGAGCTAATCCAAAGTGGCTCTAAAGGGGGTGCCTCAGTAACTACTGGAGTACCCTTCCATGGAGCTGGGGCTGGACGAACAATTGTCGGGCATGTTAAAGCAGGTATCTCTTTTGGTTTTAGATTGGAATAGATAACTGCTTAAGGTACCTTCTAACAATAAAATTATCTGATTCTGTGAATTATACACATTCAGTGGTGGGATAGAAATCAATGATCAGCTAGTGCTAGCCTGACTGATACCTGGAATAAAATCTGTTTTCTAAAAAATACTTGGTAAGTAATCATCTGAACTTTTTTGAAGACCTGGAAAAATGGGTTTAGATTTGGGAAAAGGGAGGCCTTCAAAGAGGATGTAATATGTCTAAAGTTACAAAAGTAATTCAGAGACCCTTGTTGTCCAGTACTAGAGTTACAGTTTGATACATCTCTCAAAAAAAAGTATCAGTAGGCTATGCTGCCCCTTAACGAGGGAGATTGAAGGAAAAGGAAGACAGACTTATCAAGAAGCTTAGGCATTTTTCTTTGATTATCCCAGGACTCCTAAATGAAAAGATAAAGAGCCCATAACTCTTTTCTCCCCATATTTGTGAGTTTGGTCCAGATTCTCTTGCAGTGACTTTGACGCAAAGAAAAAAAAAAAGAAAGTAGACTTCACCAAGGTCATGTCTTTGGTAAACCATTCCTTTGTGTCTCAAACAAGGGCAGTTCTGGGTTGAGCCATTCCATTGTCAGTGGCTATTCCATTAAGTGACCTCAAGCCACATCCTTGAATGCTCATTAGTATCAGCATAAGGTAATGCAGTGCCAAGATTAGAGAACTAGGAAGAAGACTGAGCATGACCCATGAGGCATGAGAACTGTGGCCTCCTGGGTAAGTATGTCCATGACATCCTCTCTCACTCTCTGTCTCTCTGTCTCTCTGTCTCTCTTTCTCTCTCTCTCTCTCTCTCTCTCTCTCTCTCTCTCTCTCTCTCTCTCTTTCATCACATAAATGTTGGTTATGATGTTGGTTATGTCTGGCCAACAATCAACTCCCTTGTGCTATGATTTACAAGACTTAAGGTGTTCAAAAGTGGAGAGGGCACCCACACTTATTAAATCACAAATGCTTAAAGTAATGACTCAATATTCTTCTATGAACTGCTTTGCCATTTCTCTTATCAGCAAAAATGCTCCCTATAAGCATAATTATGATAGAGAAATAGAAGACATCATACCCTCAGCAGTTTTTCACATCATACATATCAGATTGTGGTTTTTTATTTCTTTGGGTTCTTTTTGCAAATTCAGTGAATTAATTGCAAATTACCCAATGGGGATCCAGCAGGAATTGATTTTTCTCTTTCACTCAAATCCTTCACTTTCTAATTCAATCCTAGTGACTATCCACTGAGACCAAGGTTTGAACTTTGCCAAGGGCTAATTATAACAAAATTGCTGATGTTCCCTATCTTTCCCAGGAGGAACATATTTCAGTTTTCACAATAAATGAATTCCTTTTCCCCCCAATCTCTTTACTCAAACAGCTGTTCGTGGAGACTACTGATGTCAACGGCAAAACCATTGAGGGACCTGTGTCTCTGGATATCATTGTGATTGATCAGAATGACAACAGGCCCATTTTTAAGGAAGGACCATACATCGGTCATGTCATGGAAGGGTCTCCTACTGGTAAGTCTTTATGTCTTATCTGTTACAGTCACATTAGAGGAAAAAGCCTTAAAAATAATGTTGGATGACTTTTTTGTGGTTTCCTAGAGAATTTGTGTGTGTGTGTGTGTGTGTATGTGTGTGTGTGCAGGCACACATGCATATATGCATGTGTACATGTTTCTTCCTCCTAAATTATCATTTGACATGGTATTATTATTTATCTACACAACAAAATTAAATTAAGCTGAATGGTAGAATTTGGTAGAGTTGTTACTGGACTTTCAGTTTCCTCAAAGATACTGTGAATTGTAATTATAGTACCTGGTGAAGGACAAACAATAGCTGGCAAAAGAATCCGAGATCAACCTTGTTAGCCTGAAGACTAATGTGTGTTACTGATGTGAGTGGGTCTTACAACACAGCACGGTCCATCAAGTCCACAGTACATTTCATTGAAAGTTGTCTAAATGGGATTGCTTAGGGCTGTTTATTTGTTTATTTACTTCTGTCATGGAAATTTAGTCTGAAAGTTTTTGTAATTAATTAAAGGACCATTTTTAAGTATGTGTAGAAATGCACAGCCTAGTTGTTGTCACAGAACTTAGAAGAGCCCTTCTGTTGTGGATCCTTCCTACTACAGGAAGTTTTAGTACTGAGAACTCAACTTCCGAATTATATGTGCTAATTATGTCATCAGCAGAAGTCATAGTAGCATAATTCTGCCATTGGATGCTTGTGTTAAAAAATATAATAAATCTTCACATACATGAATCAGAGCTTTGATTTTTAGAATATTAAAATGTAGAAGGCATTGAAATAATACTGTGTTACATATGTCTCACATATCCAAATAGACAATATTAAGGATACAAAGAATAATTCCAAACAATTGCTCCAACTCATTTTCTCTATATATACACATACATATAGACACACATGTACATACACATAGATATACACACATATGTATATATATATATGCATGCATGGATTTTTTCCTAGGTACTTTTGAGGACTCTGATATTAGAATTAAACATATAGTGTCAGCTAGGTGGCACAGTGAATAGAGCACCGGCCCTGGAGTCAGGAGGACCTGAGTTCAAATTCGACCTCAGACACTTAACACTTATTAGCCATGTGGCTTTGGGCAAGTCACAACCCTAATTTTCTTGTCCCACAAAAAGAAAAAAAAGAATTAAACATATACCTTAAGATGCTTTCCATTAGAATTATTAAATAAACAACTTGAAGCTGTAGGGAAGAGCTCCCTGTTTTCTAGTAGATTTGGTCTCTTTGCCTGTGTTGTTCATCCATCTCCTGTGTGGGAAAACAGCTTTATCTTTCTCTGAAGTAGTTAGATTCCACTGGGGTTGGAGAAAGAGGAAGATATGGCATTTTCTATATGGTCTCATATTAGTCATTAAGGTATTACCATGACTACAGTATCTTCCCTCAGATACTTACTAGCTGCATGACCCTGGACAAGTCAATGAACTTCTCAGCCTCAATTTCCTCATCTGCTAAATGGGGATAATAAATAACGCTTTTCACAGGATTGTGAGGATTAAATTAAATAGCATATGTAAAGAGTCTGGCAAACTTTCAGATGGCATATCAATCCTAATTATAATAATTAATCAATCAATTAACTTAAGATCATAGACTTGGATGTGGAAGGCATCTAAATGGAGTCCATTTAGTCCAGCCTTTGATTTTACAGATGAGATAACTAGGCAAAGGAAGTACCCAAAGAAGGAGGAAGGAAAAATCCTATTATGTTCCAAGGTATGGGTCAGCTAAGTGGCACAGTGGGTAGAGTGCCTGGCCTGGAGTCAGGAAGACTTCATGAAGTCATCTTCATGAATTCAAATTTGGCCTTAGACACTTATTAGCTGTGTGATCCTATGCAGGGCACTTGACCTTCTTTGCCTTAGTTTCCTCATCTGTAAAGTGAGCCCAAGAAGGAAATGGCTAACCTCTCCAGTATCTCTGCAGAGAAAAGCCCCAGAGGAGTCAGGAAGAGTCAGATATGAATGAAACAACTAAACAACAACAACATGGTCTCATCACTGTGCTAAGCAATTCAAAAATACTATTTCAAAGGAACCCACTTATGTAATCACTATCAGATGTGTAATTCAACCCCATATCTTCTGACTCCAGAGCCAGGGTTTTCACTTTAACATAGTGCCTCCTTATTAAATGTTTATTACGTATAGTAGTTGGCATTTGACTATGAACTGAATATATTAAGATGAAAAATGAAATCAATTTTTGCAGTCAAGAATCACATATCCATTGGGAAAACAGCATGTAAAAGCAAATGATGATTTTAATTTTTTTCTAGTATCTCCCTCACCCTACTGGGTAAAATAAGGTAGGAGAGCTTCATGGGAAGGTGCTGAGGTACTGGAGGTGAACCATAGCAAAAGAAAAAAAAATGTTTCTACAATTATAAGTCTAAGGTTCCATGATTGTGGGGCAAAGTAAACTAGGAAGTAAAATTCAGTGGGACCCTATTCTGAGCACAGAGATAGTAGCTATGTTCTTGGAAGCTGGGAACATGCATATGTCTGCATTGGCTATTTATGATAAGAAGGCATCCAATTTTCCTGCTAGTGCTCACTTCTTTCAATTTTAGGGAAGAATAGATTTCAAATTTAATGGTTATACATCTGCTATATTTTCTTTCAAAAATGGAACTTTTGGCACACTGAATTTCTAAAAGCATAAAGCATTTTTGTTGTTGTTTGTGTTGTTGTTAAGTCTCTAGCAAAATGCAAAGCACTTCAAAATCTTACTTATGATTGATATTATGCCATAAAAAATACATTGTTTGTTGTCTGCATGAGGCAACTGTGTCCAGACAGGCTGTATTCTTTGGCCTGAATCAGTGTTTTATTTCACTTGATTGCATGGTAAGAATCAAAAATGGTTTAGAAAACACTTTGGGTTGAGAAATACAACGTTTTATGGGTTTGTCTTAGCCAGTAAAATAATAGCTTCAGACTCTCCAGTGTTATCTTGTCTGATTTCATCTCAGGACTCTTTGGTCAGTGATGATGTCTTCAAAATCTATCCAGTGGATTAATAGTGTCATCTATATCACATACCACATCCAGGGAATGTAAGAGAATTGTACAATAGTCAACACCAGAGGACAAATAGATTTTGAGCTTGACACTGGATTTATGTGAAATGTAGGAAAATATAACATTCTCTGCATGCATAAATACCACTTTATTCCTTGATAGAACATGTGTGTGCTGACCTATGTACTACCTCAAGGATTATGCAAACTCATTGAAGACAGAAAGAGTTAAGATCTTGTTTTTGTTTTTTCTACCACCAAGTACTGTGCTTGGCATGGAGTAAATGATTAGTGTTTGTTAACTAACAATTATGTAGGAACAGCCTTAGTGTTTAGATTTTCATATTCTAGATCAGCACACAAATTCTGAGGATGCATATAATGTTTTTGAGAATCCCCATAGTATTAGTGTTATAGTTGGGTCACCTGGGTGTTACAGTGCATAGAAGATGGGACCTGAACTAAGGAAGACCTGAGTTAATATCAGAAAAGTCTTAGTTATATGACCTTAGTCAAGTCACTTAATCTCTGTTTGACTTACTTTCCTAAACTGTAAAACAGAGATAATAGCAGCACCTGCATCTCAGGGTTGTTGTAAGGATAAATGAGATCATATTTGTAAATTGTTTAGCACAGTAACTGGTCCATAGTAGTGATATGCATATGCTTATTCCCTTCTCCTTCCCTCTTGTAGCTGCAGTTGTGTTACTGATGGTGAGAATGACAATGCAAATAGCTTTTGTCAATATCAACAACTATTTTGTCTTTTCTGGGCTTAACTCAGAAGCTGATGAGGGATGAGAATTTAAAGAGATGCCTTTTCTAAGATACCCCCTGCTATCATGCTGCTTCTTAAATAGTCAACAAAAACAGCTAGTGGGGAAATGGCTTGGGGGCTATTCTGTCTTGAGCAAATCAATAGCACCTAGCAAACTGTGACTTGCTAATCAGATCAAGAAATCTATATCTCACGTTTCAGAAACCCAGGCTGAGCAGACTCTGTCAGCAGCTTTAAGCTTGCAGCTAGTAAGGTCTCCTTTTCTCCTCCAGTCCTTTCTCCAGAGGACAGCTGACTAGTTAGGAAGACTGGGGCAAAGAGGTGCTCAAGGTTTTCAGAGGAAAATCAAGCACATAAAACATTCCAAAAGTTCATCTCCCACAAAGAAAAATATCTTTGTCATTGTCAAGTGTATTTGAAGGTTGCCGACTCAGATCCATTCCCTGTGAAGGTTACACATATTTATCAGTATTTTCAGACAAGGTACCTTTTAGAGCTGCGTGGTGCTAAACACAGAGGTATTCTTTCATCCTCATTACTGGATAAAGGGAAACCAATGAAGAAAAAGAATGACTATTTGAACTTTAACAATACTGTAGTGTTCCTTCTCACTTTATCTATCCATTTATTTTCTATAAATAAATAACTAAAATGTATGTGTGACACACACACAAATATATATTTCATTTTAAAAACTTTTCTTCTGAACTTAAAAAATGAAGCAAGCATCTCCATAACATAGTAGAACAGAAAAAAAGATTGCAAATGAAACTGTAAATCTATTACATACAAGTTGCTATTGCTTTTTAATACATAATAAAGTTATCATATAACTTATCTTTTTTTTTTCCTTTTTTTCTCCCCCCTCCTGAGATGGCCACCATTGGATAAAATTTGAATGTGTGTATGCGTGTGTGTGTGTATACACACACACACATATACATTTACAAATACATTTATTTTTACACACAAATACTATATATGTAAAATCATTCCATACATATTTCTATTTATCATTTCTTTCTCTGAATGCAGATAACATCTTCCCTCATAGGTTCTTTGTAGTTTACTTATAATAGTAAAAATGACTTAGTCCCTCAAAGTTGTCTTTAAAACAATACTGCTGTTACTGTATACAATGTTCTCTTTATTTCACTCTTAATTATTTCATACAAGTCTGGCCACATTTCTTTTCTTAAATTATTGATCTCATCATTTCTTATAGCACAGCAGTTAATATTCCATCACAATCACATAACCCAACTTTACCAAACTGGATCTAGAATTTTTTTTAAGTTAGAGGGAAATGTATCTCTTAGGAAAGGATGATAAAGTGACCTAACACTTATTTTACAAATGGGAAAACCAAAGCAGGGAATTCATTTGTTCTATACCATAGTTAGTTTGGAATCAAGGAGACATCTTCTTGAGTTCAAATCAGGCCTCAGACTCTCATTGATTGTGTGACCTTGGGAAAATCACTTAACTTTGCCTCAGTTCATCATCTGTAATGTGATCCAGAAAAGGACACGAAAAACCACTCCAGTATATTTGCCAAGAAAACCCCAAAATTGCATCAGAGTCAGACGTGAATGAAATGAATCAACGATATCAACAACCGAGGGTCCCCAGAGTCATAGGATCATAGATTTAGAAGTAAATGGGAGCTTAGAGGTCTTCTAATTCAGCATCTTAATTGTGTAGATCTGGAAACTGAGGTTTAGAGAGGCTAAGTGACTTGCCCAAAGTCATATCTGTGAGTGAGTGGCAAACTCAGGATTCACACCAAGGTCCTTTGGCAGGCTTCCTTCCACCATAATGTTCTGCATCTCAATGTTGCATTACCTACTGTGAAATGTAGGACTAGAACCCAGGTTTCTAATCTCTTGGCCAATGCTTGTGTTATGGTAGCAAAGTCTCTGATTAGTTCCTAAAACTGATTATTCATTTCTGTCCTGAACTTCAAGGAGTGTTTGGGGTCTCAGATGCATAAAGATAGCTTGGGTGCCCGAAATTTTGACATGGGTCCAGGAGGCATAAATCCAAAAAAATAAAATAAAATAGAATAGAATAGAATAGAATAGAATAAAAATAAAATAAAATAAAATAAAACAAACTATGCTGTGTCTCCCTGGCAGACTTCCTGGTGTTTTTCACTATTGGACCATGGTGGGCACCTTTGGATTACATTGAACTGATGCTGCATGAATGAAAGCTTTATTCCTATCACTTTCCATTGTTAGTTCTGAGAGTACCACAGGCTCCCTAGCAATCCTCTCTCATCCAACTATAGTATAGCTAAAGCTTGGTTTTCCCTTGATTGGAGGCAGGTACAGACAGGAAGAGCTAGCCAGGCAGGAAGGCCCATGTACCTTGTCCTCTGATGTGTGCTAGGGGCTGTCAGTCTCATTACAGAGCCCACAGAAGGAAATAGTGTTGCTGATAGATGACAGCTGAATGTGGGGTGATGAGAAGAAGATATATGATCCTGCAAAATGCATGCTTGGGAGACAGAGGATATTATCTTCAGCGGTGACATTTCTGTTTGGAAAGAGGGTAGGCCCCATGGGGGAAATATTCTTATTCCCTTGAGCTGTGTAGAGGATGTGATATGCTAAAGACTGCACAGCAAGTCAGCTACGGACCTGGAATTGAATCCTAATTTCCTGCCACTATTTCAACTTTCTGTCTACCCTTATTATTACCAGATTAATCAGTACTTACATCATGCTCATTAGACAAGTCTGTTCTGATCATCTGTTGTGGAGGTAAAACTCTTACTGGATGGGTGATAGACATGTTTCCTGAAAGACAGCTTTCAGAATGGAAGCCATTGTTTTCAGAAGCACATTCCCTAAAGGACTGGCACTGAATTGGCCACACTGTCTGTTCCAGAAGGTATGAAGGTTATTAGCTTTCTGATACCCATCCAGTCTTCAAACCCAAACCTCCTCAGGCTACTCTTCCAAGGAGACTTAATTTTTCTTCTCTGTCTCTTCTTGGTCAGTCAATAAACATGCATTAAGCACTTACTATATACCAGGTGCTGCATTAAATGTTGAAGGTACAAAAGAGGCAAAAGACAGTCCCTGTCTTCAAGGAACTCACAATCTACTGAGGAAGACATTAAATAACCAAATATATACAAACAAGATATGTAAAGGATAAATAGGAAATAATTGAGAGGGGAGGCAATTGAATTAACAGGGACTCAGGAAGGTTTCCTGTATAATGGATAGAACCACAAGATTTGAGAATTCAAAGAAGCCATCTGGTCCAATCCATACCAGGCTGGAATCTCTACTAAAATATATTGAACAAGGTGTCATTCATCCTCTTCCAGCACTACCCCTTCCATGGAGGGGAAATTCCCCATTCCTCAAACCAGCCCATTCCTCTTTGGGGTCGCTCTAATTGTTAGGAAGTGATTTACCCCCATCACATCAGCACTCAAGATATCTCTTTGAAACTTCTACTCTTAGATACTGGTTGTGCTCTTGGTGTGTGTGTGGAGGAGAGAGAGCAGGGAGGAACAGGCAGGTCAAGTCTCACCCCTTTGACATCACTCACAATATTTGGAGACACCTTTCATATCACCCTCAAGTCTTCTCTTTTCTAGGCTAAAAATCAAGTTATCCTGGTTACCTTCACTTGAATGAGTTTGCTGATAGACTATATCATCACTTTACCCCCTTAGATAGAGTTGTTGTAGTGGCTGTTTTATGAAATTTCTGGGGTTCAGTGCTTAGAATATGATGATATTACTCAGTTTCTACCTAAAAACCAATGTGGCAAGATATTGTGACTTTATGTGTCAGTATATTCCTCAGTAACACTACAGCATTGTTCCTTGATACCCAGAGTATTGTTTTTGTCTCCCTTTACCTTCTTCTCCCACACCTGTTGTCAATCCAGTTTCTCTGTCTCTTCTTTGCTGATGTGAATTTTCAGCATCAGTTACTATATCTTAAATGACCACAACTCATTCTTTTGTCTTATACCACAGGCTTTATACTGCAGCCTAAACTAGGAGGTCTGTGAAATACAGAATTTTGGACAAGTGCTCCTGTGCCACCTAGGTCTTTTAATTTTTCATTTGACATTGCTATTGACTTATCTAAGGAATATTTCACAGGATTTATTTTTTTCCACTCAGTAATTGTTGAGATGGAGAAAACAGGTGAACTTGATAGGAGTCACATACTGAGTGCAAGAGGGACCACCCAATTTTACATTCTGAAAGCCATAGTGCATAGAAGCCAATATGAAAATACCGGTGAGACTTCTCAAAAAGTCCCATATATGGGACTGCAAAATTGTGGTTCTCTTTCTAAAGTATGTCAGTCAATGCCTTCAAGATTCTCTTGGGGGAGCAGCAGAGACAAGCTATGTAACAAAGAAATAGCATGTTGTGATATGTACAAAACTGAGTCATTCATTCATTAAGAAAGTGAAAGGAAAGAAAGACAATGAGCATTTCTACGGTGCCTACTACCTATCAGGTACTGTGCTAAACACTTTTTTCTTTCTAAATATTATCTCATTAAATATTCACAAAAGCCCTGAAAGGTAGGTGCTCTTATTATTCCCATTATATAATGGAGGAAACTGAGGCAAACAGAAATTAAGTGACTTTCCAATTACATAGAAAGTTCCTGAATCAGGATTTGAACTCAAGTCTTCCTTATTTCAGACCCCAGATTCTATCCACTACAGCACCAGCTGCCTCCTTGCTCAATAAACAAGATTTCTGGCTCTGAACAATTTAATCAAGTGTTCTTATTTAAAAATGGTAAACCCTTTTAAATGTCTGGGATATTCAGGGAGTCTTCCTCTTATACTAGGATCTTAGTAAATACTTGGCATATTATGTCCACTTACTTGTTTTAAGACATCCTTCATAGATCTAGATTGTTTAGGAATTCAGAGGCTATTTAATCTGTTCCTTCATCATTATTATTTTTATAATTAGTTTTCTTTGTCTCAAGTAATTATATAAATAAGATGGTACAAAGCATTTAATTTATATCCTATTTGGTGGAACATTTCCTATCATTATCACATTAATCATGGCCATTCTAATGTTAGATTCAATCCCATGTTTACCCAGAATGCCCCCACAATGTCTGGAAGCAGTTTACTTCTATTGTACAAAGTGGCTTTTATTGATCTCATCTCCCTGGACAAACTTCTCTATTGACTTCTCAGTGACTTCTTGCAGTTGTGTTATGTGACTGGAGCTATCTTCTAAGAGACATTGAAGTGATACATCAATAATAATGCTAATATTGTCTGTATCAGATCTGGTTAAGGTCATGTTTCTACACTTAGGTGAATCCAACATAGTAAATTCAGATTTAGTTTAATACAACAAAAGATTCCTTATTTGTATCAGTGTAGGTGATACACCCCATTGATATCAATTTAAACCCCTTCATACCTTAGTAGGGGTAGCTAGGTAGGTGGTTTAGTGGATAGACTGCCAGGTCTGGCAGCAGGAATATCTGAGTTCAGATCTAGTCTCAGACACTAGCTTTGTGACCCTGAACAAGTCACTTAACTCTATATAAGTTTATTCATCTGTAAAATGAATGGAAAAGGAAATGGCAAAGCACTCCAGTATCTTTGCCAAGAAAACTCCAAATGGAGTCACAAAGAGTCAGACGCAACGGAACAACAATAACATACCTTAGTATATGGTCTTTATGAATAACTGTGGTGAATCAATTGATTCTTTCACCAACTTCTTAGTGTGTCTCTCCACAATTAATGAAGTTGATTTTGAATAGTGGGTACATATTTTATTACTAAATCTATACTTGAAAATCACCCACTTAGTAGAATATATTTCACACTAGCATGATCTTCAAGAAACCACTCACTTAAAACATCTGAGTATAAATTTAATAGAAGAAAATCCATATTTACATATACCATTTTAAACAGTTCTTTACATTCTTTAAAAAGCCTCTCCCCCAGAAAAAAATATTACTGATATATTGGGTTTCTATGCATGCTTAAAAAATGATTTATAGAAACTCAATGTATACTCAATGTTTATAGAACAACAACAAATAATCTTTTTCATCAGTAAAATGGGTATAAGCAATGAATTTACCTGCCAAAGTTATTGTGAATAATGCAATTCACAAGCTGTTATGGATAATGCAAATGCAGGGGCGGCTAGGTGGCACAGTGAATAGAAGTCACTTAAACCCCAACTGACCCTCCAAAAAGAAAAGCCAAAAAAAAAAAGGATAATGCAAATGGGAACAAACTGTATCAATCCTAAATACTCAGTTCCTCTAGAGCAATGGTTCTCAACCTCTGGGTCATGACCCCTTTGGGTCACCTTTCACAAGGGTTCGCCTAAGACCATCAGAAATATGGAAAACACAGATTTCGGTTGGTCTTAGGAACCCAGGCACCCCTCCTCTATTGGTCTCCAGGTGGGTCTGCCCACATGCAGATACACCCACAAACAAGTATTAAAGGGTATTGGCATTAGGAAGGTTGAGAACCACTGCTCTAGAGGAATATCAATTGTTTGTTTGTATTTTGTATGCTATAGCTCCTAGCAGTGGGGCCCTATCTACCATTTAGGTTCTTACAACATGTTTATGGAATTGAAATAAGCACATCTGGCACCTCTGGTGAGGTGCACCTATATGGAATTCTACTGCCATCACATCTGTAAAATAAGCTAGAAATTGGAGCTTCTAGAAACATGGATATATATAGATATATATATATATATACACATATATATATATATATATATATATATTCTATGAAACTATTTCCATAGCTCATTCTCCTTCTTAAATGAAAGACTATTTTAAAAATCACCCTTCTGAGGATTTTATATAAGTTGTTACAAACAAATGCCTATGTGACTGACATTCTAGCATTCTTAGCCTCTTGAAATAACACTTTACTCTTCATGATTGGATAGTGGGGTTTCTGAGTCGAGAACACTTACAGAAACCTTGAAATGACATAACATTCTTTTTTTAAGGAGTAGAAAAACCTTCAATTTAACCTAGAAAATACTTAACGGAAGGCTCTCTATTCATGGTCCAATTCAAACCATTTATCAATCTTGATGAGATGATAGTTGTGCTTCCGATGCTGGTTGTCTTTTTTGAGTGAATTTTCTATATTTGAAAGGAATATTTCATCACTAAAGTATTGTAGACAGATTGAGTCACAGCATATGAGGTTTTAACCTAGCTTTGGGGAATGGAGTGGGAAATGGGCTTGGAATAAGGGGAAATCTAGGTATGAATCCTGCCTCCATCACTTTCTAACTGTGTACAAACTGGTAATTGAGTCATAGGATCTCAGAGTGGGTAGGGTCCTCAGCTGCTTTTTAGTCCATGTAATATCTAAAGAAGAAACCACTCTACAACACTCTTAATGAGTAGTCATTCAACCCCTGTTTGAAGACTTTTTTGGGGAAGAGAAAACCCATTGTTTTCTAAAGAAGTCCATTCTACCTTGGCCCATTACTAATTATTAAGATATTTTTTCCCTGATATTCAGTCTAAATTGACCTCTTCTCCAGTTCCAGCTAGGTGGCACAGTGGGTAAGAGCATTGCATCTGTAATCAAGAAGACCTAATTTCACATCCAAACTCAGTCACTAGCTGTGTGACTGTGTGACACTGACTGGGCAAGTCACTTAACCTCTGCTTCATTTCATCAAATGTAAAATATGGATAATAATATAACCTGCCTCCCAGGGTTGATCCAATAAGATAATATTTGTAAAATGTTTAGTACAAAGCCTGACACAAAGTAGATACTTATTAAATTATTGTTTTCTTCCCTCTTCCCCAGTTCTATAGAAATGCAAGAATTAACAATAGGAATGAGCATTTTCATAGTGATTTTTTATAACATTGGGACATCATATAGACATTTTATCATATTATATATGTTATATATCATATCATATTATATATATATAGCATTTATATAGTGAGTGGAGTGTTTTATATCAAGAGTAAGTATGCCAGTATTACTTGATCAAAAAGAGTGAGGTAAGAATAGAGTTTGATGTGTAAAACATTTGTAAAGGTGGAAAGAGGAGAAGCTCTAGAGGAACTTAAAAGCCAAGATGAAATTTTTATATCTGAGACAATTGGGAGCCACTAGATTTGATTAAGTGGGGTAGGGAGTAGGATGTGTATGAGATGGTCAAAATTGTACTTTTAGAAGGTAAGTTTGACATCTGAATGAAGGATAGACTAGAGAAGGGAGAGTTTTGAGGCAGGAAGACCACCAACCATAGTCTGATGACATTGTCCATATATGAGGTGATGAGTTGTTAGATAGAAAATTTGATGAAAAATTTAACATGTTATACAAATGTGAAATACTATTAGTTACATTAGGAATAGCAGATAATTAAGTGATCAGTTGAGTGATATAAATGCTGTAGAAATTCTGAGAAGGAAGGGGCTTGGTCATCGTGACTGGAGTGGTCAGGGAAATCTTTATGGTGGGGATGGATGAACCTTAAAAATGGATAGGACTAGGGAAGTCAAAGTAAGGGAGAAAGGCTTTCTAGGTGGAAAGATTAGCACAACAAAGGGTTCAAACATAGGAGTTTGTGGGGATTATTTCATGGAGAGAGAAAAAAATATCATATGTAGAGTAAAGGCTTTATATTTGAGGAATACTGAAGTTTTAAGAGAGGCCATGAAAGGCTAGAATTGGGAAGGGTTTGTAGAACAGGTTAAGGAGCTTGAGAAATGGAAGGTCATTGAAGGTCTCTGAATAGAAGAGTCCCATGGCTTAAAAACTATGATCTGTCAGTATATAGGCAATGGATTGGAGAAGGAAGACTAGTGGCAAGAGATTGGTTAGGAGTTTTGTCAAACATGATGTGGTGCTTTCTCAGTGTTCCTCCTTTGTGACAGAGTGAAAAGCATGATGAACACAGTCATGTATGAGTATGGTCAAGATAATAGGATCATAGTTTGGAATGGGAAGGAACCAAAGAAATCGTCAAACCTCACACCCCTTTCTTTTACAAATAAGGAAACTAATGAAATCACATTTCTTTGATTAAATTTCTAGTTGAAGTTTAAATTTCTTATTGAAAGTCGCACAGGATGTTAGAAATGGAAATGTAGTTTGATTCAGTTTTTTTTTCTGATTTCAAATCCAGTGCTTTTTGTACTAACCTACTTTAATGGGTTATTTTAAGGATCAAATGAATTTATTTATTTAAAAAATTTAAACTGCTTAGCACAGTGCCTGATACATACTAGGTACTGTCTAAACACTTTATTCCTTCCCCTTTCTCTAACCACACCGCCTCAAGAAACTTGGATTTTACCCTAAACTTCAATAACTACTAGCTACATAAACTTAAAGTCACTTAAGTTCTTCATATAATGTTCTAGAATCAGATCATAGCAATGGAGGTTATATTTTTATTATGGCTTCCATTTTAAATTAAGGGCATCTGAAGTGACAGGTAGGTGACTATGGGATAAAAAGATGGTATCTGAGAATGCAAGTTGTATTTCTGAACCATGGTTTAAAAATATAGGAATAATGAGATCCTGGTTATTGGCCAATGAGCTCTTGTGGTTCATCATGCTTTCCCTAGATACATTTTAGTTTCATAGTGTCTTGAAATTAGGATAAAGTTGACATTGAAAAGAAGGAAAAAACAAAGATCAGAGAAGAAACTACCCAAATGTATCTGTCATACGAATACCAGCTAATTAGAGGTATTACATAGAAGGAATATCAGTGACTTGAATAAATGTGTGAACTAATAGAGTAATGATTCAAATAAAATAATCAAGTATTCATTAAGAACTTTCTATAAGTCTGGCATTGTGTTAAATACCGAGGTTACAAAGAAAGGGGAAAAAAGTCTCTTTCTTCAAGGAGCTATCAATCTAACAGGCGAAAGAACGTGTGAACCACTATATACAAACAAGTTATATACAGATTAATTAGGGATAAATCACAGAAGAAAGGCTAGCATTATGGGGCATCTGGAAAGGCTTCTTTAAAAAAGGTGATATTTTAGCTGGTACTTGAAAGAAGTCAGTGAACTTAGGGATGCAAGGAGACAGATGAGAAGAGAGAGAATGAGGGAATAAGTGAGTGAATTCATGAGCATTTAAGTACCTATTTTGTTCTGGGCACTGTACTAGGACCTGTTAATTTTCTGACAAGTGCCCCTGCCCTCAAGGAGCTAATTTTCCAATAAAAAGAAAGGAATGTTTAGAAAGGAATGGTTGCCAGGGAAGATAATTGGGTTTTTGTTGTTGTTTTAAATAGCTGGTGAGTCAGAGATGGTGAATAGAGTAATAAGGAAGCCCTTTACTATGCCCTTTTTAATGGTAGAATGAATTTATTTGCTGTTCCCAGAGGAGGTACTGAAGAAAATACTTTAGAGAGCAAGGTGGATGGCAAGATATCCCAAATTATCCAGGGTGGATGGTTATGAAACATGGTATGTTCAGCTAAGGTGAGTTTGTACTCACTTAATAATCAAGATCTGCCCCAGAACAGAGTTCTAAGTTAAGTAGATCAATTCATGAGAGGTGAAAGAAGGTCATGGAAATAAAGGGGTTTTCTTCCATCCAAGAGACCAATTCAACCTCATAAATGGTCTAAGACTTTTGTTGTTGTTCATTTCTGTCATGTTCTTTGTGACCCATTTGGGGTTTTCTTGGTAGAGATGCCAGAGTGGTTTCCTATTTTCTTTTCTATCTCATTTTACAGATGAGGAACTGAGACAAACAGGATAAAGTGACTTGTCCAGAGTCAAACAGTTAGTAAGAGTCTGAGGCTGGATTTGAACTCAAGAAGATGAGTCTTCTTGACTTCAGGCTTGGTGCTCTATCTACTGCACTATATAACTATGGAAGAAACTGCTTTATTAAAAAATTGACATAGGAGAAGCAAAATGGCACTGGGTTATTATGATCTGAAACATATGAGGGAATCTAGGAACAGCAGGAAAGAAACATAATAAAGAACATTTGAATGAGGATCAGTGGAAGGAGGAACAGAAATGATATTGTTGTGGAAATATATTGTAGATCACCTAGACAGCATGAGGAAATGCAGAATTCAAGAAATAGATCACACACCTTGTACAGAGGCATGATATAATTCCTATGACAGACTTCATTTATCAGACCATCTGCTTGTACTCTCTTCCTCTACTAAAAGCAAAACAGTTGATAAATTCTTGGTTTAGCTTAATGATCATTTAATTCTTCATTGGTTGAAGAAAGAAGTGAAGAAGACACTATTCTAGATAAAACTTGTACATAAAAAGCAAATATTAATCGAGACATAAAGAATGGAAATTTGGAATGATAATCCTATCACCACCTCAATGCTTGTTATAAAGATAAGGAATGGAAAAAGAAAGTAGGCATTGTTTGATGTGGACTATATAAATTTGGAGATGTTCAGGAGGGAAAAATAGGTAGGACCATATGATGCAATATTCTATAAATGAAGTTGACCAAAGGAAATTCACAAGAATGAAACTCACACTCAAGGACAAATAATTTCTACTTAATTCATTTATTAAACTCATATTATATGCAGTTAGACCATCAAATTATTAAAGCAAAGATGAAAAACAAACACAAATTAGAAAAAAAGAATAAAAATAAATCAGGATAGGCTTGGTACTACCAAGTTAAATTTAATATACGCTTAAAAACAAGCTGTATGCAAAACAGATTCACAGTTACAAACACAATACTTTTTATTTTCTTTGTAAATTGAAATGTTCATGTTTGTTATGTTCATAACCTAAAAGAAAATTTAAAAATATAAAAGGAAGGAAAGTAGAATACACAACTGTGGAAATTTATTTCAACCAGCTACCATAAGTAGCAAATAAGAAATAGATGAAATACCAAACATTGACTGCATTGGTTGTCATCACATTGCAGTGGAATAAGTGAATGGATTTAGGATTATGGGGCAGAGGTCCAAATGTACATTTTGCTTTGTACTACTTTTGTGAGTCTGGTCAAGTGACTTTCAACACTCTTATTAATAGTAGTAGTAGTAATAATAATAGCTAACATTTATGTAATGTTTACTATGTACCAGACATTGTGCTTAGCACTCTTAAAAAAATGATTCCATGTCATACTGACAATAACCCTGGGATATATTTACTATTATTATCTTCATTTTATAGTTGAGGAAACTGAGGCAAACAGAATAAGTGACTTGCTTAGCATTATACAGGTAGTAAGTTTCTGAGGCTGGATTTGAAAGAAAAAAACATATTAAGAGGCTACAATATTCAGGATACTGTGGTAAGTGTTGGGTTAAAAAGAAAGACAAAACTCAGTCCCTGACCACAAGGAGTTCACAACTCAAGGGCAGAGACAAATGCATAATTAGGCTTATCTGTCATTAATAAAGGAACTCTCCCAGGAGTTTTTGTTATTAAAATCACGAGGCTACTTTTTTGATAGCTTTTGGTTGGTTTTCATCATTCCAGAGGAAAGGGGTCAAAGACTTATTGAGACTTTTGGATTTCATAAATTCGCTTACCGAGGCATAAGGGTATTTTAAAATAAAATGAGAAATCCACATGTTCATCTGAGGTCAGTTACTTAATTGCAATTTAACTTTTTTTTGAAGCTTCCATTAAGGGCTTCTTAATGAATATCTGTTGGCTTACCTGTCATGTGTTCCAAAGAGTTAAAATTCAAATAACATAATGAGGGGGTATTGTTAGCAAAACCCATTAACAGCAGCACTGTGTTTTCCATTATGCACAATAGCACAGAGACATTAAATTCCAGCTGTGGAGCCCTAAAGCAAAGCTAATAGAAAATCTCAGTAAATAATTACTTTAAATTAAAAAAAAACAGTAAAGTAAAACAGTGCTAAGGCATCGTGTGTGTGTGTGTGTGTGTGTGTGTGTGTGTGTGTGTGTGTGTGTGTGTGTAAGAGAGAATGAATGGAAAGGTCTTCATTATTCAGTGTATATTACTGGCTATTCTATACAACTTCATGATGGACTAGTATTATTCTCAGAGGCATGGATTGTTGAGTTCAGCAATGACTTCTGGGTATAGTGTGAGTATTCCTTGCAAAGTTATTCAAGGAAGAAGTTGTATGGAAGTAGGGTGGTGCCTACGTAGGTATATCAGGGAGAAGTCAAATTTTCTCCTGACTTTCAGTAAGGCAAACTACATAAATGAATCCTCATGGTTTCATGGCCTTTGTTAATTTATATCAATGATTCCCAGTCATTGTAATCAGTGACATAGTTGTAAAAATGCAGAACCATAAAAGAATATCATTATATTCACTCCCCATCAATGTATACACAACACTAGCCATTTAATTCCCAAACAATTCAGACACCTATCCATATAGACCTCACACTTACAACTAATTGCAAGACACAAGTCAATTATCTGCCATCCTTTATGAGTGAGTAATTCCCAGAAAGGCAATGCCAAAATTACTTTGCCTTAAAGAAATCTTTGGTTGTGACTATGTGGCTCAGGAATAGAATACCAGCCTTGAAGTCAGGAGGAGCTGAGTTCAAATTTGACCTCAGACACTTAGCACTTACTAGCCCTGTGACCTTGGGCAAGTCACTTAATCCCAATTGCCCTGCTTTCCCCTCTCTGAAAAAAAAAAAAGAAGAAGAAGAAGAAAGAAATCTTTGCAAGTTTTATCACACTCTAATCTCCCTTGGTAAGGTAAATATACTGAATACTTCACCCATGATACAATATCTTAACTAGAATAATTTATTATAATATAATGTGGATATTTAGAAAATTTGCATTAATCTTCTTTGACCCCAGGAAATACTCCCAGATCTTGCTTTTTTATTGATTCTTTGAGATCAGTTTGATTTCTTATCTTCTAACAAGTAGAACTGAATATACACACACACACACACACACACACACTCTTCTGAGGTACCTAGCATACATATCTTTCTATAATTTAATTATAAAACCAATCTGAAGCAGCCTTCTCCAAGTTGTGTTCTTGCCCTCAATGAAATAATCTTCTTCTCAGTCTAAATCAGTATCTTTTAGCAAGTTTCCAATGTTCAGAATGTCATTTTTCAATATCAATAACTATTTGAACTTTCTAGTGAGATCCAGGTTCCTCTCTACTGTGTTAAAGCAGTTTTCCTATTGATTTTTAGAATATGATCAATAAAGATTATTAAATATTGAGTTACTTGCTAAACAAGAGTTAGAAATAAATTTATAATTTAATTAGTATAGACAACTTCTGGTGAGTAAATGACCTTTATCAAAGTGGTGGTGTATCTTCTCTGGAATTTATAGTCTAGTACTAGAGTTGACAAAGTGTGGCTCAGGAGCAAAATCCAGGATACTCTGAGTATTGGTACAGCCTAAGAGCTAAGTATGTTATATTTGAAATGGTTATTGACTTTTTAAAAAATTTTTATTATTTATTTCTAAGTTTTTCTTTACTTTTGAGTTGAAAATTCTTTCCTCACCTCTCCTCCACTCACCAAGAAGGCAAGCAATATGATATCATTTATACAAACAAAATCTTGTAAAGCATTTTTCCATATTAACCATATCACACAAAAGTAAAAAAAAAGTGATAAAATTATACTTCAGCCAACTTTCAGAGTTGATCAGTTTTCTCTCTGGAAGAGGATGGCATTATCATCATGCATCATTTGGAACTTTCTTAAATCATTGTTTTAATAAGATTGTTTTAAGCCTTTCACAGTTGATCATCATTACACTATTGCTATTATTTTGTACATTGATCTGTTGGTTCTGCTCACTTCACTTTGCATCAATTCATATAGGTTTTTTCATGCTTTCCTGAAACCATACCTCTTGAAGCACAACAATACTCCATCAAACTAGGACACAATTTCCTCAGCCATTTCCTAATTGAAGAACAGTATCCTCTCAATTTCTAATTAACACCAAAAAAGGAAGTGCTCTAATTAAAAAAAAAACTATTTTGTCATTTTCCTTATTTCTTTGATCATTTGGGGGGTGCAGACTTAGTAGTGGTATCGCTGAGTCAAAGACTATGTGTAATTTAATACCTCTTTAGCCATAATTCCAAATTGCTCCTCAGAATAGTTGGACCAGTTTAGAACTCCTGCAACAGTTCATTGTGTACCTATTTTCTGTGATTCCTTCTAGCATTCACCGTTTTTCATGGTTGCAAAGTGGTAACTCAGAGTTGTTTTAATTCACATTTCTCTAATCAGTAATGACTTAGAGAAACAACATAGATAGCTCTGATTTCTTCTTCTGAAAACTGCCTATTCATATTGTTGCACAGAGAATAAGAGTGAGCTGAGATCTGGGTTCGAAGTTAATTTAGGTGTGGATTTATTGAGCAAGTACAAGACTACCAGAGTGTAAACTCAAATTGGTAGTGATCCATTGGGGTACAGGCCTTGTTTAAAAAGGCTAAAACCACCAAAAAAAACCACAATCAGGGAGGGGAACTAGCAGAAGTCATGATGTACAGAAGCAAAGAACTGCCACTGGTTAGATCTATAGCTCAGGGCTAATTTGGGAATATGGTGCAAGGGTACAAGGGTGTAATCTTCCTGTGACTTAGGGATCCCTCCTAGAACAGGGTGGAGGCCACAGGGTAGAGGATCACAGTCAGAGCTTTCCAGAGCAGTGTGGAGGGTCATGGGGAAAGGGGAACTGGAATTCCCCAGAACAGGCTGGGGTCATGTTCTGAGAGAAGTTTGCGGAACCTGCTTGGTCAGTGGAACAGGGTGATCTCTACATAAGATAGTCTTGCACCATAATGGACCTTGTACAGTATGCTAATTCATGGAGAATATACAGTAATGCTGATTTGGGGAAGGAGGGGGTGAGGGGACTACACCTTGGGCAATGCCCAGGCAAGCCTTAAGCAGTTTCAAGCTATTACAGGGTAGGATAGAGAGAGAGAGAAAAATATAAAGGGGCTTAATGGTAGGCCACAAATCAGGTGATGTGTAGTGACCTGGGATTTGGGTTTGGGTACAATAATATCCTTTGACTATTTTTTGATAGAAGAATGACTTATTTTTATAAATTTGAATCATTTCTCTATATATCAGAGCAATGAGACTTTTATCAGAGAAACGTTCCATTAAAGTTTTTTTTTAATATCACTTCATTATCCATTATTGCTGTTGTTCATTCATTTTAGTTTCGTCTGATTGGTCGTGACTCCATTTGGGGTTTTCTTGATAAAGATACTTGACTGATTTGCCATTTCCTTTGCCAGATCACTTTGCATATGAGGAAACTGAGGCAAACAGGATTAAGTGATTTGCCCAGGGTCACACAGTAAGTGTTTGACATCCAGGAAGATAAGTCTCTCTGACTTTTGACCCTTGACTCTATCCATTGTACGACCTAGTTGCCCCTACTTTTTGGCAAAATGTAGTTTCCTTGATTACGTGCTCGAATGTTTTCACAATTATGTTTACATTCATATTATGCAATGTCCACATTGTCATACACTTATGTTTTTATAATTTATGTTTATTTTTACATTTATGTTTATATAAATTTTATTTTCATTTGTGATGTTTTATATTTTTATTTACATAAATCTAAAAACAATTTTTAGGTCTCAGACTGTACAAAAACAGGCAAAGAGCTATAGCTTGCTCACCACTGTTCTAGAGCAATGAGGTTCACAAAGCCAGTAGGTGTTAGAGGTAGGGACTGAACCTAAGTGCTCTTGCCTTTAAGGCCTGATCTCCATTGATTATGCCACTCCTCCTCCCTTCCTCTATCTCTCTCTGTTCCCACATATACATCTGTACATATCTATAAATACGTACCATACTCATATGATGTAGATTTCTCTGTAGGTGGAGATATAGATAAGTAGACTGACCTCCATATGCATATAGGTGTATATGTATATGAAGAGAGAGAAAGTGAAGAGAAGAAGCAAAGAGAAACAGAGATCAGAGAGTCAGAAAGAGAGAGGGAGGGTGCTTCTGGTGGTGTAATGGATGGAATTCTGGCCCTAGATTCAGCACTACCTGACTTCAAATATGGTTTCAAATACTTATTGTGTGGCTTTGGCCAGTCATTTAATCTCTTTCTGCCTCAGTTTGCTCAGCTGCAAAATGAGAATAATAATATAATCTACCTCAAGGGGTTGTTGTAAGGATCACAATACCTGGCGTGTGTGTGTGTGTGTGTGTGTGTGTGTGTGTG
>CM053595.1:160349703-160363619 GCA_028646575.1 Pseudocheirus occidentalis
CTCTAAAAAATTAAACATTGTGTTTTAATCTACATTCCTAAAACTATGTTTCCTGCACAGACAAAATAAATTGTTGGTTTTTTAAAGTACTTCTGTATCCTATAGCATTTTGATCTATCCTTTCTGTAGAAAATCTTGTATTAACTTTAAAAATTTTCCTAATTATCCAGTTCACTTTGACAGTTGGAGGGAAAAACCACACAGTTGGAGGATATGTATCTATGGTTATATTCATGATGTGAAAAAAATCTAGATTGGTAAATTACTTCAGAGTGGGGAAAGTTTAGTTAGCATATTTTGGGGTGTGTCACTGTATTAGAATTGATTATTATAAATTCACCACTCTTCTAAGACTGTATTTCTGCCTTTAGTGGAGTCAGAGAAAAGAGGATTCTAAATCAGTAACTTGAAACAGGTGATAGATTTCTAACTTGTGCTTTTCTTTCCAAATTTAAATTGTCATTGTGTAAACATTGCATGTCTACTCATAGTCAATATTGCATAGGGTAATTATTCAAAATATATGCCTTTTTGGGTATCTGTGAAATTCGTAATTTCTTTATTATATAGAATTTACCTTCACAGAATCTGACAGAATATCTCCTTTATTTAAAGAGAGAAAGAAAATTCTACCCACACCTCTTAAAAGCTAAAAAATGGTGCTATAATGTAATAGAGCAACAGTTTAACAGCAAAATAACTACCCAGATCTGACAGGTCTCTAATTTCAAGTCCCTTGTATTTCATCTGTGAGTTAGTGTTCAGTGTCTTCTTCAACCCCATAATGGATGTACTAAAAATACTTTCACTGTCTTATTGCCAAGCACAGAAGCAACATAGCAAAGATGCTTGGTTACTTGGGATCTATTTACATGCAGGTTTGCTAATTAGAAGTAAGCACATTTCTTAATCAGGCAACAAGTTCATTTTGAAGGCAGTTATTGGCATCACCTTTTGGACAAAACTAATATAAAACTGAACATGTGGTCTGTGCTTTTGGGTGCGATTCTGTGACATGAGCTGTTAATTTATTCCCAAGATCAGTCAATATGGTCTCATGAATATTTTGGAGACAGAACCTTAGGGCAAGAATGTGTGGGCCTGTGGCCACCTGAGAACCCTTGCTTCCATGATACCATCCCCAAGACACTATCCCGTGGCCTACAGGAGCACTATTACCTACTATTTGGAGGGCCTGCTGGCTCTGAAGGATTGCAAGGTCTATTTCTGTTTGCAGGTGTAAATCACAGTTTTCAGGCTGTGGTTTCCCTTCTGCAGACTCTTTTCTGCTTGACAGCCCTAGAGGCTGGGGGTGAGTGGCGCTGTAAGTCACTGGGCTGTCAGCTCCCCTACAGCTGTATTTCATGTGAGTCCTTTAATGGGCTTGCTGGGTGTGATGGATGCTCCTACATGCAATCATGTGCTATAAATGTAAAAAACTTGCATGGCTTGGAGAGTGATGGGCTTAGAGCTATTGCTAACGGATAAGCCTCTAGGTTATTCTTCCATTCACCCACCTGAATGACATTCCTTCCACAGTGTGGGCAGGGACCACTCATCAGGGACCATTGTGCCCTGGGACCAGAAAACTCCACTAGGCTATGGCTAGGCCTCCAAAGTGCCAGCGGACAAGTATCTCTATCTCTTCATTCTCAGTGTAGCATCAGCCTTTCTTGATGAGATCCAGAACCATTTTTAAACTTTTTGAAAATTTTGTACTTTAATTGTTTAACACAATTCAAAATGATTCACTAACAAGAAGTCGTATTTACATTGTACTTTATGCTTTGCAAAGTAATAATAACAACATATAGTGTTTTAAAGTTCGTAAAGCATGTTACATGTATTTTCTCCTTTGATTCTCACAATAATCTTGTGAACTAGGTATCCCCATTTTGTAGATGGGGAAACTAAGGCTGAAAATTAAGTGAGATTCCCAAGATCATCCAGATAGTAAGTTTCTGAGGTAGGATTAGAACTCAGACCTTTCTGACTCCAAGCCTAGAACACTATTCTGTTACTTTTATAAATAAATACAAGATATCTCATTTTTAGCTTGTTATAATTATTATAACTCATTATAAGCTCATTATAACCTTGTGTTACATAGTACAAATACCATCATCCCATATATTTTTCATTTTTCCCTCCAGAATATTTACTAAAATAATCAATTTTAAAAAATCGAATGAGACGGACTGTCATGTGACTTCTATCCATTTTTGAGGCTTGTGGGAATAAACTTTTATGCACTTAAAATTATATGGAAACTAGAATAAAGGCAATGCCAACTTGCCCAAAAAAATTTTTAAAGGGGGTAGGGGAAGGGTATGGGTTACTGATGGTACTTTCTGTCTCAGAGAGTCCTTTTCTCCCTTTTTGGAATCCCTAACAAGTTCATTTCAGGATCTGATGTACTTCTTGTGGCCTAGTCATGGCCTTTGTCAGTAAGACTTGATCTTGCTGTGCTGATACTATGAAATCAGATTCAGATCCTGTAAATCCTAGAAGACTAGGATATCTAACCCAGTTACAAGACCTCTGAAGGTTTTCCAGTGTTTCACAATTTAATAAGTTGTGACCTGGTTTGTTCTGTCTCTGCATATTCAGTTATTTATGACAAATAAAGACTCAACATTTGAAAGACAGGGAAAAATAGAGATGTCATGTGTTGGCGACTACACAGTGGCACAGTGGAAGACAGCGTCCAGTGCGCCTTCCCCTACCCAGAGTCCCCTGGCTGTTCTTACCTTCCTCACTACCAAGGAGAGCTCAAGCTCATCTGTGCCATAACCTTTTGTATGTATGCTTAGCTCCAGATCATCAGACAATTAAAAAGCTTCTTTTATTATTTTTAATCCTATATAGTGATTTGTTAGAAAGCAATGAGAAAATTCCTGCCTAGGCTCTGAATTGAGAGAGAAGAGACCTCTCCATCACACATTTCTGAAATCAGGTTCACCTATCTCCCTTTGAGTCGGTACCACGTAGAGCATATTGTATATGTTTATATTGGGCACTTGTTGACCATTCTCTCATCACATACCTATTAGGAAACTCTGGATTATAGACATTAAGAGACTGCCAGGGCAGTTAGGAGGCACAGTGAATATAGTACCAGGAGTCAGGAGGACCTGAGTTCAAATATGGCCTCAGACACTTGACACTCTCTAGCTGTGTGACCTTGGGCAGGTCACTTAACCCGGATTGCCTCATCCCATCAAAAAACAAAACAAAAAAAGAAACTTCCTACATTTATGTAGATTGTTTATGAGGTGGTGTTCTGTAATACTTCTGGTGCAGATAAAGCAGAGTCTGGAGAGAGAACTGATGAAAAGGATGATAGAATCATCATTCAAGAGTCTCTGGGCTGAAATCAGCCATGTAAAATCGAATTGGAGTAACAGCTGGCATTTTTATAGCATTTTAGTGTTTGCAAAGTTCATTACATTCATTTTATTTGAACTTCACAATAACCTTATGGAGTAGGGACTTCAGAGGGTACTATCCCCATTTCCCAAGAAACGTATGAGCCTCACTGAGAGGAAGTGGCTTAGCAAGTATATTACTGCTGGTAAATGCTGAAGGCAAGATTTGATCCCAGGTCTTCCTAACATTCATTGCTCTGTCTACCTTGCCAATCTGCAGGTTTGCAAGAACATCATAAAGCTCATATCACCTTTCTTCCCACTGCCCGTTACAAAAACCTGCCCAGATGTGTCTTCATCTATGTGACTGAGTCAGGAGTTATTGTTGAGTAGTTTCAGCCATGTCTTATTCTCTGTGACCCCATTTGGGGTTTTTGTGGCAAAGGTTTGCTGTTTCCTTCTCCAGCTCAATTTACAAATGAGAAAACTGAGGCAAACAGGATTAAGTGACTTGACCAGGTTCAAACACCTAGTGCCTCAAGCAGAACTGGAGCCAACTCAAAATCTGAGGGCTTCAGCTCCTGGCTGCTCTTTCAAAGAAGAGACAGTATTCACCTTTCTAGTTCTGTTCTCATAGACCTAATTGAATTGAACTGACTGACTCTTCAAGGAAATCTGATTCTAATGTAGTCCAATAGACACAAATGAGGAATAGGAAAACATGTATTTCTTCAGATGAGTTACAGAAGTCTTTTTGGATCCTGTTGGTAACTGCAAATGTTAAGAATTGCTAATTTGTGGCATTGAACGGTTATTTTTTGTAGGTGATGATTCCACTGGAGCATCTCGTTGTGTCTTTCATGTGATATGCCCTTCCTTTATGGAACATGAACAAGTTAATAAATTCAAGTGTAATCCCATTACAACAAACCATTCTTTCTGTGTAGGTGGAAGCTATTTATAAGGCTAAACGTAGGAATTTCAGTGACAGGAACTGTTGATGTGTTTACAATGAATAACTGTATTTCAAATGTCTTCCTTTCTTACCTGCCAATGTAAATAATCAATCAATTATGAGCATTTATTAAGTATCTGCAATATACCAGCCTTGCTATTAGGCCATAGGAATGTAAAGATAATTAATTAGTGTCTGCCATCAGGGAGCTTATGTGTTATCAAGGAGATAGTCACTCACACTAGTAAACTGGCTGCCTGCTCAGATGAGATCAAAGAATGAATGAAATAAATAATGTTATACGCTGAACTTAGGCAAGTCATTTCCCCTCTGAGTCCTAGTTTCCACATTTGAAGAATATAAAACTTTAGCTGCTTAATGTCTAAGGCTCCATTCATTTTCTAAATTCCTAGAAATATAAAATATCTGCTTTGGAAGAGGACAACCTCAGAAATCACCTGATTGCTTCCCAGTTCAGACATCCTTCTAACAGGGTCTTGGTGTGGTCACCCCTACACTCTGCTTGAGCAATTGCAGGCAATTCTGGTTTACAAGACAGTCTGTTCCACACTTCAATTGCCAAAGTTATTAAAATGTTTTTCCTTCTGAGGAAACAAAATTGATCTTTTAACTTAGATCACAGGAACATAGGTTTAGAACTAGAAGAGACCTACAGGCCAATGAATATAACTGTCTCAGTTTACAAACAAAAAGTTAGAGACACAGAATGGTAGTCCTCCAGGCAGTTCCTGCTACACATTGAAGTTCACAGGGTCCAGTACATCCCTGGTCATGCTTCTTCAATCCTCCAGCAGTTCAGCTGGCCCTAGGACCCAGAAGAAATCTCTGCCTTCCAGGAGGCCTTCTTGGCAGCAACTTCAGCCTCCACCACGTTCTGTTCTCATAGAAAACTTCAACTCAGTTCTCAGTCCAGCAAGTGGCAGCCCAGCTTCCAGATGCTGCAAAAATTCTGTTCCCTCCACCAGGAGCTGCCAGGAGGAACATTCTTGATTCTGACTTCCTCTCTCTCAGGTTCTTCTTAAATACACACACACACACACACACACACACACACACACACTTTGGCTTCCTGTTTCAGTCAAAACCTTTCTGTTATGACAGCAACAGGACACAGAGTTCACATCTTCTGTTTCTTTCAGAGAGGGATTTAGTCCTCAGTTACTAAGGGCTAAGTGCCTGCTAAATTAATTACCATTGCACTATTTCATTAAAATTGCTTTCCTTTGTAATTCCATTTTATGTATTTAAAAGCATTAGTCTGATAAGGGGTTCATAGTATTAACCGGAATGCCAAAGGAATCCATGGCACAAAGTTTAATAAAACCTGCTTGAAACCCTTAAACTCTTTGAGACTCAATTCCTTAATTTGTAAAGAGGATAATATTGCTATGATTATTAAATAAGATAATGTGAATAGAATTTCTTTTGTAATCTGTAAAAGTTACAATTATAAGAATAGCTAGAATTAATATAGTACTTTAAATTTATAAAAGACATTCTGTATCTTGTATTATTTTTAGGGAACTCATTGGTGAAACATAAAATTGTACTATTTTCTTTCAGCAGTTGTATCCCAATGTTGCTGCATGGTGAATTTGTGATCAATGTTGGTTCTTTTTTCTATGAACTTCTATCATCTCATATCTCCCCATTAAGTCCTTGTTAAAAAATGAAATTTTAAACTTAAATGTGGGATGCTACGTTTGTCCATATTATTTTCCACTTGTTTCTTTGAGCCTCGTAGGTATGGCCTCTTAAATCTTTATCCTCTCACCTACCTGTCAGCTACCCTTCCTATCTTTGCTTCACCTGATCATTTGATAACTATTCCTTTTATATCTTCATACCAATCATTTTTGATAATACTGGAGAGAAGAGGGAAGTGCATGGGTCCCTCTGGCACTTAATGGGATTGTATTTACCCCATTTTTTCATTAAACACTATAACAATCAACAAATCTAGGAAATCTATTAAATGAGAAAATTAAGTCAGTTTAGTATGACTCATTTTTTTAGAATAACTGTGCTGGTTTCTGATACTCAGTATATTCCCCACCCTCCCTCCATCTGGTCATAAACTATGTGATTAATAATACATATTGGCATATCGCCAGGGTGTTATGGCAAGCTTACATGCGAGTAGTTCCTTTTCCATTATAGTATGTATGACCCCCCCCAACAAAACAAAGAGCAACAATTCTCTCTACACAAACTCATATATGTACACATATGTATAATATATGTACATATGCATATATGTATAATTTTCATAACCTTCATTACATATATATTTATATATGTGTGTATATATATATATGTATATATACCTTCTCACTGACTGATCCAGAGAGCCATGCTTTAAAAAAAAAGATTAAAAATTTTATTAACTAGGCACATAGACATTGCCAAAAAAACACTCTGGGAGACCTACTTTACTGGGCTCAACAAGTGTTTATTTGTGGAAAAAGTATAAGGGAGGAGTTTCCCCTTCTCCTCAATTAATATAGTCATAGAAGGGTCAGAATGTCACCACAAGTTGTTAAAATGTGTTAAACTGACTAGACATGAGCTGTATGACCTATCAATTTATGAAATACAAATACCTTTCTAAATAAATAAAAAGAACATCTTGATTGTTTTTAAGAAACAAATTAGCCACTCCTCCAGGGGATTTAAATAACTAAATCTTGAATGAGTTTAACAGTTATAAAAATTAAAATCCAAGAGCTGCCAATGTAGCAGACCTCTTGGAGTAATGGAGGTGGGGAGAAGGGAGTTGGGTTCTCCAACCCTCCTTCTCTCCCCCCAAAAAAGCCCCATCTCCATTGGATATGTAGATTCAAGTACTTAGAAGATCACTTATCTAGACCTGGAAGGGACCTCAAGACATCTAGTCTAACATGTATATTTTACTGGTAAGACTCTGAGGTTAATTGCCTTTCCCAAACTCACTTAGGAAGTAATCTAGGGTTCAAATTTGCATGCTGTGACTCTAAATTCAGTATTTTTTCTCATTCTACCATGCACTCTAGACTTGAACTCATTTCAAGATAAATCCTCTCTCTCTCTCTCTTTCTCTCTCTTTCTCTCTCTGTTTCTGTCTGTCTCTCTGTCTCTGTCTTTGTCTCTCTGTCTCTGTCTCTGTCTCTCCCTATATATATGTATATATATGTGTGTATACATACATGTGTATGTATGTGTGTAAATGTATATGTAGGTGTGTATGCATGTGGATATATATATATACACACTATACACACACATAGATAGATAGATGATAGATAAATAGATAGATAGATATAGAAATCCCTTATATATATATGCCATTAAATCAGAATAATCCTTCAATTGCCCCTTATGCCTCCACCTTTCAATAATGTTAAAACTTCTTTCTCAAAAATGTCCCCTAAAATCGTATCACCTATGAAGATCAAGCAGCTCAACAAACCAAAGTGTTCCACAAGATGGTTTAAGGATGGAGAGCAGTAAGTATGCTCATGGCATATCCCTCCTTCCCCTAATAAATTCAGAGCTACCTCTTTTCTCTGTTATAATTGTTGAAATACATTTTCTAGCCCTGTTCCTTCAGGATTACTTCTAACAAAATCTCACATGGTATCTTTGTGAATAAGATGGAGAGATGAGTTAGCTAAATGATAATATAGCTGAAAGACTTTAGAAAGTGGTTAAATGATTGGATACAAAGAGTAGGCATTAACTAGTCAATATTAAGTTAAAAGGGTGATTTTTAGTCGATTGCTCACTGATTTCCTTTTTTAAAAAATTATGTGATCATGAATTTAGAATCTAAAAATATCTTAGAAAATATCTAGTCCGGTCTGTTCATTTTTTTAGGTGATAAGGAAATTAAGGCCAGGGGAGGTGAATTGACTAGTTCACTACTACACAGCTCCTGCCATTTATCAATAACTTAGCTAAAGGCACTACCTATACACTTTTCCAATTTGCAGATAACCCAAAACTAGTAGGGCTATTAACCTAGAATAAGGAAATCAAAAGATCTTGTTAAGCTAGAACATTGAACTATGCCTCCTAAGGAAAAAATAAATAAATACAGAAACTAGGAAGTCTTAGATTTGAATTCATTATCACAAAGATTAGACAGGAAAAAAAACATGTCTAAATAGCAATTTGTAAATGATCTGCTGATTTTAGTGGACTTCAAATTATACTATGAGTCTTTAGCATGATTTGAGAACCTAAATAAAAATAATTGAAATAGAGAAAATTCAGTCTGTAGCTGTGGTAGAAGAGGAATCGTGTCTAGAATGAAGGAGATAAGAGTCTTATTATACTCTATCCTGACTAGGTGGCATCTGGAGTATTTTGTTCAAATCTTGGTATCACATTAAAAAAAATGAGGTGAAGAGACTTTAGAAGTGCTCAGGATAATGAAAACTGTGGACATAATGATTGGTTGGAGGAGATGGGGATGTTCGAACTATAAAAGAGAAAATTCAAAGGGAACACAGTTATCTTCAAGTATCTGAAGGGCTACCATATGGAAGAGGGCTTAAATATGTTTTACCTTGCCACAGAAAATAATATTTGGATCAATGCATAGAAGTTGCAGAGAAACAAATTTTGATTCAATGTAAGGGAAAACAACAACAAAACAAATTTTTAAAATTGCTAATGATAAGCCTATCTGAAAGTGAAATAGATTATCTGAGACTGTAGCTGTTCTCCTAAGTGGTCCTGGGCTGAATACCTGTTGGGGAAGTAGAAAACACTATTCTTCAGATGGATGTTATGCTGGATTGTGCTTCTTTTCCAATGATGAAGCTTCATTTCTCCTTACTCTTCATTACAAAGAATTCTACCACCATCGAAACAAATATACATGTGTCCCATAGCTCCTTCCCCACAGTCTGCAAGTGTTGTTGCTGACACTATCTTTTTGTTCCTTCTGTTCAGACACATAGAATGCTGATCTCATGTCCATCATTTAGTTCTCATTAGTATTAACTTCCCTTGGGTTCCTAGTGAAGCTCACCAGGACTGCTCTTTTCTTTTTTTTTTCCATTCTCAAACTCATGATGTTGTAAGACCTCAGCAGAAGAGGTGCTGGTATATCAGCACTTGTGAGAGTGGGAGGTGTAATGGTTCATGAAATTGTACACATTAGGATGGTAACACTGTGAAAATATATATTTTTGTAAACATTTTGCTTTGGTAGGAATATAAAGTCAGATTTCAAACTTCTCTAAATATATGTTGGGAAACAGTGACTCAAATTTTAAGATGTCTTTTTATTAAGCAATGATAAATTTTGTGATGCAAACATCTTTATAGGTAATTTTGACAACCAACTCCTACTTGGCAACTTCAGAATACTGTCATTTTTGAAAGATGGAGAAGTTCAATGAAAAATGAGTGACCTCTTTTTACAGCTGTAAGATCCTTGTCCACAATTTTCCAAATTCATTAGTACAAATGTATCATCATCACCTTTCCCAGGACTATCCCTTCCTGTTGCTGTCTATTTCAGGTACTCAAAGAAAAAAGGAACATGTAGTATTACCAGTTCACTGTTTCCTCCAGATCTGTCTTTCTAAGCCACCTGGGCAGCAGATTGTAATGCTGGTGGGTTGGCCCTTCTGCATGCCCTTTTCCTTGTGATGGGAACAGCTGTGCCCTGCAGGGTAGAATACAGGTGCTCAGCCTTGGACACTCTCTTTGTGGAATGTGCCTGGGTTGTTTCTGAGATTGCTGGTTTTATCTCTGACAGGAGAAAACCATTAGAAATTGGCCAGACGGTTCTTTTCCCCTTCATTAGGAACTAATTGCAAGTGGTAAGTCTCAGCTCACCCTGGGTTGTTTACAGCTTTCCAAAACCTAGGGGTGCTTGGGGGCATTGGGAATCTAGCACATGGTGCTGGGAGTGAGTGATTGCTCCTGGGTATGTGTTATCGATTTGGCCAAAGGAGAGGAAAAGATGCTGCTGAGAATGGCCACACTGGATATTTTAAAACCCAAAGTAAATGGAATCAACAAAACCTCCCTTTAAATATTGCTCAGTTGGCTCTGGAGCCAGAGTTAAGAACTGCAAAGGATTCATTAAAAGATCCAAAGCTGGCTTACTTATTGCCCTAAATTGTACTTTTCTTCAACTCTTATTCACTTTAGCTGTAGACTTGCCCTTGGTTTGCTTGAGAATGTCTGACCTGTTGTCTTGTAAGTAGGCAGTGGGGGCCAATTTGGAAGTGGTCCTTGGAGTCTATATCCTCATTGCTACCAGTCAGTTTTATGATCTCTTTATCTGCTTTTGGATACAGCATTTACATATGGTAGAAAACTGCTAACTAGAGGAAGAGAATTTTCATAATCTCATTAACTGGAAGGAGGCAATAAGTATCCAGGAATTTCAGTGTTTTAAAAATCAAGATAAGATTCACTGAATAGAAATCAACATAAACTATTCTAAAGTGTTTTTAATCATCAGTGACATAGGAAAAAATTCTAATCCAAAGCCAAGGATTCATTTTTGTCCCCTTTCTTGGACTTCCATCTCTGTTCTCTAAGATGCCCTGACAGCAGCAGCGTCCTTACTAACATTAAGCATTTGATAGCATCTAGTTGCTCCTCCATTCCCCCCAGACATGGGAAAGAGTTGTGGTTTTAGAATCGCATTAGTGGATAAGGACACCACAAACTCTAGTTTCTCTTTGAAACTGGAACCAGTAGTGTTGGTTTGTTTTTTCGATAAGATATCTAACCTTGCTGTAAGGAAGCTTCTCTCTAATACTTGTTGTATCAGAGGGACTTTCTCAGAGTAGAGAAATTTTCCCTAGCAAAATCCTTTCACAGTGTGCATTTCGATTTCTGATAAAAGCAATGTATGTGTGTGGCTCAGCAGAGATTTAGGGAAACTGAAGCACTCAAACAAATCTTCCTGGAATGGGTTCTAAAACTATAGGAATTATAAAAAGAACTTGCAGTTTCTTAGTCAATGCATATAATTCTGTGCATGTCCCAGGGCACCAATTACATGTAAAGACAAATTTTAACATTTTTTTTTTAAATAGAGACTCTATAGGTGCTTATATTGCTTTAGGCTTGAGGGAGGATACTGGGTACATTGAATATTGAGAAATGGACTTCATGTAAGTCACCAGTGGATTCTACACATAGTACATACATCACCTTCCTTGAATGAAAATTTTAAAGTCATGCAATATAAAAGAAAATTAATTCAGTTTTGCAGATAATGCATTTCTTATAATTTAAATTGTCATCCAAATCTAAGTATTTTCCTCAAGTTCTGAAGTCCTATCAGGATTCATTCATTTCAATATAAGCATTAATTTCTAGGTTATGTTGCTTGTCACTATTCCCCTTTCTCTTTCTTCAAACTGGGTTGACTCTTATCATTCCCCCTATATGGCATTGCTATTTTTTTTTTTTTTTGCTTCTTAGGACCACAAGCTAATTTAGATTCCTAATGAGGCTTGACACACTTTCCCAAGTGCCTTCATTCTTAAGATGATTTAAAGTCCTATTTTTAATAGAGAAGCTGTGTGGTATAGAGTAGTAAGTCCTGGACTTGGAGTCACTAGAGAACTGAGTTTGAATCCTGCCTTAGACCAGACAAATGACCCTGGGCAAGTCATATAATTTCTCTGAGAATATTTCTGAACTTCAGTTTTCTCATCATTAAAATGAAGATGTTACTGCCTATCATATCTTCCTCAAAGGATTATTGTCATCATCTAATGAGGAAATGCAAGCAAAACACTTCACAAATTATATGGAACTGTATCCTAATATTGCCACTGTATAAATTGGTATACTTACTTGTTCCAGACCTATCTTTAACTTTTCTCTTCCTAGAACTCTGCAGTCGTATCTTAGACTGATCCTTTTAGTTCCAGGAGCAATTACTCTTAACCAACAGGTAATAAACTAAATCCTGTAGGAATACAGAGCAAGGATATGTCAATCAATGTGAATTTGAGACTTTTTTAGAGGGAGAGGATAAGATCTAAAATGGGTTTTGATGGAGGGATAGAATTTGGTTAGTGGAATAGACGTTTAAGAGGGCACGCCACTCAAGGAGACCACTTAAAATCACAAATGAAAAAATAAGAATAGACTATGTGGGGGGCTGTTACAAAGCCATAGTCAATGGAGTGAAATGTGTGTGTGTAAGTGAAGGCAGAAAATTGTAGAATAGATAGAATAGGAATCACTGTGGAGGGCCTTGAAAGGTAGGTTGAGGAGTCTGTGCTTCCTCTATAAAATGAGAACTGTCTCTAAGTCTTGGTCCAATTACGACATTCTATCATTTGATGGATGTATTATGACTCTTTAACACATGAAACAAGGGGACATTTAGCTTCTTTACAACAAGAATATTATAAAACCTGCAGCATTACCTGAGCAAACTCATGAGAAACTTTGTGATACCCACTGTGAAAAGGTCTCCTTGCTCCCCGGTTAACTGAGCACCCACAACTATCTATGTGCTGTTATCACTACTGGTCAAAAGCTCCACATAATGCGTGGGCTTTTGCATTGAGCTGGAGCTGAAAGCACACTTCTTACATCTCTGAATTTGAGGGCAGAGCAGCCTATGAAAGGCTCTGAGATGTTATTTGTTACCAGCATCCTTTGTCAATTTCTGCATATTTTCCTGCATTTCTGCATATTTTCCTGTTTGACTGGAGTTTTCATTCTTTTCTGTGTCATTATTGCTGTATCTCTGCTCTAGGAGCAGTAGCCACTTCTTCTTCTTGTATGACTACGGACTGAACCCCAAACAGAGTCATGTGATTTAATTCAATGTACTTTCCATTTTGAAGACGAGTAGGATGTGCATATATATGTTACTATTAAAAACATACACAAATATGTGGATATATTAGTGTACATGTGCCCATGTGAGGATGGGGTAAAACATGGAAATGCTATAAGTAGGAACATCTTAGTAAAATATAGAGTAGAAGGGGGAAGGGAATTGAAGGAAGAGTTTTCAGTAGCTTTCTCAAAGGTAGAGAAGTTTGGTTGGTTTTTCCCCTGGATCTTCATCCCCCAGTTGCCAAGTGTTGAATAATCAACATATATAAGTTTAGGAAAGAGGTAGGATGTAGGTCAATGCCTGGGACATGGTAGGCACTTAATAAATGCTTCTTCCCTTCTTTCTTCTCTTTCCTCTTCTCTCCTTCCTTTATCTTCCTTTCTCCCTCCCATCTTTCCTCCCTCTCTCCTTTCTTCCCTTCCTCCCTATCTTCTTCCTTTTCCCCTCCCTTCCTTCCTTTCTACCCTGCCTCCCTCCCATCTTTCCTCCCTCTCTTTTTTCTTTCCTCTTTCTATATTTTCTTCCCTCCCTCCCTCCCTCACTCCATCCCTCCCTTCCTTCCTTCCTTCCTTCCTTCCTTCCTTCCTTCCTTCCTTCCTTCCTTCCTTCTTTCCTTTCTTCCTTCCTATCTTCCTTCCTTCCTTCCTTCCAGTACCCATCTCCCTTCCAGCTCAGACACCAGTTACATTTAGAAGCTGTACTTCAGCACATTCTCTGTACTAGGTCTTCTCTCTTGGCCTGTGCACAGAGG
>CM053595.1:160363719-160379636 GCA_028646575.1 Pseudocheirus occidentalis
CCTCACTCCATCCCTCCCTCCCTTCCTTCCTTCCTTCCTTCCTTCCTTCCTTCCTTCCTTCCTTCCTTCCTTCCTTCCTTCTTTCCTTTCTTCCTTCCTATCTTCCTTCCTTCCTTCCTTCCAGTACCCATCTCCCTTCCAGCTCAGACACCAGTTACATTTAGAAGCTGTACTTCAGCACATTCTCTGTACTAGGTCTTCTCTCTTGGCCTGTGCACAGAGGATTTCCCAGTCTTGACAGAATAGAAACAGGGCTAAGGTTCAACTGAGATTGGAAGAAATTTCACTAAAGCAGTACCAATGATAGGATCGGTTTTGGCCAGATCTGAATGGAATTTGCCTCTCCTCTTGTTTACTTGTTTTCCTTGATAGGATGTGTTTTTTGTGTAAATGTTGTTTTTGCCTCCATGAGGGCTAGGAGAACAGTCAGTTGTTACCATGGGACTTTTTAGTGTTTATATATACAGCCTTCTTTTACAATGACAAATACTTGTCTGGTGACTGAGCAAGCATGTCTTTAAAATCAGTAGGCAGTCTCTCACGTTTACAAGATTTCTTTCAGATTTGCAGATTTCAGGCTACCAGTGATCTTCTTTGAGCTGCTGGGACTCTGGAGGAATCAGTGTTACAAAAGAAATGATGGGGAGAAAAAGCCAAAGCTTAGGCAAACATCTGTGTTTAAGTAAAATTTGAACCATCCTTGGCATTCAAATCTTTTATTTAAATTAGGGGCTACTTCTCATCACATATGAAGGGGATAAACATACACATATGTCTGTTCCCTCCTTTCTCCCTTTATCCCCTTGATTTATCATGCATTTAGATTTGCATCTCCAGGTCAGCTCCCATAGTCTAATTTTAAGGAGATAACAGCCAGAAAAAGTGTAATTCATAAGTGAACATTCTTGTGGTCTAATGTGGGTTTTAGGAAGCTGAGTTGCTTTTGATATGCAAACTAGTCCACAAGAAGCAGGAGCATTTTATAAAGGATGCATTATTCATTGGCATGCAGTATATTGCATTTTAGAAAGGGGCTTTGCCAGTGTCAATTTAACACCACCAGAGTGCTGCTTATGAAGGAGCTGGTTAAAGATACGCTTGTAGCTTGAAGGTATTGCTCATTTGAATAAGTTAAAAGGAGTACATTTCAGAAGGTACAATAGCCATGTGAAGCAAGAAAAAAGCATATTGTCATTTATATATTATTATTTTTATTGCACATGTCCTTTCTTCTGTGCAATAGTATATTAATTTTTTGAAGGAAGAATCATGTTGGGGATTTTGTTTGTTTCATAATCATCCACAATGATCATAATAGAGCTTGGGACTCAATATTTGTTGCTGATGCCAGTGTTTAAATGTTTAAAATAAATCAGAGTGAAAAGTTTGATTTTCTTAATTGTACTACCCCTTTTATCCAATAGAATATGAGCTCCTTAAGGGCAAGAACTGGTTTTGTTTTGGTCTTTGTATTCCAGAGTACCTCACACATAATAAATGCTTTTTAAAAATACTTGGATAGCATTGAATTCTATAAATAGTTTTCTGTAGCAGCCCAGACTTGGTTCTGATCGTCTTCCAAAAGTCAATCCCTACTCTGATGCTGCCGTCAGATAACTCCACCTTCACATGAACACCAGAAACTAAACCATTAGTGGGTGTTTAAGGCGGTGAATTTCAGTGGAGGCAGATAGTTCTTCAGTCAGGTATCTTGGCTGCTTACCATATCCAGTCTCTCTTAGAAGATGTTGCCTGGCCCTTGCAGAGTGATACCTAGTGTCAGAACAGAGATATGGAAGTAGCATTATAGACCACCAAGCAGGCAGGCAGACCTTTTCTCCATCCCAGCTTAAATGGGAAAGGTGGCGGAGGGGAGACTTTAGACAGTGAAGATTCCATCAGAAGGCACATAAGAATGCAGCACCATTTGGAGAAAACTAGCCCAATTAAATAGATTGGAAAAACATAAAGAAAAAATGAAAATTTGAGAATATAGGGGATCTTTACCATAAAATAAAGGGAACACATGGGATACAACAGATAATGGCTCTAAGTTCCTTATCAACCATTTTTTAATAACTCCTGAAATATTATTTCTTTCCAGAACTCTTCTCTGACTGGAAGATAAGTAATACCTTCTTGTCAGATTACCCTAAGTAGACATGTTGCTCTTATAATCCTGCTCTTCTCAGCATCATTTAGATAATAATAACTCCTTTGGAGTCATCTTGGGCTATACTACACTATTTTTTTTCTATGAGTTCAAAACTTGCTCACTTTCATTGTGTACATAGATACTCAAGATCTGATTGTTCATCTGTTGGCATATCATTTATAGACCTTTTTTGTTCTTCCTACTGTGGCCTTTCTCTAACAGAGATCAAAGAAACTATATTAATCCTGCCCTACCAGCACCGCCCTGAGAGGTATGAGGGATATGGGGGAGCTAGCTCAAGAGAGTTGATTGTTAAATTTTGAATGTGAACATTTATACCTTATAAACTGGCAAATGCTACAAATCAGGGTTTGATTTACTGTTGTGTATAAGGTCTGAACTTAAGTCAGTGATGGAGAAAGATTTTAATAATACCAATTAAGTTTAAAAGTTTGTCAGTTGGAGAGCTGGTTGTTAAATTTTTAGCAATGCACCTTTGGAAATGAGGGACTTTGTGAGATGGATCAGAAAGTCATAACCTAGCAGAAGCACAGTAAGATTCCCTCTCATTAGAGCAAATTGACTATTCACTATTCCCCACTCCCCAACACTGGTGAGTGATTTAGGTTCCAACCTGATATCATCCCTACCTGGAATTGAACTTCATTTAAAATGAGCTTCACTGCACAATCCTCTCCATGGTTATGCATTTAATTTAGTGCCTACCCTGAGGAAAGAGTGATATAATAATAATGTTCTGTTCAATATAGCACCTTTCCTCTGAAGTGTTTTGCAGATTTGATCATATTATATGATCTATGGTCTATGAATGTATTGTATGCCAGGAATGTTTCAGTTAAGCCAGATGTGGTTTTAGTACTGCAATTAATTTTTAAAAATCACTAAACCTTAATTATTTGCAGAAGATGGGATGAAATGTTGGAAGTAATTTGGGATTAGAATTTATATTTTACTATGTAATGGTTGCTATTTAAACCAATAGCTTTTATGCACCCACATAAATGATGCAGTTAACATTCAAAGTCATAGACTGTGGAAATACTTTCCATCCTAAAATGAATATGGACAAAGATTTACACTATTGAAATCATGATATTCATACTGCACACCATTTGGCCAAGCACTCTATCAATATGGGCAGTTCTCACCCTTACAGTAGGAATATGTGTAAAGAAAAGGCATTGTAAGTCAAAATGATGTGCAGTGTATCTTTTTCTCCTAGAAACACAGGGTTGTGTGCCTGATGAAAGGCCAATGGCCAATTTTGTATAGAAATGACTATGCACATTATCTTTAACCAACAACAAATGGCAAAGGAAAGTGTTTTACAAACCTTAAGATATGAAATAAATGTGAGCTACAATAATAACTGTTGCCATTACATGTACAATAGATATATTTTCAGCTTATGTGTATATATGAACCAGGGAAAATTATCCGACATTTCAGAATTTTGTGATTATATCAAGGGTCCTTTCAAAACAAATGGGTCCCCTCCAAATTTTAGCTTATGGACTTTGTAAGTCAGCATAGAATACTAGAGACATGCTAGACAATACTAGAGCTGGTATAAGGAAGACCTAGGCAAAGATTCTGCCTATAATAGTTAATTGCTGAGCTATCTTAGGCAAGTCATATGAATTAGCTCACTCTCAACTATTAAATACAGAAATTAATGCCTGTAAAATGTAACTCATAGAGTTATTTGGAGGATCAAATGAGATTATATGTGTGTGCATGATTTTACAAAACTTGAAGTACTGTATTGATGACAGTTATCTTTTTCTTCCTTTTCTTCCTTTTTTCCTCCTCCTCCTTTCTCCTTCTCCTCCTTCTCCTCCTCCTCCTTCTCCTCCTCCATAATTGTCATCATCATCATCATCATCATCATATTCTTCTTCTTCTTCTTCATTGTTTTTAGCTATGGCCCAAAGTTTTTATCATCTGGAAATTAAACTTTTGGCAATATGTCCCTCTGGACCTTATAATACCATTCCTTAAATCACAAATACAGTCTTTATTTAGACTTACAATTTCAGTCTTTCTTTTTTGGGTACGACACTCCAGAGTTTACTATCCACAACTTTAAAAAAAAACCTAAGGTTACCTCCAGGCCACAAGAAGCTATAAATGAAGACCTTGGATAGAGGAACTTTTAACATGTTATATAAGTGTCCAAAGACAGCATGGATAAAGCACTGGCCTTGGAGTCAGAAAGATGTGGGTCCAAGTCTTTTTTGTAAAATGCAGTGCCAGTGTGACTCTGGACAAGCAGCTCAATCTGTTAGAAACCCAGAGAACATATAAGGCTATAAGTTTCAGAGAGATGGCAGATCTACATTGGTAGGTAAAATTTTTCCATTGCTAAAATACCAGATTTACTCAAATGCATGCATACATGTTGTGGTTTAGTCATTCAGTTGTGTTTGACTCCTTGTGACTCCATCAAACATAACATACCAGGCACTTCTAATCTCTCCTTTCCCGCTCTCTCCTAAAGTCTATCCAAGATTGTGTTCATTGCTTCCATGATACTGCCTGTCCATCTCATCCTCTGCCATCCCCTTTTCCTTATGCCTTCAATCTTCTCAACATCATGGTCTTTTCTAATGAGTTCTGCATATATACATACACACTAATATAACATAACCATATGTAAACTACAATTGTAATCATCATGATGGTGATGAAGTTTAGTGTTGTTAAATAATATTTATCCAAATCTCAGAAGAATCAAGATTTTGTGTGCCCTCAGTATCATGGACAAGTATTTAATGGGTATAAACAGGCCAGAACACGTTACCTAAAATGATTTGCTTGCAAGAAATGCCTTAAGAGATGTCTTCTAGCACATGAACACTTAGAAAGAAAGTGATGGAAAACAACTGGATAATTCCATTGTTTCATCATGTCTACAAATTTAAAAAATCCGAGAAAGGTTCCTAGTATATTAGTAGATACACCATGGAGAAATTATGGAGTGACATTTATAAGAATATCACTGGACAAGAAAGGATGGGTGTGTGTCTAATTGGAGCAGTGGATGGAAAAGGCATGCCAGTGAGATCAATAAGCCATAAAAATCATTAAGTGACTCTTGACTCTAAGGAAAATACTCTTTTAATTCTTCCAAATTGGTAACTACAAACAGTTTATAATTAAAATATTTTATCATAGGTGAAAAATGGTGCTGAAATACCAATAATTACTTTGTAGGAACCGTATCCCCTCAAAAAATAAAATAAATGAAAACGGAACAAACATTATTGCTGGTTGTGATCCTTCTGAGAAAATGGTTTGCAGAGGGAGAATCAGGGTAGTACGAGGGTGCTTGGATTGGGAATCAAATGACCTGTGCTTGATTTGAGACATGCCAGTTATCATTTGTGACATCATAGGCAAGTTTGTAAACCTATCTTTGCCATTGTTTCCTCATCTGCAATCTGATTGAGTTGAACTAGACTTTTGTGGGCCCTTCAAATTCTTAATGTATGACCCTAATAGATTTTTTTCTTTTTCCTATTGAAAACACATTTATACTCAATAAAGTAATGTATGTTTACAATGGGATTTATTACATGGATTCAAATTTTCTTTAGTGGAATATTTTATTCAAGTTATTTAGAGAATAGATAAAACTATTCATCCTGCTTATGTTTGCTCATGCCCCCCTTAAAAAAGACTTCAAAAGCATCACTGTAATCATATTAAAATAACATTTAAAGTTCTAAATATGCTTAGATTGATCCATCTTTCTCTAACTAATTCTTGATTATCCATGGCCTAATTATCTAGTTTGTGAATTCTCCTGAGTCTTAGCATCACAGAATTTTAAAGTTGAAAGGGATCTTAAAAATCACCTGTAACAACCTCCTCCTTTTATTGATTAAAATGATAATAGCTAGTATTTATGTAACATTTTATGGTTTGCAAAGCACTTTGAAAATACTATTTCTTTGCCTCCTCACAGCAATCTTGGGAATTAGGTGTGATTATTATCCACATTTTACACATCAGGAAACTGAAGCAAACAAAGGTTGAGTGACTCGGCCATCATCACACAACTAGTAATTGTCTGAGGCCATATTTTAATTTATACCTTGCTAATTCCTGGTCCTAGGCTCTATCTACAATACATCCCAGCTTCAAACATATAATGAATAAAATTACACTCCTGAGAACTTAAAGGGATTGTAGATGTCTAATTAATCACATGTTCAGGATTAGAACCTGTGCCTTGTGATTCCCTTGACCTCAATGTCTTCACATACACAACTAGAGGGTTGTCCTAGTTGCTGACTAAATTATCTTTCAGCATTAAATCTCTGATTGTAAATTATCTTTACTGTGAGTTCATTGTTTTTTGTACTTTCTCTCCCCACTTAGCTAGGAAGCTCTTGGCAACCAACAAGGACCAGTCATACTAATTTGCATCTGCCACTGCATGAACTAGAATAAGAAAATCCACCTATTGATTGACAGAGAAAATCTGCCAAAGTTATCAATTTGTGACTGCAGAGGGTGAAAATCCAAGCAGTAGGGTTTGTTTTTATTATGCAGAATAATCTATGTGTTTTGTATTCCTAATAAATTATGTGCATGTCCTATGTACTGGAAGAAGCTGGATTCATTGAGCAGGTCACAATATCTAGAGGGTAGAGGCATTTGGCTGGGCATCCATAAATGGAGCATTTTCTTCTACTGCTTCAATGCTATGCCCCCCTCATAAATAATCCCCAAGGATTTATTAAACACCTTCTATGAGCCAAGTGTTTTGTTAGGCAAAATTATCCCAGACAGCATTTTTACCTTGAAGCTTCCTCTCAGTATAATTAATAGCAAAGAAGGCACAATGTCACTCCAACAACTTTTACTTCATTCTAGTTAGCAAGACCCAGTGCTTTTTAATTTTGTAGATTTTTGACATCTGTGACCTATAAAGGTCAAAACTGATACACTCATCATATTAAAAGCTCCTTGAAGGCAGGAATTGTCTTTTGCTTTTTTTTTTTTTTTGTATCCCCGATGCTTAGCACAGTACATGGAACTTAACTAATGTTAGTTAATTGACTGGTCAACTAGAGCAGGGATGGAGAACCTGTTGCCCTTGAAACCACATGTGACCCTCTGGGTCCTCATGTGTGGCCCTGTGACTGAATCCAAACTTCACAGAACAAATCCCCTTAATAAAAGGATGTGTTCTGTAAAACTTGGATTCTTTCAAAAGGCTGCACCCAAGGACCTAGAAGGCCACATGTGGCCTCAAAGTCATAGGTTACTCATGCCTTGATTAGAGTACTAACTCTCAAAACTAAATTTGTCTTTATGTTGACTGGAAAGTACATTTTGCAAAGATTATCCTGAACAATCAATTCGTAATTGTTGCTTTAACCTATGCCACCACTGGTTCAGGGTCTTCTTGGCTCAATTAACTAACACTTATTATATAGACCCTCAGCTTCAGGTCTGTATCCCCAATCCAGTTTCTTGAACTATCATCCACAGCCTCTGTGACTTGTCCTGGTCCTTTCTAGCACACTAGTATAGTCATCACCAGCTTCAGCCATATTCTGTTATGAACTTAAATTGCCGTATTCCTAAGAACATAGTAATTAGTAGTTTCCTCATGATAGTTGACTAGTCACTACTATACCTATCTCCAAGAAGTGTCTGCCTGTGAGCAGCTGGATAACCTAACTTCTGATGCCAGGAGAGGGCATTTCCTGCTTCACTGCTCCACATGGAAGAAAATGACTTCTTATATCCAGGTTTCCCCTCATTTTCTCTGATGTTGCTGAAGTTATAACTCTTGCCTCTTCTATCATTCCTTTTCCCCAGTATATTGATGTGTGAATCTACCTGTTCCTTTCAACTCACACTATCTTACTTCAATTTCTCATCACCTATTATCGGTTGAGGATTCTGCATTTAGAGTAATTTTAGTCATCGAGGTTCACAGACTTTGAATCCTACCGATACAAATTCAGGAAACTGACATCGTGAACAACTTCCTAACAGTTACAGCTATTGAAAAGTGGAATGAGCTGCCTTGAAAGGTGGTGACTTCCTCCTGTTCTACTGTCTTCAAACAGAGGCTGCATAACCACTGAGGGCTATTTTAGAGTAAGTTGGACTGTGTGTGGCTTGGACTAGGAAGCTTCTGAGAGTTTCCACTCACTCTCAGTTTTTGTGATTCTGGTTTGTTTGCTTCTCCTTCTCCTCAGGCTCCCATATCCAAAAGGTTACCAAGTGTTGTTGATTTTATCTCCATTAATCTATCATGTCTGTCTTCTTCTCTGTACCTGTTTGACTACTACCTGGTTCCCAGCCCTTATCACTTATCATCTAGGCTATTGGATTAGCATCAAAATCGATCTCCTTGATTCTGAGCTCTCCTTTATCCATCCTCTTTACAAATAATAATAATAATAATAACAAAAATAATAATAAATGATGATGATGATGATGATGATGATGAAAATGATAATAACTGTATGCCAGGCACTGGGTTAAGTGCTTTACAATTATCATTCCATTTGATCCTCACTGCAGTCCTGGACAGAAGGTTGGTGCTATTATTACTCTCATTGCACAGATGAGGAAACTGAGGCAAGCAGAGGTTTTGGTGACTTGCTCAGGGTCATAGAGCTGGTGTGGAGTTCCACATTTGAACCCAGCTCTTCCTGACTCCAAGTTGAGTACTTTATCCACTGAATCACTTAATTGACCCTAGTAGCCACAAGATCTCCCTACTGCAAGTATGTGATCATGTTGCAACTGATAAAATTTCACCCAGGGCTTTCTTTTTTCTCTAGGTCAAATTCTTCAGTGTCACCTTTAAAAAGCCCTCCACAATCTGCCTTTAAGCTAACATTTCAGGTTTATTTCATGTTAATCCCCTTCCCATATTCTGCTTTGGCCAAACAAGGCTAATAATAATTCCTTAAAATCAGGATCACATCATTCAGTTCTTTGTCTTTGGCATCTCTCTTCTCTGGCATATACCCCCTCCTCATTTCTGCTACCCTGACTTCTTGTCTTCAGTAATGGTTTAGCTTATGTATTGTCCTTACTTAGATGTTTACTCAGATACTTCCCCATATATGAAACCCTCCTTGATATCCCCTCTAGTTTTCTAGCATTCCCTGCTTTCTTAACTTCTTGTTGTTCAGTCATTTCAAATCATGTCCAACTCTTTGTGACTAGGATTTTCTTGGTGAAGATATTGAAGTGGTTTGCTCTTTCCTTCTCTAGCTTATTTTGCAGATGAGTAAAATGAGGCCAACAGGGTTAAAAGACTTGCCCAGAGTCACACAACACACTAAGTGTCTGAGGTCAGATTTGAATTTTGTTTTTAACTAATTATCTGTGTATACGTTGATCCTTAGCCCTCCTCCTTCCTTCTTTGGAAGTATTCAATTCATTATATCTAATTTCAATATTTTGTGAAATCATCACTATAACATAAGGTTATTGAGGAAAGGAACTTCTCTCTCTCCCTCTCTTTCTGTCTCTCTCTTTTTTCTCTTTCACTCTCTTGCTCTCCCTATCTCTCCTCCTATGTACCAAGCTCCCTATGTTATACTTAATTGGTGCTGAATAAATTTGCATAGAATTGAAATGAATTGAGCCTGGGGTCTGATTGTATTGACAGGTGAAAAAATTTAAATAACAGCTTAAAGTAAATTAAACTGAAGCATATTGTTTCCCAGCAACCTTTAGAATTACAGTGTTACAGTGTGTCAGAGCTGGTAGGAACTTTCAAACATTAAAAATAAAATATTACAGCTTGGGAAGACATTTTGTGCTTTTCATATTTTTGGGCTTTTTAAAATTTTATTAATGTAGGAGAGTGAATATTGGATATGGAGTCAGAGGCTCAGGGTTCCAATCATATCTTTGACCTCAATTGTGTGACCTTGAGCAAGTCACTTAAACTCCCTTGACCTTAATTATCTCATGCCCAAAATAAGGGGACTGAGTCACTTTCAGCTTTTGATCAATGTTCCTATGAACTCATATTTTTCTCATACTGAGTTGCCTAGAGACAATTAGAAATTAGATGACTTGTCCACAGTCATTTAGATAGTAAATGTTAGAATCAAGACTTAAACACATATCCTTCAAACTTTAAGGTCGGTTCTCTATTGTCTGGATACTTCTTGGACCTGCCTTTAGAGGGATCTTAGAACACAGAATGTCAAAACTGGACCCTTAGAACATGGACTTTTAGAGCTGAGGGACCTGAGACTGTGGTGAGAATGAGAAGATAATAATCATATAGCACTTACTATGGACCAAACTGTGCCAAATGATTTTTTTTTTGCTTTTTGGAGGGCAGTTGGGGTTAAGTGACTTGCCCAAAGTCACACAGTTAGTAAGTGTTAAGTGTCTGAGGCCAGATTTGAACTCAGGTCCTCCTGACTCCAGGGCCAGTGCTCTATTTACTGCACCACCTAGCCACCCCAAATGATTTTTTAAAAATTCTTATTTGATCCTCAGAACAATCCTGCAACGTAGGTGATCCATCCACCGTACTGCCTAGATCCCTCTTATCATAGAACATAGAGCTGGAGGGATTTGAATCTGGAGATTATCAAACATCAGAGCTGGGAGAATCTTAAAATGTGTAAAATATTGGAGCTGGATGGAATCAGGCCATTCAGGCTGAACTTTTCCCTGTATTTTATAGATAAGGCAACTATATCCTAAATAATTTATATGGCTTGCCCAAAGTCCTACAACCAGAGTCTCAGAGCTAGGACTTCAACTGTGACATCATAACTTCTAAGCTATTTCATTTGTACTCCTTAGGTACATCTGTGTCTTTGGTAATTAGGTTCTAGAATACAGACTTCAACAAGACTAGGATCAGGATGGTCATCACATTCAGTCATTCCCAAATAACGGTCAGATTCTCAGTGGTGCTTTACCCCATTTCCATCTATCTTTGCTGTTTAACTTTTCATGCCTGCCTGTTTGGTCTCTCTAACTAGACCATTAACTCCTTAAGGACAAGGTCTGCGCATTGTAATTCTTTATATTGGACCTAGTCCCTAGCGAAGTGCTGTGAACATAGCAGATGTTGAATAAATATTTGTTAAATCACCATCTCTCCCTGAAAGCAGGACTTAGTCCTAGTTCCTGACATTAGCTTTTTTGAGGGCTCAGGCTTCATCAGTAACATCTTGACATGTTCCCTGTTGTTTAATGAACATGATTAAAAGAATTCTAGAAGGTCGATGAAAAAGTTATGCTATTGTGTTTCAAATATACCCTGGGACCAGCTAGCTTATTATAGCTTTTACTCAGAAAACGTTTTGGAATCACCTTGTAAACTCATTCTAAAATGCTGTAGGATTCATTAATCTCCATAGCCTATATGTGCAGACAGAATTTTCTCCAGCACACGCCCCAGGGATGGCAGGCAGTTCAGGAGAGCTTTATTTAAGTTGCAAATGAAATTAGTTTGCTCATTTTTAACTTAATTCCTAAAAGGCCATTTGATTTTGGAAACCTTACCTTCTCATTTGGTCTAAAACCTGCAATTTTAAAATACCATTTACTTTACATTTAAACTCTTTACAAGGTTGCCACATGAAGTTTAAAAGCTCATCTGTTTTCTCTTTGTAATTGACTTCAAAATGTATCACCGACTGTGTATGGTCTAAACCTTTTCACATGTTTCTTATTTTCTTTCTGGGTTTCAGACTCCAAACTGCCTTAGACAGTGGACATTCCTACCCTCTGTCTCTCCTCCCCCACCTTGTGCAGCCCTATACCATTTTTTGTCACATTGCCTATTCTCAACATCTTATGGGATCATGGACATAGATTTAGAGCTGGAACAGGTCATCTTGTCCAACCTCCTTGTTTTATAGCTGAGGCCCAGTCAGGTACAGTAGCCAAGGCCTTCACAGGTAGTGAGCATCAGAGGAAAAAATGAACCTGGCTCCGTTTCCACTCTCCTCTGCCATTTGAATTCTCTTCTCCATCCCACAATGTCATGTACTAAAGTATGGGGGGACCTGTCTAAATAGGTGATGATTTACAGATGGATAATTATCCTAGTTAAACATTAGCATATTTGCCTTGAAATGGTCCTATGTCACTCCCATGCCATATGGAAAATTATTTCATTACAGTGATGTGATTCTAACAACATAATTGCTATCATAATTAAAATTACACACTACTTAAGGTTATTATTTACTTGACTAGCAATGAAGCTATATTTGTATTTTCTCCCCCTGTAACAGCAACATTGTGCAGGACACAAATAAATGTATAGGGTAAAGAAAAGTTCAAGCACGCAAAGACGTGGGTACCATTGCCACTTAAAGAAAGGAGTTCTAGGTATTCTTTTCTTTAAGGAAGGCTGCTCTAGCACTGGTATGACAGCTCACACAGTAATGAGCTCCTATCAAGAGTCCCACATGTAATGTTGCTGTCATGTGGGAAGGATTTTTGGAAAGATGACTGATGAGGGCTCATGTAGAAGACAACTAAAGCTAAGTTTGGAATATTGAATAAAATTCTGCACCTGGGGTCTGGTGACCTGTATTAAATCCCAGGCAAGTCACTTGCTCCAAACTTCAGTCTTTTAATCCATGTAATGGAGAAAATGCTTAAGCTACTGACTCACAGTGTTATAAGGACAGCACTATGTCAATATTTAAATACCTTAGATATGTGAACTGATATAATAACATATTAGCATTACTATTTAATAATATAATATACTGATATTACTATTTAATATTATAGATAACATTTATATAGTGCTTGCTTTATTCCAGGAACTGTGCTAAGTACTTTGCAAATATTATTTCATTTGATCCTTACCAAAATCCTGGGAGGTAGGTGCTATTATTATTCTAATATTTACAGATGAGTAAACTGAGGCAAACAGAAGTTAAGTGACTTGTACAGGGTCACGCAGCTTGAAAATGTTTGAGACTGAATTTGAACTCTGGTCTTCATGACTTCAGGTCTGATACTCTAACCACTTCACCACCATTTGCTACTGTTTCTGTAGTCCTGTGATTTCATTAGGATAGAGAACTCATCCTCATGAACTTATTCTACCAATACATTTCATAGCTTCTTTAAAATTTATTTACTTTGAAAGTAGTTGGAGATAATGAGAAGCTTGCTTAGGGTTACAGAGCCAGGATTAAACAGAGGATAGATTTGAGCCTAGGCCTTCCTTCCCAGCTTCAAAGCCAGTTCTCTCTCCACTGTGCACTACTGTCTCTTGAGTTATTATTATTGTTGTATAATCAGGAACTTCTGCAGTGTATAAAAAACAACATCTTTAAAATCTTCAGAAAGGTGTCTCTCCTCTCGACAGCAAACACTTTTATCCCAGTACTCTATCTCATCCTTGTTCACCTTTGCCAGGGATTCTCTTAAAGTTATCCTCTCTAGACATTCGAATTCTACAGATAGGGAAACTAGCCCAGAGAGCATACATAATTTGCCCAAAGTCTCACATCTAGCTAGCAGTGAAGCTAAAACTAGAGTCCAAGTCTCCTGACTCGTAGTCGTCTAATCCTCTTCCACTTTCAAATTACTCTCATCAAATGTATGCATAGATGATATGGGGATTTATATGGATAGAGATAAATCATTTTGTTACCCTGCTGCCATATAATCATGGCCTCCCAAAGAAAACATACCATAGTACTTACAGTCATGTTGTCATACCTAAAATGCCACAGGTTGATGGAATCAGAAGAGTCAGTACGGGGGAATCAGGATACATCCTGATGAAGAATAAACAATAAATATCAGTCAGCAAAGCACTGATGAAGACAAAATAAACAAGCAAAAAAACAGGTATCACAAAATCACTGGGTTATAAGGGACTTCAGTGGTCATCTGCTCCAACCCATACCTGAAAAGGAATCATGTCAGAAACCTTTCTGAAGGATCATCATCTGCCCTTAGTTTGAAAACTTTCAATAATAGAGGGCTCCCTACTTAATTAAACAGGCTACTTCATTTCTGAACAGCTCAAATTTATAGAAAATTATGTCTTATACTGAACCATAATCTCTCTCTGTCTCTCTGTCTCTCTCTGTCTCTCTCTGTCTCTCTGTCTCTCCCTCTCTCTCTCTGTCTCTCTCTCTGTCTCTGTCTGTCTGTCTGTCTGTCTGTCTCTCTCTCTCTCTTTCATCAGTCATCCTAATTCTCTTGTTGGAGCAGCATAGAAAGTCTTCTCTTTTCCACACAACTGAAGGGTAAGAATGGTAGGAAGCAATGACTATTTGAAAGTGAAAGACCTCTCCTCCAAAGTAAATACACCCTTAGGCACCATCAATCAATCATGGTCTGACATGATCTCAGGTGTCCCCAATATCCTGATGTCATATTTTGTAGTACTCAAAGCTGTCAATGCTCTTCTTAAAATGCAGTGCCTTTAACTCATCAATACTTTGCTTGTTGTTTGGCCAAGCCAACATAGCATACCTATTACCTGCATCAGGGTACCACCTTGTCTTAAAGTAATTTCAACTCATGCTGTCTTCTTTGGCTGCCTTTGTCACTCTTTTGTTTCATACTGAGCTTATAGGCAATAGAATTGCAAATTTTCACATGAGCTATTTTCTAGCTATGTACATATCTTCTTCTTCCCTGACCCCACACTGTGAAACTAATGATTTTTAAAAACTTAAATGTTTTCATATTTATCTTTGCTAAATATTATCATGTTAATGAGATTCTCTCAATTGATCAAGGTCTTTTTTCAAAACAGAGACTCTGGCATCATAAGATTTAGAGTTGGAGGGACCCTAGAGATCATTAAATCCAACAGTTCTCAAACTTTTTGGTGTTAGGACATTTTTACATTATTAAAGATTAATGAATATTCCCCCAATGAGCTTTGGTTTTTATAGGTTGCATCTACTGATATTTCCAATTATTATCAAAATAGTTTTGACCTTGTTGACCCCCAAAAGGCTCTGAAGGACTTTTAGGTTACCCCAGACCACACTTTGAGAATTTCTAATACTCCAACTCCCTCATTTTAGAAATGAGGAAATCAAATCTCAGAGAAGTTGAATAAAAGGCCAAAGGTCAGGCAGGGAATCAAAACTAGGCCCTATGGACCTGAAGTTAGAGCATTATTTATTATATTTTATTATTAACATATGACATGAATTATTTTCATTTTGTCAACATGAATTTGACAATCTTTTATATGATGTTTTCATCTAAATAATTAATAAAAGTTTAAAGAGAATAGGGCCAAGTATATTGTCCAATGGAATCCAACAAAAAAAAACACCCTTTCTTTCAATTTGGCACTCCTCAAGTTTAGCTCTTCAGTCAAAAAAGAAAAAAAGGAAACAATTCCAGTGTGGAATGACTATTGTAAATGAATTCATACTGGCCTCTAGTGATTATTGCTGTCTTTTTTGAATAGCAAAAATATCCCATTCATTTCATAATATATTCCAGAAAGCTGTTAAGGATTAGTGTCAAACTTGCTAATAACCAGTTTCCTGATTTCATCTCTTCTCCCTCTGAAAACTGGAATCACAGGTACCTATCATCATTTTTTTTGCATTTTCTCCATTCTCCATATTTCCTGAAAGGTTATTGTTGTTGGTCCATAGATCACTTAAGCAGTTTGAAGTGCTACTTGTTTATTTTTTATTGACTTGTTTGTTTATTTTTAGTTTACAAGATTCAGTTCCAGAATCACTTGAGTTTCAGATTTTTATCCCCTTGC
>CM053595.1:160385136-160423851 GCA_028646575.1 Pseudocheirus occidentalis
GTGGCTAGGTGGTGGAGTGAATAGAGCACCAGCCCTGGAGTCAGAAGGACCTGAGTTCAAATCCAGCCTCAGACACTTGACTAGCCATGTAACTTTGGGCAAGTCACCCCTAATCACCCTCCAAAAAACAAAACAAAACAACAACAACAAAAACCCTAAGTCAATATGCAGCCTATAGAGGTCTTCATGTTTAGATTGGTGGCCCTCATTTCTATTGTATTTGACATCACTGATCTAACACAATCCATACAGAGATATTATAGACAAATCTGATAAGTAGTTTTTCAACACTTGCTTTGAAGAACTGCAAGAATGAGGAAACTTCCAGCTCCCTAAGCAGACTGATTCACTTTTGGAAAGATCTATTTATTAGGAAATATTCGTGACAGAAAGTCCATTTTTCTTTTTGTACACTCTACCTATTGCTTCTGATCTTAGCCTTTGGGGCCATAGAGACCAAGTCTGATCACCGTTCCACAGAACAACCCTTAAAATAATTGAATATAGCTTTTATATGTCCCATGGGTCTTCTCCAAGTTCCTTCATCTGATCCTGCTTTGATATGGACTCAAAGAACTGCATTATTTTAATGTTCCCATTTTGAATACACGAGCTCATCCTTAGATTGTGGCACCCAGAACAGAACACAGTATAGATATGGTCTGACCAAGGCCAAATATAAAGTGATCCTTTGTTCTAGAAACTCTGCCTCTCTTAATGCAGTCCAAGATTGCCCTTTTGGTTTTTTCATTTGCCTCTTACATTATATAGTAGCAAAGAACAGAAACAAAAGAGAGGTCCAACCCTTATGGAATGGCTAAACAAACTGTGGTATATGAATACAATGAAATATTGCTGAGCTGTAGGAAATATCAAATATGACAGACACAGAGAGACATCTGTAGAGACCTATGTGAACTAATGCAAAATAAAGTACATAGTCACACAATGACTCCAAAAATAGAAATAGAAAGAACAATAACCATAAAAGAACTGAAAATGAATGTTGAAAACTTGCAAAGAACAAGCTTGACCCCACCAAGTTTTATGAAAATGGACTTTACCTACTCCTTTGTGGAGACCATAAGTGTGCCACTTGACATAGGTCTGATTTTTTCAATGTGTAGAAAAATTTTAGGTATTTTTCTCTTCTTAAAAAAGAAAATCATTGTTATAATGTATGGCTTTTCTGGGGGTAGGAGAGGAAGTAATATAGAAAAAATATAGGTAATTAAAATATGTACACACCTACATATATAAATGTACATTACGTATATGTGTGTGTATATATATATAGTATTATTTTTCATCCTATATGTCTCAATGATGACTCATATGAATTATTTAGTATCTAGATCTTTTTCAGTTCAACTACTATATAAATATGCCTCTCCCATTTTTTCCTTGTGAAAGTATTTTTAAATCATATGTAAGACCGTTTGAAGTCTATTGAATTTGTTATTAGATTAGACTCAGAACTTTTAGATACCATTTTGTATCTCTGCTACATCTCCAAGCACTATATGACCAGAACATTTCATAAACATGTAATTTATGACTTTAACCAGGTTATTGATGAAATTCTTAATTAGCCCCAAGCTCTGCTCATACTCCTACAACATTCTGTCAAGATGATATTGAATGATTTATGACAATTCTTTGTTTCTGGCCATTTAGCTGTTTATAAATCCATCTGATTATATTATCATACAATCCACATATCTTTATATTTTCCATGAGAACAATATGAGCAACAATCAATTTAAATTTATAAATCACCATCACATTCCTTTGATTTACCATTTTAGCAAACTTATAAATAAAAAATAAATATATTTATTCTGGCATATTCTTATTGAAGCAATTCTATCTTTTTGTGATTACAAGTTTTGGGGAGCAAGTTTTTACTACCATTTTAGTGATACATTCTAGAAGATTTCTATGAATTAAACCTAAAATATCCATTCTAGATATTGTTTTCAGATTCTATTCATTAACCCAGATGTTGATACTTCTCTGTCTGGTAACTAACTATGTAGCTATGTGATGGTCAGACAACTAGAAGTCCTGTCTGTTGAATTGTGTTATTTTTTCTGTCCGTATTTTTTAAAATTTTCTTGTAACTTTTGTTTGCATTTTCTCTGAAGTGCAGAATGACGATTTTCCCCCCTGAACTAAGCAAATGATATATGTTTGATTAAGCTAATATTGTTAACCCCTTTTGAATTGCTTTCCTTTAAAAAAGCAGATCATACAACCAGTGGTAGTAGCCATCCTGGATATGCTAGAGTGTTTGTTTTTACATTACTCTGTTTTAAAAATGTTTGAATTTTCCCTTCTGTGAGAAATTTTCTCTTCATCTCATGGCACCTTTCAAATTCTCCATGAATTTTAAAATTTCACTGACAGTTACTCAGCAATTTTATCTTCTGGTTCTCTCTCTGTCTCCCTCCGTCCCACTGGTGCATGAAGGTATGGTTCATCCAGAGCAGGTGGTTTGATTTCATTGAGGGCAACTAGATATTTCTTGTTGTTCAATCACTCTTCCTGATGATTTTTTTTTGGCAAAATACTAAAGTAGTTTGCCATTTCCTTCTCTAGTTCATTTTTACAGATGAGGAAACTGAGCCAAATGGGGTTAAGTGACTTGCATAGTATCACACAGCTAATAAGTGTCAGAGGCAAGATTTGACTCATGAAGATGAGTCTTCCTGACTCTAGGTCCAGAGTTCTATCCACTGAGCCACCTAGATGTCCTTAGGCACTTCTTACTGACTCCTTAATTTTATTGCATGTCAATTGCTGCTTAACTTCTTTGTTGTGCAAATGTTACCTACCTTTGAAGATGCCCGCTGAAATGGTCTTCAGGTAATCTATGTGCTAGTTTGGGAAAATAATATTGCATATAACCCCAGTTTTTATACTTTTATTTCTTGAATGAATGAACATGCTTTTGAATATTTTTTAAAAATTCATTTGTTCCTCTCCCCGCAAAATTATGCAATTATTTGTCATTAATATTTTTGTGATTTTCTTTTTTTTAAAATAAAAAGTAGAAATGGTTCAAGTAAGTGGCATATGGGCCTACTGTCTTGCTGAAGTGATTTTCTCTTCAAAAATAACTTTAGACCCACTAAGCTAATGTAGAACTCTTTAGGGACTACATTTACCCTCTACTTTTTATCTTTCATTTTATTTTTTCAGTTACTTTCAGTTCTTTCAATTAAATATTTACTTTCTCTCCTAAACAGCCCCTCTAATTTAAAAGGGAAAAATTGTCACAAATATGCATAGGCAAACAGAAGAGATTCCTACGTGTCCGTGGCCAAAAACATATAGAACATTCAGTATCTTGACTCCATCTCCTCTCTATTAGGGGCAACACAGATTATTAGTCACTTGAAATTATAGTTGGTCACTACATTGTTTAGAGATCTTAAGTCTATCAAAGGTAGGGGTTTTTTTCCCATTAAAAAGCTGCTGTTGATATATGTTATTCTTCTGATTCTGCTCACTTCACTATGCATTATTATACAAGTTTTCCCAGATTTATTTGAAATAGTCTGTCATCATTTATTGTGACATGAGAGTATTACTTTTGTGATCACTTGATTGTCCCTTCCCTGCTTGATAGATTTTCTCTTAGTTTCTAACCCTTTGCCATTAAAAAAAGGAGCGGTTGTAAATATGTTTTGTTCCCTTTGGTACTTTTCTTCTTTCTTTGATATTTGGGAGGCATAGTCCTGGTAGTGGCTCTGCTTAGTCAATAAGTATATAATTTAGTGATATTTGAAGTAGTTCAAATTGATCTCCAGAATTTCTGTCTCAACCAAAATTGTATTAATATGCCTATTTTCCAGCAGGCCCTCCAACACTGACTAATTCCAACCTTTGTTGTCTTTGCCCGTGTAATAAGTGTGAAGTAGATCCTCAAACTTGCTTTAATTCACTTTTCTTTAATTAATGGAAGCCCAGAGAAAATTTTCACACAATGAGTGATCTTTACAATTCTGCTTTTAAAACTGCTTATTCATATCCTTCAAAATACTTATTTAGTGCTGAATGGGTCATGATCTTAAAGATTTGCAATAATTTCTGATGTACAAATGTGTGTATACAAATACATATATAATATGTATGGGTGCATGCATTTTTGTATGTATATAATATTGGACCTATAGGGGATTTTTCAACTCATGGGGTTTTTTTTGCTTGTTTCCTTTTTCCAAAGTGACAATTTATTTTCTTATCCTAGTTATATGAATTTTGTTCCTACAAAACCTTTTACTTGGTGTCTGTGGTTTGAGAAATAAGAAACAAATTATGGTGTGTCAATGTAATGAGATATTATTGAGCCACAAAAAAGGATATATGAGGAATTCAGAGAAACAGAATTAAAAACTGAATTAATCTACTTAATTTCAAAAGCTAAAAGTCAAAGTTAATATGATTTTTGTATTTTAAAAATGAATGAAAATGGTCATAATGAAATAGATCATTTTCAGCTAATTCCCTTGACAGAAAGAGACAAGTTGGGGGAAAGTTTGAGTAAAGAGGAAAAATAATAAGTCTTATTGAGGATGTTAAATTTAATATACCTATGAGAAATCCAAGTGGAAATCCAGAAGACTAATTCTTCACATGCAACTAAAATTTAGAGGATATATGAGGGCTTTGCATATAAACATCTCTACTTTTTTAGTTTTTAAAGAAGAGGTTGATTTTAGTACAAATACATACTCAATAAATCATTCTTCTAACCACGTTCTCCTAATAGTGTATTCTATAACTTTGGTCATACCCTTTGCATGAGGCCCTTCAGTTTCCTCTAATCCATCCTTACTATTTTAAAAATCATAAGATTTTAGGATCATAAATCTAAAGCTGATTTGGAGCCCTTCTAAGTCTGATTTTTTTACCTTATAATACAGGAAAATGAGGCATTCTTTGGAAGGTTAAGTTACTTGCCCAAGGTTGCTTAGATAGCAAATGCAAGATGGAGGAATCAAAATTGAGGTCCTCTGACTCCAGGGCCATATAATTACACCTGTATCACTCCACTATAATATATTACATTCTGGAAGGCCTGAGATACAGAAAACTTAAGTGACTTACCTGAGATCACAAAGCTAGTCAGTCTAGATGCCTTGGTTCTAAAATGAAATATGCTTTCCTCTATACCACATCAAGAGAAGCATATGCTCCCCCTCCCCCAAGTGCTTAACCAGAGGCAGCTGTAGAAAAATAAACATGCTTTCCTGTCTCCAGAAGAACTGATAAACCCTTCCTTAGAAGTTATAAAGTTTTGGATGTAAATGATAAAATTTTGGAAACAAAATCTGGAAGACCTAGGTTCAAATTCTAAATCCAGCATTTAGTAGCTATGCCAAAATGACCAAATCATTTAACCCACTTGAATCTCATGTTCCACATCTGTAAAATGGGATTAATATCTGTGTTACATAGCTCACTGAGTTATTATGATATACAAAGTAGAAAATGTATGCACAGTGTGTTATACTACATTAGTGTTAGATATTACTATAACTATTATTATTTTCACCCGATCCTAGAGTTTGTAACAGAAACTTTTACAAAACTGCTACTCAGCAGCAGATCCTGATGCAGAATAAATCTGTATGATCAAAGGATGGTTTGTGTGGTGACAAAAAGAATAGGCTCCATGAAAGGACATTCTGCAGTCTCATATGATATTTAACAGAATTGTAATACATTGTAGGATCTGTCTCTCCTGTCAGAAAAGGAAAACTCTAGAAGGGAAGGAAGAGTGGTGAAGAGAAGAGGATCATTAATGCTGGAAGGGACTTCAGAGACCATTTAATCCAATCAAATCATTTTACAGAGCCTGCTTTAGAGAAGATTTTCAATTTGGCACTTTGTTTCTATGGTGCTGTGCAGGGAAAGTTGTGACTTCTTCCAGATCTATAGAATACTAGAATTTTCTGTCTCTTACCTCTTAAGTTTTGTTTTCTTTGACCTTGCCTTGCTGATAGATGTGTTGTGAAGTGAAAGAGCAGTGCCAAGGACTTTCTGCCTAAGGAAACCTAGAGTAACAAGTACCTTCAGGGAACATTGAGAACTTAAGAGAAGGCGACCCTGCCCAGAGCCTCCCACTTCTTTGCAAAACCCAGGATAATAACAGTTTTCTTAAAAAAAAAACCCAGAAACTGTCATTTGGGAAATTAATAGTATTTCTAGGGATGCTAATTGATGGATTTTGCAATGGTTATTCCTCCATGAACTACACTTTTGATATCTTGCCAACAAAATTCCTTCAATAATATTGTAAATAGAATTTTTGCAAATTGGAAATTAGTCTCAGTGAGTTAGGGGAAAAGTATATGCAGATACACTGCCTTACATATCTAATAGAATGAAGACAAACACCAAGCAAATAAGAATAAGAAAATCACCCTCCCACTCAAATTTGTCCAATCCATTTAATCCATGTGAATCTCTAAAATAATTATTATATTTCTAAAACAATGAGCACGATTTTAACTAACTATATGTGGACAATAATTTCCTATTTTCATTATATTACTCTGCATCTAACTGCCACAGGCAGTTTTCCGCTGCCATTCTTCCTTACTAGTGGAAAGCCCAGTATAGGCAAACCCCAGGGAGCAAAATCCAGCTGCTGCAGAAGTCTGTGATAAGCAATAAATAATACAGATTGCTCAGGCCCCTGAGCACAGCCAATTACCTTACAAACCAAAGTTTACTATTGTTAAATTGCTTTCCTTTTTCTTTCTTAAAAAAAAAAAAAGCAAAAACAAAAACACAAAAAATCCCCCTACTTTACTGTCAGAATAGAGAATACAATTCTATAGGAACATATATCTGCTATTTAGTTGTTTTCTTATATTTGGAAAGATGACTAAGACCCACAGAAGATAAAACAGATGATATTAAACACTTCTAACAATCGTTTTGCAAGAGTAAAAAAAAAAAGAAATCCTTAGTGCTGCTTAAGTGCTCGCGGCACATTATTATGTAATTCCTTTGATTTTTCCCTCATTATAGTTATTTCCTGCATGTTATAAATGAGGCCATTGTATCGGCCAGAGACCAATTTCCGTACTGAGGTTGATTAGGCAGTTAGCTGTCCTCCGCTTTTGCAATATCTCCTTGTCTTCACCACGGTTTCCATAATGGCCTTGATTCATGCGCATCTCAGGATTTTGCCTTTTTCATTAGTGGAGTGTCCTAATGAACACTTGGTTGCATTTAATCTCTTGCTCTAACAAAATGATCAAAGTTGCCATAGTAATGTGAAATTAAATCATTGTAACTATTTCTTCTCCTTACATGTCTGCAAAGTACTAGCTATTCATAGGGTACCTTGATCTAGGCAGTTTGACGTGGTGACCTGTTTCCAGATTGAATGCTAAGATTCCATTCAGACTGGATGACTATATTCATCTTATACAGCTGTTAAGAAGATTTTTTTTAAGCAAGGGATGGAATATATATGTGTATGCATGTATATGTACCTGTAGTATATACACATATTCATATATATATATATGCATACTCACATAAATGTATGAAACACACATATATTTTGTTGTTGTTCAGTCATTTCACTTGTATCTGACTCTTTGTGACCCCATTTAGAGTTTTCTTGAGAAAGATACTGGAGTGATTTGCCATTTCCTTCCTTCCTTCTTTCCGAAAGAGAGAAAGAGAGAGAGAGAGAGAGAGAGAGAGGGATGGATAGATAGATAGATAGACAGATACATAGATACATAGATAGATAGACAGAGATACAGATATAGATATATTTGTATGTATAGATATAGATATATTTTTATCTATATTCATCTAAATGTGTGTTGGTATATACCTAGAAAGACAGACGCTACATACACATATGTACATATATGTGTGTTTATTATGTCAATGAATGGGCTGGATTGTTCTTTTAATAACAAGTCAGAAAATCTTGGGGTTTGAAGGAACTTGAGAGATGGAGTGATCCAAAACCCATAGCACTGAAGTCTTAATCTGCCTTTGGAAATTCTATGCTATACTTTAAATTGCAGAGACAAGAGTCTTACATAGGTGCTATCCATCATATTGATAATGCCTTTATAATTGTTTATGATGTCAAAGAAGGAGGAACTCCTAAACTTAAGGCAGTCTGGATGATCAAGAATGGAGTCTATCAGCATATGAGCTGTGTACAAGTAGTCCTTTGATAAGACAGAGTTTGCCTGTGATCTTTGTCATGATAAATAATTCCTTTCTTATTTAGCTCCAAGCTCTTAAAGATGGAAGCCCCCTTCTCCTCAGACCTCTTGTGTGTGTTTGTATGTTTGTGTGTATAAAATGCCTATATACATATTTATATATGGACACAGAGAGAAGAGACAGACAAAGAGACAGAGAGACAGACAGAGAACCTAATTTCATGTCTAACATTATGTCACACTTCAGACCTTTCCCAGGTTTTTCAGTTATCTTCCAATTTCCTGACTTTGACTTGTTGCACTCATTCCTTATCTGTATTTGTGAGAGAATACTTTTTGAATGCTTCTACCATGACCAGTCTTAGAACAACAGAAGGTTATATAAACATAGTTTTCACTGACTAGCAGAGTCTGGTTGGGTTGGATGCACTGATAAAATCATTTGTTTCTTTTAATTATATTCTATCATAAATATTATTGGACTTTCTTGTATATCCTAAAATGGTTTGTGGATTAGCAGTCAGTTCAGAGCCATGTCAAAAAAATAGTAAAAGGGGTGTAAAGGAAATGAGGAGTCAAAGAAAGAGAGAAAGAGTATTCTTAGCAATCAGCAGTGGTCAAAAACAGGTGGGACTGTTGACATAGGTGTCCTTGAGTTTTAGGTTTTAAAGATGTGAGAGGAATCAAATTGCTGGTAACAAATGTAATATAGAGATGGACATTTATGGAAGAAAAAATAATCTTTTGTTAATTTATTTTTTAAAAGCTAGAATATGAATTTTATTTTTTTTTTGCTGTTATGGAGCAATTTGGCATTCTATTGAAGTCTAGGGGCTCCTTATCAAAACAACATTTATAAATTCACAAAAATTAAATACAAATTATGTGCCCAAACACAATGCAAAATTTGTAATAGAAGCTACAAGGAATTCAATTATATCAAAATGCAATTATCAAAATATTAAAAAGAAAAAGTTCATACATTCCAGGTTAAGAGTCTTGGCCCTGGAAAGTATAATACTGGCAAATGGTGACATTATACAAACTCCCTAAATTCAAAAATTTATGCTAAAAATGCATTATTATTGACAAGAGAATACATTGTAGCTTCAATAGTAAGTTAATGAGATCTATATTTTGCATTTAAGGAAACTTTAAGAAACCTTTATGAGGGAGACAAGGAAATTGTTCTCTGGTTCATTAGTATTCATTTGTGTTCTCATGCCACTAAGCATATATCCTGAATATGCAATTCCACAGATCAAGGAAGAATATTTTTTCTGTAGCTACAGGTAGAGATTCAATACCCTTAGCAACTCTAGATTATTTGCTTCAAGTAGATGACAGGTAAGTCAAATTCATCAATATGAGATCCCTTGGTCAGTTCCAACATGATGGCATGGAAAGAGCATTGGAATGTGAGTCTAAAAGCTTAGATTTCAATATGAGTTCTTATATTTATTGCATGTGTGACCAATGGTAAGTGGCTAACCTCCCTAGTATTCAGCTTCCTTCTTTCTAAAATGAGGGTGTTGCATTAGATGGTCTTGTATGGCCTTTGTATCGCTAACATTACATACATAGTCATTTTTATAAACCTTAATGGACTGCATTAAAAACAAAAGCTAGTTCTGGGATGTTTTATCTTCTTGTGTAAAAGAAAGATTGAATCCTCTTGATTCTAAAGGTTAAAATAAAATACCCTATGCTGATCTGAGAAAAGAGATGGGACTATGATGTATTTGCACAAGCATTCGTCCACAGGATAGAAAATCACTTATTGAGAATGATAGAACTACATGTGGCTTTAAGTGATTCACTGGGCAACTGAACAGGAACCATGCAATAAATTTTAAAAAATAAAAGGTAACAGTTCAATGTTATGTAAAATTCATTTTTTGTAAAAGCAACTATGAAAGTAGTTCTTTGTGTCCTTGTTGAATAACAAGTTCCATTTGTCCTCAGAGAAATTCTATTTTTAACCTGTTTTAATGTCTATTTTGATTTCTTTTTGAAGGATTATTTTTATCTCTGTTAATGAGAGGTATGATATCATTACAGTGATCTTTAAAAATTCCATCCTAAAGAAAAACATCAGCAAAGATTCTATACACCTGGATAAATGTCTTTCATCGCACAAACATTCTATAGAGATAGGTTAGTACTGATCACCATCTTCACAGCATAGAAGTTAAGATTGTGTTCCTGAATGTTCAGCAAGAGAAATAAAAGCAAGAAAGATAACCAGGAGTTCCCAGGAGATAAATTGTAAGAAAGAAGCCAATTATAAAACCCAGGGCCTCAAATGACAATGAACAAAAGTACAAAGTATGGACAATAAGCACAATGAACTAGATAAAAACTCTAATTCATGAGAGGTAACATTTAGCTTCATAGTTATCAGTGACATTTAGTCTGAGGATATTTAGGAATTGAAGAGGGATCTAGAAGCATCTTAAAAAGAAAGAAGAAATAGACAAGACAGGTAGAAAAAAGATGGAGAAACATGCTTGTCATGGAAACATGATAAAGCAAGGATATGGTACTTTAATAATCTAGATATTTCTTAGAGTGCTTTTTGATAATAGTAGAAATCCTAATACTTTATTGGTTTCTTTAATGATTATTTTCTGCTTCAAAATGCAGAGGAACCAAAAGTGGGTAATTCTACTTTGGATCTGATTTTTGCCAGAAAAAGAGAACTTGTTAATATGAAGAAAATTGTGTGAGTCTTAGAAAATATGAGAAATAACCATTCCATTAATTGTAGAAAATGAAAGAAAAACTTACTATAGTCTGATGAACACGCTCAGTTTGGATCTAGCAGATAATACTGTGAAAAGATAAATACAGTCACATTGTCTAAAATTACAAAAGGAAGTCATCTCAGTTTCCTACATAATTCCTAAGAATGAAAGGCTAAAGACTCACTTGGAAACAATACTGTTGAGGTTTAAACAAGGGACATTGCCTACAAAGATCAATATGAATGCATAGGGAACTCATCAATTGGACGATTAATTAAATTAATTAAACTAAATTAAAAGACACTATAAGACTAAGTTGGAAGGAATAAGACATAATTTAATAGGGAAAGATGTAAAATCTTACATTAAGATCTTACATGTAAAATCTTATATTAAAAAGAAAATCATCTACTCATGTACGAGGTGAGATTCCATTTCCTGACAGTCTATGATAAAATAAAATGGTCTTAGGGTTTTAGAGACCACAAATTCAACTTAATACAACAATATGATATGTTAGCCAAGAAAGTTGACACAATCTTAGACTGCATTAAAAGAATTATACAATCTAGAATCAGGACATCCTTCTTACCAGACCCTTGCCAAATGACATCTAGATTACTGTGTACAATTTTAGAATCTACCGTTTAAGGAAATCATTAATAATCAGAAGAGTGTCCTAATGTAGGCAACTATAATCATGATGAATACTAAGTAGACTATGTGATTGTGTTTGGTTTGGTGTATAAGAAAGCTGTATCTCTTCCCACCTCAAAAAAAAGAGCAATATTTTACATTTATCTAATTCAGTCTCATTTTCACAATAAGTTCTAGCTCTCTACACTACAGAGTCCTTATCTAACTATATTTGTGGAAGACAGATGCCTTGGTTTTTTAACTTAGTAAGAGGGAAAACTGCTGAAGGAAGTATAAATGACTAAAATTGGAAGGCATGACATTGATAAATTTGGATAAGCTCAATGTGTACTTTCCAAGGTGAGTGCTATTTTTTCAGTTGGATTCACAGTTTCAGAAAGATACTTGTTAGACTAGAATCAACAACATATAGAGATGATGAACATACTTTTACTATCACACATTTGTGAAGTTACAACATGCTAGCATAGATGTTTCTAATATTTCTTAAGGAAGAATCCAGTTTCCCTCTCCCTGTAGATTCTTTAAGTGGAATTAATATACAATATGATCAATTAAATAGACTAGGGCACATTTTAGTCTGTGGCTCTAGCTAGACCTTGACTTCAAATTTAGGTTTTATATTATAAATACTTATGGTTATTGAGATAAGTTGTAGCATATCCAGGGAAAGGTGACAAAGGCTATTGTGGACCTAAGTGTCATATATAAGGACCAATTAAAAGAATGCATAATATTTGGACCTAGAGTAGAAAAGATATGGTTGATATAATCACTATCTCATAGGGATATTATGTGAAATTGACTTTGATATGTTATAAAGTTAGGTTATGGAAGATTACAGATCAATATATAAAATTCCCAAGTTATTAAAATCATTTAGAAATGACATGAGCAACCTTGCATCGTAGCAGATCGACCACCACCAGTTGTGGGCAAACAGACATTGTATGCCCATTTTAAAAGTTTATATAGAGGTAAATCAGACTTTGAGGGAAAATTAGAGTAGAAGACTTCTATACTCACTTCCTTCTGTGAAATCTTAAGATTCTGTGATGCCCTGAAAATATCAGAAACAGAGAGTGAAAATAAAGGAAGAGACATTGATAAATGTGGGCAAGAGGAGAAAGAGAAAGAGGCAGAGACAGAGAAGGAGGGAAGTGGGAGGGAGAGAAAAAAGAGAGAGAGGGAGAGAGAGAAGAAGGAGAAAGAGGAAGAGGAGGAGGAGGAGAAGGAGAAGGAGAAGGAGAAGGAGGAGAAAAATTCAGCCAGGAAAAATACAGAAATCCTAATTTCTGGCCTATGTTCTGACACCCCTTTTCAGTAACATATAAGATAACTTCCTTTCCCCTTTCAGAGGTATGTAGATGATTCTCATAAAAAATCCTATAAGATGGGGAATTAGACCCGTAGATTGTTTTTTGTTACTGTCTCAGTTGCCTTTTGTTCAGTGTGAATATGGTACTGGTGTTGTGTGGCTACATGACCCAGCACACAAAAGTCTCTGAAGAATTGAAGGGGAACAGTGAGCAGAAGGAAATTGAGAGGCACCTATTGACTATGAGTAGGCTATAGGATAGAAAAAATGAGGAACTTCAAAGGTTAGCAGGAATAAAAGATGCCATCAAGTGTATAATGGAAAGATATAAAGTAGTCTGGTCATGTGATGGGTTAAGTATGACAAATAAGTTTTCTACTTCCATCTTTGCCACCAGCACTTTGGATGGACTCCTGTGATGAACATATGGAAGAACATAACATCATAACTTTTTAGGTGGAAGGGACCCATAGAGGTCATGAAGTCTAATATTCTTAATTTATAGATGAAAAATCAGAAACCCATAAAATTGAAGTGACTTATTTAAGGTCACACAGGTAGTAAATGTCTGCAATAGGACTTGAGCCTAATTCCTCTGTCCTTCAATTTTAGGACTTTACTATATCGTACTGGGACATGGGTAGGCTAGGCATTGAACAGGCTAGCCTGGTTGAGTTGCAACTTGCATCTTCAAAGGCATCTCCCGAATCAATGAGATGACATATTCATTTGAGTATTTCAGCATTATTATTGCTACTTCTGTCTTTTCTTCATAGATTCTTCATGAAGTTTAATTAGGATGAGTCAGGGGTGATATATAGAACTTTTCCACCACCACTTAGCGTCCCTTTTCTCTAAATGTGTGACTTTTGTGGTAAGTCAGCTGCTATATAAAAGAAATGAAAGACAGCCCATATTCAAACCTGATTTATCTGAAGTCAGATTTATAAAACATGAGGCCTGAAGGCTATAGAAATGCTGCAACATATACCAAGAGGAAGTGTCTGCATCCCAAATCTCATCTAATGATGGTCTCTATTCTAAGGCCTATGTGATAAAATGAGTGAGGTATTTTGTATATCATACTGTGTTACAGATGCTATCTAGATATGTGACTGTGATGAGTATTATTATTATTATAGTGGGAATAAATGAATGACCCTGAGAGTTGCAAAATGGTAAATGCCATTCATGCTTCATTTGCTTCTTGACCGTCTCCATACTGTGATTTGAGTTTGCTTGGAGATCAGGTGTAAGGGCTGCTTGCAGGATTAATCTTGGTTCCAGGCTGTACTGCCACAGGCAGATTCATTACTCAAGCAATGGAGACATGAGATCTGAGCAGACACTGTGATGAATGCAGTTAACTCCAGCTGATGTAGCCTTCTTGCATCTAGCATTAGAAATGTCATGTCATATTATACTTGTTTACACAAGGGCAAAGCGGAAGATGAAAGTGTTTAAATGTTTTTATTCCACAGCATCATAATATTGGTAATAGTTTGTAGTGATCATTTTTGCTTGTGCCAAGCAGTCTCCTAATCTGAAAGTATAAATTACACTTAGTGGCTCATTGAAAAGTGTTTTAGCATGGGGGAAATCAATCTCCTCTATTGGTTATTTTTCTTGCAAGCATTTTATTTTAGGGGGAAGTTTGATATTCAGAGCATGTTCTGATGGGCCTTATTTTACAAGGTGAGAGGTTTCCCAGGAGCACAGTGCAGGGCTCATTAGTCCAGTTCAGAATAAATTGTCTAGAGCAATAAGGAGGAAACTGCAAAGGTTTGCAGGAGTCTCACTAATAATGCTGTTGTCCAGTACAAGGAGGTGCATTGTAGATTAGAGCTCATGCTCAATAGGTCTCTCCAGTGCTCCCAGGAAATAACCCTCTGTGACACAGAGTTCAAAATGGTCCCAAGTTATAACAAATCCCACATCATAGTATAACAACAATTGGATTTTGGATATAAGGGAAGAAGAATATAATAATAGAGACTTGAAATTGAAAGAGATCTCAAAGATAATTTCATCCAAATACTTCATCTTATAAAGAAACTAAGGCTCATACAGGTTAAGTGACTTGCCCAAGGTCATGCAAATGGTCACTGAGTCATTGAACTGGAAATCAGATTTCTTGATTACTAATATTTGTGTTTTTCCCACCTACATTATAATGCACGAATAGGAAAAAAATTCACCCCCTCCCTTCATGTTTCCATGGGGCAACATGGTGTAAGGGTTATAATCCTGAACTGCAAGTTAGATCCAAATCCAGTCTCCGCCATGTATCAATGGCATTGATGATGTGCAAATCACTTAACTTGTGTCTGACTCAGGCAATTTTCTGGGATTAGCGATTTGCATTGGTGGTGGAACAAAGCAGCTGCTATGCTTCACTGGAGGGTTCTCACATTCACAGTCATAGGCCATTCCTATACTTATGTATCCTAGGATATCTTTATCTTGCTGACAGCAGAAGACACATACATTCTATGTCTACCCTCACCATCAGGATCCTTTGAAAGCCAGAAATCCTAGAAGGCTCCTTCTAATAACTTTGATTTGATAAACAGACAGAAATAGAAAATAAGATTAATCATTTCAGTTAGAATTTTGCCATTTTTCAGAATCCAGTCAGGCCCAATAGCCAAGAGAGAGAATTACAACTATAGTCAATATGACCTATGGCATCTAAAGACTATCACAGAAATTGATTAAAAAAAAAAAGGACAACAGCAAGTATAAATACCTTAACTTGCTGTATTTGCCCCCCAGTAACATAACTGACAGTCCTGAATTATGCTTTACATTCATTTTCTTCCTCCCTTCATATGCATTAACTTTGATTTTAAAGTGATCTGAGGTTTTTAGGCAGTGAAGATTTTATTTGAGAGCTATATAAGGGTAGCAACCTTCAAACCAATCTATGTTTTAATGCTTAATCTTTCTCTGAAGGTAGAAATGTCTTTGAATGACATTAAAAATATATTCCATATAGAATTTGTTGAGTAAAAGGAAAATACATGAAAATTTCAGTTCCTTTCAGTGGATTCAGCTGGAACATCTTCTAGACAATTTTCAAGGTCTGCCAGGGGCATATGATTTAAACAACCATTTTTCAAATGTGACATTTAATCCATGGATAGAAATTTTTGTATACCATTTGTGTTTCTCTCTGAATAAACAGTCCCAAAATCATCATGTTTAAAACTCCATCTGAGTTCCATCAAAAAAAATCACTATTTTTTTTCAAGAAAGAGATGATTATGGCAAAACTTTCTTGACATCTTTGCTTCCTGCCAATTGGAAAGACAAAAGGCAAAGAATCAAGATCTATTTGACCTTCAACTGAGATGTAGAAGGTATTTTCACTATTTAGATGGGATTGTCTAACAATATCTGGGAACAGAAAAATCCATGAGCGTTTGTTTCCCACATAAGATATTTCACAAATTGCTCACTTTTTCTCTGCAGAATCTCCCCCTTTTTATAGGGCTCTTTCATTTCTTCTGATCAAATCAGGGAGAAAGTAGTAATTAGGTACTAATAATTTTACAGCTTAATAATCTTTTTTTTTTTTTTTGCTTTTTGGAGGGCAGTTGGGGTTAAGTGACTTGCCCAAGGTCACACGGCTAGTTTTTTTGTATTAAGTGTTTGAGGCCGGATTTGAACTCAGGTACTCCTGACTCCAGGGCCAGTCCTCTATTCACTGCACCACCTAGCTGCCCTAAAAATCTTCTTTTGAATAAGGAAAATATTGACCATTCTGAAAGAGGTCTTCAAGTAGCATAAGAAGCAACAACCAGGCAAGAGGCAGAATACAGGATTGGAGTGACTAAGGATGCTCTTAGGTCTAGGATAGAGAAGATGTTCGAATCCTGGGAATTCTATGAGTTGTCCTTCTACAATTAATCTTTATGGGAATCCTCAGGTGCCATGATATTTGCCAAAAAAATCATATTTAACTCAATAACTTGATTTTCCCTTGAGTAACTAAAAGACTTCAGGAAGTGTTCTTCCATTTCTTTTCCCTTAGACCTCTACTTATGGAAATTATCCCTCCTGACAAACAGCTCAGTATTTTATTCCTGTCCAGTTCCACTGGATATATATTGTTAATTTTCTTCCTTTTAGCTGGACTTAGGACATTAAAAATGCACCATGTCATAGTGGATAGAGGGTCAGGAATGGAATCAGGAAGATCTAGGTTTAAAGCCCATCTCTGATGGGCACTGTCTTGGTAACAATTGCCCTGTTACCTAACCTCTGAGTTCTCTTAAGCTGAGCCAAACATCTATCTAGTTCTAAATTCCATCTTGTTAGAGACTAAGTTCTTGTCTTTATTTTAATTCATTATTCATCCTATTCATCCTATATAAAAAAGGGAAATGTCCCAAAGTATGCCACAATAAAAATATTTATCTTTATGCTTAACATTGTCCAGATATCTGTATGGTTCCAGAAATTCCACACTGCTGGAAAGCCGAAAGGTAAAGCAGAAATCTAAAATGCAAATATACACTGAGACTTGAAAACCTAGAATTACTATTAGCAATTTTAATCATTTAAATGAGGGAGCTATTCAAAGTGAAACAATTATCATATTTATCTTCATTATTGGCTTAGAGCTTTTTGTACATTTTGCAGCTGAAAACAAAATAAAATAACATTTTGCATGTAAGTTTTATATTGTGATTTGGGTACCTTTTTGCTCTTTGCAAACACAGAATTATAGGACGGAACATTGGAGCTGGAATGGAGTTTAGATATCATTAGTCTAACCTCTTAATTTTATGAATTGTGAAGCTTAGGTTAAGGGATGATAACTGATTGATGCAAGGTTATACACTACAGAGTATACAGAGAGAAGGATCAATAAAAGGGGCCAAGCACCTAAGTCAAACCCAGTGCCTTGGGATACAGAAACAAAAGCTTCCGTAAGTATGAGAGCCCTATGAAAACAGTTCCCCCCTTTATCTGATGTCTCCCATGTTATTTATAAGGTCTTTAGGAGTGATAAGAGTTAGAAGGGATTTCAGAAATCTCTTAGTCCATCCCCAACCAAAGCAAGAATAAATATCTCTTCTAGATGATTGGGTCACCTTGTAAAGAACTCCAGTAAGTGCTATCTCATTTTCTATATAACTCATTCCATTTTTGGACAATTACATTGGGTTGGAATTTGTTATGTTAAGTGATAATTATTGACTTAAGAACTGCACAGTGGCATATGAATTATTGGTAAAGAAATTTGCAGAGTTCCTTTCAGAAGTAAGCCTGATCTCACCTTTTTTTAAACAGAAGAACAGAAGGCCACATATGTCTGTTACCATGAGAATATCAGTGACAGCTGTAATTATAAAGAAATTGTATGTTTAAACACTTTATAGAAACCATTCTCTGCTTGTATCACTTGAAAAAAACTCATAAACACTTAGAAGAAAATAATATATTGATTGATGAGCCAAAAGATCATTGCCATAAATGCCCCAGCTGTCTAAAGAATACTTCATAATCAATTTGGTAATTACTGAACAAGCTATCTCAAAACACTGCAAGATTATGTGACCCTTGTTGATTATTGCAAAGCCTTTGACTCCGTTCCACACTCATGGCTAACTTGTATACAACAAATACATAAATCAGATGCAGGTAAATGGAGAATAATAGAGTATTTGATGTTCAAACGGAAAACTTTACAATGTTTAATAAATGTAGCCAACACAATGGTATCAAGAACACTTCAAATAACACATGACATCGTAGAGGAAGAGAGTGTAAGTCCATTCCTGTTCTGCTCGGCATTAAATATCCATCACCATCTTTCTCAAAGAGAATTGATTATAGTTTCTGAATCAGAAAAGGACAACAATATCAGGTCCTCCTGACTTCAAGGTCAGTGCTCTATTCATTGTGCCACCTAGCTGCTCAGGCCATTTCAGGTTCTAACTTTGAGTGAGGTAAAGTTGATTCAGTGACTAGGCTTCTTCAGGAGATCAGACAAAGTATGGCCCCTTTAATTAAAAAAAATCAAACTGGGAGGGGAAGACCCTCAGGGTTGCTGGTAAAAAGAGAAAGAGTTACTATTGACATTCACTCTGAGCCAAAAGGATCCAAAATATAGCCATTAAGTGGAGTTTGGGCAGAGACCTATTGTGGTCCAGTCTCTGAGTTCCAGAGTGAAATGGGTTTAAGGTTTGGTCTTTGAGAAAAAAGGAAAGAAAGAAAGCATTCTAGAATTCCTAGCAAATTCAAAAAAATATATACTGTAACTAGAAGATAAAATAATTATAACCCATAATAAGTTAACAATGATGCATAAAAATTTAAGAAAAACATGTTTAATAGGTACTGTCATACTATGTACTTAAAAATTCTAAACTATGTGGCATATAAAGCTTTCAGAATATAGAGACCTAATAGTAGAAATCAAGACTATAAAGGGACAGGATGGGGTACACATTTTCTCTATCATTCTGATTGTAAATAGACTTTTTTCCCCCAAAGACGTCTTCAGTGAGTTTTCAGGGAATAAATTGTAACAAACAAACAAACAGGACAAAACTACTTTCCTACCTGCCCAATAAACTTTAGAATATTATATAGAAAAGAAAAAAAAATAATAGTAGAATAGCAGTTTGTCCTATACCTTTTCTATCTGAACCTGATAAAATGAGAACAGAAGAATGAAATAGCAAAAAACTCAATTAATATTCACTTCAAAGTACATGTCTTGAGGAAGAGAAAATTCCAAAGTTAAGAACTGTCAGTCAAGATATTATTTATCAGTTACTCTGGCTGCTCATAGGCCATAGGAGTAGTAGGCCATAATGAAGCCTTCCTAGAATCCTTAAATGCCATTGAATAAGATGGTTTCTTGATAAGTGTGCTGTTACTGTGAATCTACAAAATAATGGGGACCGCATAGTATTTCAGGTTGGTTCTACTCAAAACTATGATTATCGCTTTGACACAAAGGATGACAAAAGGAGTTGTACTCCACATTCTGGTACCACAAGAAGGAAATATGCATCAGAAAAAAATAGAAACATTAACGCCTTGCCTATTTCAAATGTTTAAAGAAAAAAGTAAATTCTTAGTAATTCTTAATTTCTACTGGAAAAAAAATCTAATCATTCATCGATATTGTAACCCTGATATGTTAGATGGTGCTAACTCATACAGTAGGCATACTGAGAAAGAGCATGAAATGGACTGAAAACTTTGATACTTTCATCATGTAGCAGATAAATATCATAATAAAATTGGAAACAGATCTCATTGGTTAGCAGGCAAGAACTTCATATTCCTTTTTCTAATGGTGCTTTCAACTTCAAGTCAAATAACATCATTTTGCTTACCAATTCAGGGAAATTTTGTGTCTGTCTGTCTTTCTCTGTCTATGTCTCTATCTATCACTCCATCTCCTCTTTACTGGTTTAAATGAAAGAATGAGAGAGAGAGAGAGAGAGAGAGAGATAGAGAGAGAGAGAGAGAGAGAGAGAGAGGGAGGGAGGAGGGAGGTGGAATCAGAGAACTGCTAAAATATGAAAAGGAAAAAGGTGAAGACACTGAAGTAATTGAAAATCTTCACTTAATGCAAAAGAAGGAAATAATAAAAGGAAAAACAAAAATATCATTAATAAGTCAATTGGGGGGAGGGGGAGGAGAAGGAAGATATAGAACAATTAGACTTGAATTCTGAAAAATCCACTTATACATTGATAGCATGAATTCAATTTGCATACCAATTAAACCAAAAAATAAAACAGATCTAACCATGATAAAACAGTACATTTGCTAATATTTTTTTTCACATATCATATGAAGACATATCAATTCCTGTGAAATTTATGTAACATCTCTTTACATAATAAAAACCCACCAAAGGGACAAGTGTATCAAAAGGAATATGGAAGAACAGGTGTCATACTTTGAAATAAATGACTTGAAAGAGCTATTAAACATCTATTCAAAGATATTGGAAGATTGCATCAAAATATAGTTGGTAGGTATAATATAAAATTTGAATAATGTATTGCCCAGGGAAAAGGAATAAAAGGAACAGGGAAAATAGAAACTTCTCAGAAATCCTGCATTTGCTTAATCTGCAGTTGAGGAGAAAAGTCTAAAGGTTAAGCTAATATAAGGGAACAATGAAGCATGAAGAATAAAATAAATTAGTATAGATCATCAAACTCAACTATAGAGATTCAGGAAACAAAGAGTGGAACAAAGCCTAAAATAAAGAAGATGTGGAATATTACCCATCATCTCTCTTTTTGAGAAGTTCAACATAGGGAAACCACAAATTGGCTAAAAACAGAGAGAACAGGTACACAACATTAAAATAGTGAAGGTAGAACTGTTACATCAAAGATAGTGACTGAAAAATCTAGCTTCTTTGCACAATTGGAAATCAGGGGCTAGATAAAATCCATAATTATTGGCTTAAGGGCTTCACAGTGGTGCATGAATTGCTAACAGAGCACTTTATCAACTTCTCAAATGCAAGCTTGATCTTGCCTTTCATAAGAGAAGCAGCACTTATCTGTTACCAAAAGATGAGAATGCCAGTGACCCCTGCAATTATAGACCAATTATGCACTTTATTCAAAGCAGTCACAGCTTGTATCATTTTAAAAACAATCTATGAACCCTTATAAGAAAACAATGCATTGACAGAAAAGAAAAATGGGTGTGTCAAAAATTCATAAGAATGCGAAGAGCAACTCATTATTGATTTGGTAATTATCGAACAAGCTGCCCAAAAGTGCTATGACATTTTTACTGCCTTTGTTGATTATCAAAAAGCCTTTGACAAAGGTTTGTTCTCATAGCTTATTCATGTACTGAAAATATATAAAAGTCTCAAATACAGGGAAAATTCTAGAGTATTTTATGTCTACATGGAAAATTTTTCTCTACTTAAAACATGCCACTCTACTTCAAACATGCAATGAACACAATAATGTCTAAAATAATTGATACAAATGGTTTTGTTTGTTTTTCAGAGAGGTGTTGTTAGTTTGTTATGGTTATGTCTAGTAAAATCATTCTCTTTTTTTGTGTGGTAATTTAGTATCTTATTTTCCCCCAGTTATATATAAAACCATTTTTTAAAATTCATTTTTAAAACTTTGAGTTCTAGATTCTCTCCCTTAAATCCCTCCGCACTCCACCCCCTTATTGAGAAGGCAAGCAATTCAACATAGGTTATACCTGTGTAGTCATATAAAACATTTCCATAATAGTCGTGTTGTGAAAGAAAACATAGGCCCTCCTGGAAGAATTTCAAGAAAAATTAAGGAAAAAGCATATGCTTCCATCTATATTCAGACACCATGAGTTCTTTCTCTGTTGCTGAGTAGCATTTGTCATCATAAGTCTTTCAGAGTTGTCCTGGAGCATTGTATTGCTGAAAATACTAAGTCATTCACACTTGATCATCTTAAAATGTTGCTGTTACTTTGTTCATAGTACATTTCACTTTGTATCAGTTCATATAAGTCTTTCCACATTTTTTTGCAAGCATCCTGCTCATCATTTCTTATAGCACAGTAGTATTCTATCACAACCACATGCCACAATTTATTTAGCCATTCTCCAATTTACGAGCATCCCTTCAATTTCCAATTCTTTGCCACCAGAAAAGAGTTTCTACATATAGGATCCTTTCCTTTTGAGGATACAGAACTAGTTCTGGTATTAATATGTCTAAGGATATGGATGGTTTTATAGTTCCTTGAGCATGGTTCCAGTTTGCTCTACACAATATTGAATCAGTTCACAACTCCACCAACAATATATTAATGTCTCATTTTTCTCATATTCCCACCATCATCTATCATTTTCTTTTTCTGTTCTATTAGCTAATATAATAGGTATTAGGAAGTACCTAAGAATTATTTTAATTTGCATTTCTCTAATCTGTAGTAAGTTAGAGCTTTTTTTCATATGGTTATAGACAGCTTTGATTACTTCATCTGAAAACTTTTCATATCTTTTGATAATTTATCAATTGGTAAATCCTCTCATTTTCATAAATTTGACTCAGTTCTCTATTTTTTTGAGAAATGAGGCCTTTATCAGAGTAACTTGCGTCAATATATTTTTTCATAGTTAGGATTGCTAAATGTATTTCCCTCTTATTTATTCCCCTGTTGTTTATTCTTATTCCTCCGTTGTTTATTCTATTTTCTCTCCTTTCACCCTGTCCCTCCTCCAAAGTGTTTTTCTTCTGACTGTCCCTTCCCCCAATCTGCCCTCCCTTCTATGATAATCCTTTTTCTTATCATCTTCTCCTACTTTCCTGTAGAGTAAGATAGATTTCTATAACCAATTGAGTGTGTATGTTATTCCTTCTTTGAGCCAGTTCTATTGAGAGTAAGCTTCACTCCCTTCCCCTCACCTCTTCCCTCTGCCCTTCCCCTGTAAAAACTTTGTCTTGCTTCTTTGATGTGAGATAATTTACCCCATTCTACGTCTCCCTTTCCCTTTCTCCCAGCACATTTCTCTCTCACATTAATTTAATTTATTAATTATTTTTATTTTTAAGGTATCATCCCTTCATATTCAATTCTCACTTGTGCCTTCTGTCTGTATATACTCCTTCCATCTGCCCTAAGAATGGAAAAGATCCTACCAATATCATCTTCCCATTTAGGAATGCAAACATTTTAACCTTATTAAGTTCATTATGATTTCCCTTTCCTGTTTACCTTTTTATGCTTTTCTTGTATCTTATATTTGAAAGTCAAATTTTCTATTCAGCTCTGATCTTTTCATCTAGAATGTTTGGAAGTCCTCTATCTCTTTGAATATCCATTTTTTCCCTGTAGGATTACACTCAGTCTTTATTGGGTAGGTGATTCTTGGTTGTAATCCTAGCTCCTTTGTCACCTGGAATTTCATATCCCAAGCCCTCTGATCCTTTAATGCAGAAAGTTCTAAAACTTATGTTATCCTGATTGTGGTTTCATGATACTTGAATTTTTTCTTTCTGAATGCTTACAATATTGTTTCCTTGACTGGGGACTCTGGAATTTGACTATGATATTCTTGAGATTTTTGGGATCTCTTTCAGGAGGTGATCAGTAGATCCTTTTGATTTCAATTTGACCATCTAGTTCTAGAATATCAGGGAAATTTTCCTTGACAATTTCTTGAAAGATGATGTCAAGGCTGTCTTTTTTTTCATGGCTTTCAGGTAGTCCAATAATGTTTATCCCTGCTGGATCTGTTTTCCAGGTGAGTCCTAACCTTCAGGAGTTTTGTGCAGCTGTTTTCAGAGATACTTCTAGGGATGTGTAAATTGTCAGCTCTTCCAAGATGGAATGATCAAAGGAGAGGTGTTTATTCCTCTCCTGGTCTTTGCTCTGATCTGTGAGTGACCACAAACACTCTTTTCTGCTTTGGAACTGTGAGGAGGATTCCCTCTCCATCACAACCACAAGTTCCACCGCACAAGTCCTCCTTCTCACCCCAGGACCACTACCCAGGACTATGACCTAGATACAAGCAGAGTAAAGAAAGAGAATCCTGCCTCAGCACCAGAAAAGAGGTTCCTGCAAAGGCCCTCTGATTGATCCCCCACCATCTGTGGGCCCAGAACTCCAGAAACAGCTGCCACTGCTGCTGCTGTTCCTGCTTCTGATGCCACCTCCACTACCCTGGGGGAAAGAGCTAGGGTCAGACCTTGCTCCTCTCTCAACCAGATCTGACAGATTTCTCACTGACCATTGTTACTGTCTTTGGTGTTTGTGGGCCAAGAAGTCAGGAAACCAGCAAAGAGGTTAGTGATTAATTCCCCTGAGGCCTGTTCTAGCCCTCTCTTTCCCAGTGTGGCCTACACTGGACTGCACTCTGCTCCCAGCCCAGTGCAATAGACCCTTCCTATCAACCTTTCCATGAAGATTTGTTTTTCTCTGTCATCTTTTGGGTTCTGCAGCTCTAGAATTTGTTTAGAGTCATTTTTACAGGTATTTGAAGAGGTATGAGGGAGAGTTCAAGCAAGTCCCTGGTTTTACTCCACCATCTTGGGTCTGCCCCCCAGTCTAGTTTTAAGGTGTTATTTTCTTCAGTATTTTCTGTGTCTCCTTTACAAATTTGTTGACTTTTTTCATGATTTTCTTCTATCATTCTCATTTCTCTTCCCAGTTTTTCCTTTACCTCTCTTACTTGATTTTCAAACACCTTTTTCAAATATTCCATTGCTTGAGACCAATTCATTTTCTTCTTGGAGGCTTTGGATGCAGGAGCTTTGATTTTGTTATCTTCTTCTGAGTGTGTGTTTTGATCTTCCTTGTCATTGTAGTAACTTTCTATGGTCAGAATTTTTTTCTGTTTTTTGCCCATTTCCCAGCCCATTACTTTGCTTTGTTAAAGTAGGGGTCTGCTTCGTAAGTGGAGGGTTTACTGCCCCAAGCTTCAGGGATTTTGTGCAGCTGTGTTCAGAGATACTTCTAGGGGCCTGTAAGTTTTCAGTTCTTCCAGGGTGGTATCTAAAGTGACGTGTTTACTGCTCTCCTGGCCTATGATCTGTCTGATCTGTGAGCAATCACAAACACTGTTTTATGCCCTGAAACCACGATAAGGGCCCATGCTCTACTATGATCACAAGCTCTGGTGTGTTGCTGCCCCTCCTGGTCCTTGGACTGCCACCTAGATCCAAGTATAGTCAAAACAACCAAGTCCTGCCTCAGTGCTAACTGCAATCTCCTTCTGACTGTCATTAGACCCACTTACTACCTGCAGGTTGAGAGCTACAGAAGTAGCCTCTGCTGCTACTGAATCAGTGTCTCCCAAGGCTTACTCTTGGTTTGCTGGTGGCAGGTTCTCACTGCTGTGGCCCGCACTGGATTGAACTCCTCTCTCACCCTGGTGCAACAGACATTTCCTGCCAACCTTCTAAGTTGTCTTGGGTTAGAAAATTGTTTCACTCCATCTTTTTGTAGATTCTATCACCCTAGAATTTGTTTATACTCCTTATTTAAAAGTATTTGGAGGGATTTGAGGGAGAGATCAAGTGAGTGCCTGCTTTTACTCTGCCATCTTGAGTCTACCTCTCATTATTATCTCTCTTTAATAGACTCAATAGACCCAAGATAGCTTCCAAATAAAGGAGACAGATACATTTCTACTAAATTTGAAACTACTTGTGGGTTCTTATACCTCAGTTCTAAGTACTTGAGTAAAACTGTTCTAGCTAATTATTACCTCCTCATAACTTGACAATCCTGCTCATATTACCTTTCTTTAGTCTCAAAAACTTCATAGCCACAACCCTCTCTTTCAGTCTGATATCACCCCCAGATGCATCTTACCAATTCCCCCCCAAGAATTTTAAGCTTCTCATTGTCTTGGTTTGTCATATACTTTCTCCTTTCCTTTCTTGAGTTTACTCTTCAGCTTTTACTCCATAATCCTCCTTCATTATGCTTAAACCCTTCTATTTTCTTTGAAGATCTGCTGTTATTTATTTTCTATTCTATGAAAGCCCTTCCTATTCCTCTACCTCCTAGAATCCTTCTCTTCTTTCAAAATACAGCTTAAGTATTATCTGATTCTCTCAACTACTAATGTCCTCCATTCCAAATGCCCTTGTGTTTAACTGTTGTTTTTTCAGTCATTTCTATCATGTTCATGTTCTTGTAATCCATATGGGGTTTTCCTGGCAAAGATACTGTAGTGGTTTGCTTTTTCCTTCTCAAGCTCATTCTACAGATAAATAATCTCGGATAAATGTGATTAAGTGGTTTTCCTAGGATCACACAGCTAATAAGAGTCTCAGGTTAGATTTGAACTTAAGTCATTTTAATTCCAGACCCTGTGCTCTATCCACTGTGCCTCATAGTTGCTCTAGAGTAAACTAGTGTGTATTAATTTATATTTATTTTCTTTATATAATTATATAAGCATAGGTTTCTGTATATACTTGTCTCCCCCAAGGGAATGTGTACTCCTTGTGCATAAGAACTGTTTCATTCATTGTATTTATTTCCCCAGTTCCAAATTCAGTAACTAGTGCATAGTAGGTGCTTTACTATATATTTGGTTGACTTTTTATTGATAGCTCCTCTAAGTCCCTTCTTTTTTTAGCATCACCAACATCAAGTCTTTTAACCATTCCATAGATGACATAATTCCTAAATCTTTCACCATTCTGTTCATATTCCTATTATTTACCCTAGTACATGACTGATAGTAAACACAAAATTAATGAGTTTTTTCCCATTTTATTCACTCCCATCTGAATATATATAATATTATATAACTTAATATATAATCATAATGTATTTCTATATTTTGTCACATATTGATATAAATTAATCTGAGAGTAGTGTGTGTATACACACACACATACATATATACATTTAGTTAATATTTACATAGTGCTCACTATGTGCCAAGACTTGTCCTAAGCACTTTAAAATTATTATCTCATTTGATCACCATGACAACCCAGGGGACTAGGTGTTATAATTATCCCTAATTTATAGGTGAGAAAACTGAAGCAGATATTAAGGATCTTGTCCCAAGACACATAGCTAGTAAGTGTCTCAGGTCAGATTTCAACTCATTTCTTCCTGACTCCAGACCTAACACTCTATCTACTGCACCATACCCTATCCTTATCAGTGTCTTTATTAAAATCTCCCCTCCCCCCAGAGCTGAACACAATACTCTATTGTAGTTTGTCTAACTAGCTCCCTGTTGAGTAGGCCTATAATATGTTCATACGAGAACAATATACCTGATCAATTGTTCAGTCTCACATTCATTAAATAAACATTAAATATTCTTTAACCACGTGGAAAGTTCTGTATTAGGTTTTGGGGAAGATAGCAGAAAAATAGAGATGACTCCTGATGTTATTGAGCTTAACAAAATATTCTATAAATTCTTACAGTCTGACTGGATTTAAGAAAGATGCTGCTGCTACTGTCAGGGAAGTTAACCTGTTTAGAATTTATCGAAGTAAAAACTGGGGATAAGTTGAAGACATGTCAGACTGTACCGTAGTTACCCTGGACCCTTTGTTCTAATCCAGTACTTGACACAGTGGAGGAAGCCCAAGAAGATCTAGTCAGTGCTGCCAGATCAGCCCACTGATCTGAGTGATCCTGAACACCGTGGTTTACACTGAGTTATACTCAGCCATAGAAAGAGAGCTGATGTCCCTTTCAAATACACTAATTTAGCATGAGCTTAGTGAAAGCATATACCTTTGAATGCACCAAATCTGAGAAAGCTAGATAATGATGAACACAGAAGAAAAAATTCCTTTAGTATTTAGTGTTTGAGTAAGACAATCTCTCTGTGGCTTAGTTTCCTCAATTGCTAAATTAGAGGGTTAAACTAAATTCTTTTTAAGCCTTCCACTCTCTAGATTTAAATATATGATTCTATGGTGGGCACTAGCCACCCCCCTGACCTGAAATGTACTCTCTCCATACCTCCACATCATGGAATCCCTTTTTTTCTTTAAATATGTAGTTTAAGTATTTTTTCTGTGTGAAAACTTTATCTTTTTCAGTTTATATTTATGCTATATATACTTAGATATGAGAATGTGAATGTATTCCTTGTGATTAGGCATTATTTCATTCTTGTTACTTGTATCCTCATCACTTAGCACAGTGCCCAGTGCATAATAGGTGCTAGATAGATAGATAGATAGATAGATAGATAGATAGATAGATAGATAGATAGATTGAGTGAATAATGATCATTTGATATATGGCTTCATCATTCACTCTTTTTTTTTTGAGAGGCAATGACTGGCAAGTTTATTGGATAGATGTTTCATTGAACTCCAAGCTCATTACAGGAAGAAGATGACAAAGAGAAGTCAAGGCAGCCCCTCCCAGCCAGCAGTCAGAGATTGTCTGGGCCCCGGGGGCTGGGCATCATTCATTTTTGCTGATTTTGTTAACATGTCCTCCCTCTACTCTAGGATAGGGGCTCTTAATCTAGAATTTCATTAATGATAAATAGATAGATAGATAGATAGATAGATAGATAGATAGATAGATGGATATATTTAAATGTAATTGGTTTCACTTGTAATTCTATGTAAATTATTTTATGCATTAAAATATTATTCTGAGGAATCATGGCTTTTAACAGCTAGACAAAAGGATCATTGACACTGTACATATTATAAACTCCTTTTCTAGTCTTTTTATAATCCTTAAAATGCAATATAAATATTCTATAATAAATACAAAAATGCAAATATAAATAGAGTATAAAATTGCAGCATAAATTTATCATATGACATTCTACAATATATACTACAAATGATGTCACTATGTGATGGCTACAACATAGAATAGAATTAGTGTATGAGAAAAGTATAAAGTTTTGTGCAATGTTTAAGAAAGGTCATATTATCCCTTGAAGGAAGGGCAGAATTTCAACAGGTAGGGAGAGGAATGTGTATAGTGAAGAACATAGTAAGTAGTGTAGGTTCTCCAGAGAGAAATGCAGGCAAGTAATATGAGGTAAGACTGGAAAATCAGGATGGTACTAGATAGTGGAGGGCATTGAAGGCCAGGCTGAGAGTTCAAGGCTTTCTTCATGAACCCGTGCACAGTCATTAACAAATTTGGTTGTGGCATGTCCATATCTGTGCAAAACAGTGATTAATCTGACAATAGCATATAAGGGAAAGATTAGAAAAGGAAGATGGTAAAGGTCACAAAAAGTAAAATGATGCTTTCACTGTAGTCCAGGGAAAAAAAAGAAGAATGAAGACCCATCGTGTCATGTAATAGTGGTGGTCTGTGGATGGGTTCAGAATCTGTAGAACTTCAAAAGTGCTGGGATGTGAGAGGTAAATGAAAGAAGAATCAAAGATAACTATGAGAAAAAGATGCTAGACAGTGAGGTTTTGAATGAGTTTGGTAAATTGTGGTATCCTGTGTAGAAGCACAGAATGATGAACAAGTTTTGGGGAGAAATACTTTGGAACTGTAGGGCAGCTAAGCGGTTCAGTGGATAGAGTCAGACCTGAAGTCAGGAAGGATCATCTTCTTGGGATCAAATCTGGCCTGAGACACTTACTACTCTGTGACTCTGGGCAAATCATTTAATCCTGTTAGCCTCAATTTTTCTCATCTATAAAAAAATTGGAGAAAGAAATGGCAAACCACTCTAGTATCTTTGCCAAGAAAACCCAAAATTGGGTCATGAAAGGTCAGACAAGACTGAAACAAATGAATGACAACGACAAAATTTGGAACCATGTTCTATTAATTATTCTATTAGTATATCCAAAGGTTGTTGGTAGTCTCAACTTTATCAGTAATCATGAAATCAAAATATTCATTTAATTTTCTACCATGAATAAGTAAAGGAAATGCAGGAGGTTTTAAAAAAAATAGAAAATTCAGCATTTTATAGTGGGTAATTCTACTTGCAATATACCTAAAGGATTCTGATAAGAAAAAATGTGTTTGCCAAACTTTATTCATTAAAAAATTACAACCTCTATTCTTGACCTTCAAGGACTTATTCTAAAATCATATAGCTTTTCCTAAACAGCTGAATTATTTAGTGAGATTGAACTGTGGGAGACTTTTTTTAAAAATCCACTAAACTACCAGGAGAGCTTGAGCTCTGCAGCTGTTTAGACCTGAATCTGCATATTTTATTTAAGCTAAACAGAATCTCACAACTGAGAAATAGCCCAGGAAACATTTTACTTTACATATGAAAATAAAAAATGGAGTCCAACCATTGTTATTAAGATGATAAGGAGCTGACCATTTCTGCCTAGATATGATCAAAATAGCTGGTGTTCTCTCTGAGCCGTTTTTCATAACTTATGTGTATCCTTTTTCTATGTTTAGTAAAATTCATATAAATGTCTTTTGGATATGCTCTGAAGAAATACTAGGGCCATGAGGATAGAAGGCTACAAACAAGTAAGCCAACAAGTTTAAGTAGTCAGTTCCATTTATAATTTTAGGAGCTGATCCATGCATTCACCAGTAACAGTAATATGTTGAAAATTTACATTCCTACACATGGAGAACTAATAACTCTCCAAATACACTACTATAAAGTTTCATTTTAGGGTTGTGTTATACCTAGATTCTTGAAGGATATGCCATTGGGAGTCAAGCTCCAAGTTGAAAATGATTCAAATATGGGCCTAATGATGGACTGTCATCTGTGAATCAGGCTAGTTGAATTTGGAGAATGATTTCGGGAGAATATTGACCACAAGTAATTTACCTTTTTTTTCAAACATAACTCACAAAGACTATAATAAGGCATGGAGAGTTTGTCAGCATAACAGAACTCATATTTTGCAGGATCTCAGAGCTACAATGGAAGGAACCTTAGAGACCATGTCATCCAAACAATACTTGAGTAAGGATGCTTTCTCCAATATGCCCCAAAGTTTCCATCTCTCCTTCAGCTACGCATCTCTATTTAGAAAGAATCAATTCCTGGGGCAGCTAGGTGGCACAGTGAATAGAACACCAGCTATGGAGTCAGAAAGACCTGAGTTGAAATTCAGTCTCAGATACTTAACACTTACTAGCTGTGTGACCCTGGACAAGTCACTTAACCCCTCTTGCCCTGCCTTCCTCCCTTCTCCAAAATGACCAGAAAAAAAATCAATTCCTTCCCCAAACTGTTCAATCTATTTTTAGCAACCCTAACCATCAGAAAAAAAAAATTTCCCTCTATGTCAAGCCTGAATTTATCTCCTGGCAACTTTCATTAAGATCCTAGTTCTGCTTTCTGGTACAAGGTAAATCAAATATAATTCCTTTTTCTATAAGACAGTCCTTCAAGCACTCAAAGACAGATATTATTTCCCTCCCTTTTGAGTCTTATGTTCTCCACACAAAACAGGCCAACTTCCTTCAGCATGTCTTCAGAGTTAGGCAAATGGCCTCAAGGATTGAGTGCTGTACTTGGAATCAGGATTATCTGAGCTGAAATTCTGCCTCGGACACTTAACTAGCTCTGTATCCCTGAGCAAATCATTTTATCTCTCCACCAGCTTACTCATCTGAAATGTGAATAATAATAATAGTTGTTGTTGTTGTTTGTCCTTTGTTCTCCTAGAAGACCAGGGCATCAGGAAGGAGATGTTATGACTTGCAAGTGAATTGGATTTAAGTGAGGGAAGGCTCTGCAAAGTCACAAGTATCACTCCCTCCTCCAGAGCCATCTGGGCCCAGTGGCAAAATATAAATTAGGACACTTGGAGACAGCCCTCAGTAATGATGAGGATGATGATGATGATGATAATCCACCTACTTTGTGGGATTGTTGTGAGGCTAAAATGTGATCCATAATGTGTCAAGTGCTTTGCAAACCTTTAAGTACAATGTAAATGCTAATTCTTCTTATTCAGCAGAAACAGAAGAAGTATCCTTCTCCTTCTCCTCCACCTCCTCCTTCTACTCCTACTCCTTCTCCTACCACTACTACTACTTCTATTGAAAACTGAGGTCCTCCCCCAACCTTGCCAGCCTGAAAGGTTTTTATTTTAACAATGCCATTCCTAAAGTTTAATAGGATAGTAGCAAATTGGAATGGAAAGGAAAGGAGGATGTGAAAATGATTATGAACATAACACTAATGAGACCTACTGACTGAGTAGATCTATAGAGTCATGCATAAAGAAGAAAGACATATTACTCCCAAAATGTTAACCCTTAGGAAGAGTGGAAGTCCCACTAATAACAATGCAAAAGAGAGACAGTAGAGGAAATGGAGGATGTTTGTCATGATTCAGATCTGGTTTGAGATTCAATAATAATGAGTTCACATTTGACCACAATGAGTCTGATGTGCTGCTTTAAATCTGAGGGGAAAGTTCTGGTCTCTTCCCAAGGCAGGGGAGAAATGCAGAATAGAAATTTTGGAGGCAGTCATTGTCTGGAAATGGGAAACATCTGCTTAAGTAATATATGAAGTAGTGAGAGTGGATAAAATCTTCAGAAGGAAATAGAGAAGAAAAGTAAACACAAAATCATTAACACCTGTAATTGGAGAGGCGGAAAAATGAACCTTTATAAAATAAGCAAAAAACAAAAAGTCAAGAGAAAATAGTGTCATAGACTCCAAAGAAGGAGACTATTTTAAAGAGAGGTTCTCTTGAAAATGTTGTAGAGAGGGTCAAGGAAGATGAAAATTTGGATGAGGATACTGAATGGAGTCTTCAATGGCATTGTCTTTGGATGGTAAGGCTATACTTCTAAGAATTCATTGCTTTCTTGTACTATTTTAGGAAGAGCTTGAGAAATGAGTGATTTCTGAATAAATGGGGACATCAAAGATAATTATTCTTTTATGAAACCTGCAATATTAGGAGACAGAAAAGATGGAAATTGATGATAGCTCTAGAAGACAAAATTTTGAAGTTTTATTGTTTATTTTAGGACACATTAGACCTGAAAAATGGTTTTTAGGTGGTGGAGAGTGGGCAATCGATGATGCAAGAGGAGAAAGGAATGTATAATTGCTGGTGGATTTTTTTTCCTTATGACAATCCTGTGAGGTAGGTAATATAAATATCCCTATTTTACTGATAAGTTGGCACTTGCCAGTGTGACTGGAGCCCAGCTGGTCATCTGAATCTAAGCCTAATGCTTTTTCTGCCATGCATGTTGTAACAGTGGAATGAGTATCTACATTCATAAAAACAGGATTGCTTGTATGAGTGAAGTATTTTGAGTCCTTTTCACATGGGCTTACTCACCCCATGTACCAGCATTTCATCTGCCTAACCTCTTGTCTGTTGATATCACCCAAATATTTTGTTTCATTGTTTAATTGCCATTATTTTTCTCTGTTCAGAGATAACTAGGTTTCACTATAGATCTGTGGTTAAACTATGTATTTATTGGCTGAAGGCTAGCCTACCTAAATTCTGTCTCATCATTAGGTTGACCAGAAGTCATGATTTTTTGGGCCATGCTGATGGTCAAAGATTATCTCTCAAGTGTTAAAGGGGATGAAATCTGTGGCAAAAGAGATCATTCCCTTCTATTAACCTTTTCTATTTACTTACTCTTCTTGATCCTCTCTGGAGCAGTTTTGACAATATTCACCAGCCTCACCATCCACATAATCTTCACCTCTAAATTCTCCTGTTTTCTCTTGTTTTCCCATTGCTCTATTACCTAGTTGATGAATTCATCTTAGTTTCCTTGGATATATAATTATTCATATCTATCTGTGAGTAAACCACAAGGCTCAGGAATGAGGGCCTATGTTTTTTCTCTGTCTTTTGTTACTTGGTGACCTCATTAGCTCATTTGATTTTAATTATATCTTTAAACTGATAAATCATAGAGCTATATATACAGTCTTAGACTTTCTCCTGAGCTCCAGTCTGGCATCATTAACTTCATACTGATGGTTTTAAATGTATGATTCTCAACTAGTTTCAGCTCTACACATTCAAAACATTATTATAATGCTGCCCACACTTTAATAATAATAATAGTAATAATAAAACATCATTTTCTCTGAATGTCTCTATTTCTATTTAAGGCACAAAAATCTTTGTTGTTACTTAGTTATGTGACACAGGTGTCATTCTCAAATGGTCACTCTTCAGCTCCATGTCAAATAAATTGCCAATTCTTGCCATTTCTACCTCCATAACATCTCTTGAATATGCTCTCTTCTGTCTGCTGATAGGAATATAATCACTTTATTTTGGACCTTATTCCCTCTTGCCTGAGGCATTTACACACTTCCTGTCTCAAGTTTCTCCCCTCTCCAAACCATCATCTACTCAATCAATAAAGTGATTTTCCTAAAATGCAACTTTGACCCCCACCCCAAACCCATTCATTTTCCCCCTGACACACTTATAGCCACTCATAACCTTCAGTGGTTTCTCATAACTTTTAGAAGTATAATTTTTTTCAGTATTTAAAACTCTGCACACTCATTCAATCCTTCCAACCTTGTTCTATAATTACTCCTTCCAGTATACTCAGTGGTTCATTCAAACTGCCATTGCTGTTACTCACAAAGGCCAAAATATTTCTAATCTCTGTCCTCTGAATGGTCCCTTATTTATCTCTCATTCCCAGCATGTACTTCTACAAATCCCTGGTTTCCCTAGAGACTGAGAACAACTTTTATCTTTAGCTTGTGACTTTTCCTGGACTTCTTTCCCAGTTGATAGGCTTTCACTACAACATTCTTTTTCTCAAAATCTTCCTTTGGCTCCCCACTGCCTACCCTATAAAGATTTCTGTCATTCAAAGCTATTCACAACCTGACTAACCCTGCCTTACTTAACCATAATTATTTTTTCTCTTACAAAATATTCTTTTTAGTATTTTTTTACTGCTTGCAGGTGTGCTATCTGAAATGTTCTAGAATATATTCTGCCTAGTGAAAATCAAGTGTCCCTAGAAGGCCAAAGTCAAGTCCTACTTGGCCTATGTAAAACCTTCCCTTATTACAGCAGATTTTGATGACCTTTCTCTTCTATCAGTGTCCGTTATTGTGATTATGCCATATGCTATGGCTACACTTTTAGATGCTTCCTTATTATGCCCCCTGATTATCTGATATATTAGTCTTTACTCTCTAACCAGCTTCTAAGACCTCTGAGCACAGATACCATGTCTTTTACTTTTCTTTCCCCCAACATATGCTAGGTACATAGCAGATGTTCAGGAAATTCTATTGACTCAATTGATTTGATGTTTTTACTCTGTTGTTTGTGGCTCTCTAACCATAATCACTAATTGAACTTTCTGGTGTTTATTTGTCTGACACCTTTGTACTCAAATACACTGCAACAAACAGATTGCAAACCACTGATCTGATGGTGTCCTCAACAGTGAAGTGAAAGGGTTAGAATTGGTGAGCCTACTTGCCCTCCATCTCCAGATCTAGGCTCTGTCTTGGTGGTTTGGGCCATTGAGTGTATGATCAGTCTGCATAGCATGTAAATCTCACAGTAAGATTTCCATTCTGCCTAAACTAATCTCCTCCCTGTCATCTAAGAACTTTTTCATTCTAATCCTCCACGTTGTCAGTCATTTTCAATTGTATCCAACTCTTCATGACACACATTTGGAGTTTTCATGACAAAGATACTGGGTTTGTTTGCCATTTCCTTCTCCAAGTCTCTTTACAGATGAGGAAACTGAGGCAAACAGGATTAAGAGCTTTGCCCAGAGTCACACAGCTAGAAAGTGTCTGAGGCCAGCTTTGAACTTGTGATGATGAATCTTCCTGACTCCAGGCCCAGCACTACTATTTACGTTACTTTGATTGTTCCCTTGAACTGATGGCCATCTCTTCTTCTTTCTACCTAGTTTAAGTGACTTGTCCTGGAAGACCAAAATTCCCTTCCTTCACCTCTTGTACAATAGTTTTTTTTTCTTATCCCATTATTAATTCATTTAGTAAATATAAATTAAGAACCTACTTTGTATAATGCCTGATAAAGCTTTGGGGTGCTAAAAGTTCTCACACCCTCCTCTCTCTCTTCTGCCCTTTTACTTCATTCCTGTGTACTACCTTCTTAGGGAGCAAACTATATCATCTTGTAAATTGTCCAACTGCATAATTGGGAGGTAATAGGGAGTGGGGGTGGTGGAGAAACAGATGATAGAATCCTAGAGAATAAAACTGCCATGATTTTTCTCATGGGCAGATAATGAGGAATGTCAAGTAAATGGATCTTAGTAATAATTTCGAAATTGATATACTCATGAATATATTTCTATGAAAAAGGACTTCTTTGTACTGAGTTTTTTTTAAAACCCCCAATATTGCCCAAATGTTACTGCCAAGATTATTGAATTAGATTTCAAAGCAATATTTCTAGAACTCTGTTAGGGTTATATGATACAAGATCACACAAAGGAAATTATAGAACATAACAAGAAATAAGTTTAGAAATTAAGACATGTGAAAAATTCCTTCCCCCCAATCACTTTGACCCATTTGTCAAATACTAGCATGACTTTGGAATGCTATAAGCCTGGGATCTATGCTGATTTATTGATTTAATTAATTAATAATTAATCTAATTGATAATGTATTTTCTGACACTATCTAAAATAGCATTTCAGACTCATGGGATCATGGACTTAGAACTAGAATGGGCCACAAAGGTCATCTAGTCTAATCCCCTCATTTTACAGATGGTGAAACTGAGGTAATTGGACATTAAATCACCTGCCTGGTGTTATACTTCTAATAAATCACAAAGGTATAAATCAAACTTTGGTCATCATAACAGAAATTGTAGAGCACTTCCCACAAAATACATGCTATTCCCTTTAAAGTATTTCTTATTTTATATATATATATATGTATATATATATTATTATAAAATATTATTATATTTTTAAAGTATTTAAATTATCTGTCTATCCATCCAACCATCTACCCCTTTATCCCTCTATCTATCTATCAATCATTTGTCTATTTTTACCTTTTACCAAAGAATGTATCATTTCTATCTTTTGATCTGAGATCTGAGTGCTTGTGCTATGCACAAATTATATATAATATTTGAAGTTCATTATTTTATAGGTAAAAATATCCAAAATCTCACTCATGAGGAGAAGGAGTCAGTTACAGGTAGAAATTGAAGTTGCCAAGGAAGGAGAGATAAATATTTAAGCAAATTATCCTACAAGTTGAGGGAAAGCATATGTATGTATATATATATATATACACATACATACATACATACATATATATATATATATATATATATATATGTGATATTGTATTTTGTCTAATCCTTATTTTAATTCTGGTTTTTAGAAAGTCTTTATTTCTTCAGAAATAGTAAGTGATAGGTATAACTTTTCCTTTACTGTGGTCTGGGAAATTGTGTTTCCTAGCTCTCCAAGAATGTCAGGCTTCAGGGCAGGATATTTAGGGTCCAAAGACTTGAGAGCATGACTGACACTCAATAAACTTAATTGATCATCACAATTTTAAATTCCAGATTCTCTCACAAGAAAAAAATTCAGACAACATTTTTCATTCTGTGCTTACTAGAGAAAGGAGTATTTTCCTCCCTCCTTTCCAACCAATGCAATAATATAATAACCCCCAAACATAATGCCTTTAAGAAGTGTGAGTGCATTTAATTTTCTGTAAGATGACAGCTCCAGAAACATCATTCACTGCATCAGAACAGAAAGGACTTCTTTTATTTATTCCTCATAGAGATGAATTTTCAGCCTTTTGAATTTCAGTGCTGCTGAGACTCCTTTCAACCTTTAGCCTCTCTTCCCAGCCTCTCTCATGGTTCAGGATTTACAGTATCTACCTCCCACAACTTTCTGAGGCTAAAAGGGGCATGAGGTCACTCATATAACTTATGCCCCGGGCAATCCCTGAGTCCAAAATTGTATGAGAAAACTGAATAGAGGTCAGGGAGAGCAAACTTCATAGAACCATCAAAATAGAAATATGAAATATCTACTAAGGAGTCAAGCCCATCACCGGTGTCCCTGGGGGGAAAATGTGCTACTTCTTCAATGTTGCTTAGTATAGTTATAAATGTCTCAGACAAAGCTATCTCTGTATGAACTGTGCTGCCAATCATGGGAGCTTCTATAGCTCTTTGGTGTGAGATTGTCTAGCAGAGCCACCTGCAGATCCTCCATTGAAACTCTGCCTCCAATATAGCTCCAATTTTGCAGACTCTCTCCTCTTAATTTCTTTTTTTTTAGGTTATTAATTTTAATTTATTTTCTTGGTTACATCATTCATTTCCACAAGGTTTTGAGTTACAGATTTT
>CM053595.1:160424351-160440260 GCA_028646575.1 Pseudocheirus occidentalis
TTAAGTTCAAGTGTTGCATCCTGAAACAGAGCAAAACAAAACAAGATCCATTGTAAAAGCTCTTCCTTGCACACCTCTTTTATGTGCGAAAAATTTCCCTTGTTCTTTCTCACCCTTCCCCTTCTTCCAATGCATCCCTCTTTCTTACTCCTTAATTATTTTTTTCTGAAATTATAATCAACTTACAACTATGTTCTCTGTCTGTATACTCCTTCTAACTGCCCTAATAATGATAACATTCTTAGGAGTTACAAGTTCATCTTCTCATAGAAGAAGACACTTTAACTTTTTTAAGTCTCTTAGTTACTCTTTTAAGTTTACCATTTTATGCTTCTACACTGAATCTTCTGTTTGAATGTTAAATTTTCTATTCAGCTCCGCTCTTTCATCAGGAATGCTTGAAAGTCCTCTCTATCAGGAAATATCCATTTTCCCCAGAAAACCTTGTACTCAGTTTTGCTGGGTAGTTTATTCTTGGTTTTAATCCTAGCTCCTCTGTATTCTAGAATATCGTATACCAAAACCTCCATTACTTTAACGTGGAAACTGAGAGATTCTGTGTGACCCTGACTGACTCCATGATCTCTAAATCATTTCTTTCTGGCTGCTTGCAATATTTTTTCCTTGACCTGTGGACTCTGGAATTTAACTATAATATTCCTGGTAATTTTCATTTTGCTATCTCTTTCAGGAAGTTATTAGTGGTTTCTTCCATTTTCTATTTTACCTTACCATTTTAGGATATCAGCACAGGTTTCCTTAATAATTTCTTGAAATATATTTAGGCTTTTTTAATAATGGCTTTTGATCATGTACCAGTATTCTTAAATTATCTCTCTTTGATCCATTTTCCAGATCAGTTGTTTTTTTCACTGAGATTTTTCATACTTTCTCCCCTTATTTTTCATATTTTTGACTTTTTAATTGTTTCTTGATGTCTCATTAGATTCCAGTTGATCAGTTCTAATTTTTAAGTAATTATTTTCTTTGAGGAACTTTTTACCTTTTCCCCCCAAGTATCCAACTCTTTTAAAAAGGAAGTTATTTTCTTCAGTGAATTTTTGTACCTCTTTTTTCTCCCATTTAGACATTCTTCTTTTTAAGAAGTTTTTCTCACTGGTGAATTTTTGTCTCTCTTACCAAGCTATTGACTCTCCTTTAATACTTTTCTTGCGTTAATCACTTCTTTTCTTAATTCTCCTTTTCTTATTTTATTTTTAAAATCCTTTTTGAGTTCTTCAAGGAATTCCCTTTTTCCCCTTTGTGTCCAATTCACATTTTCTTTGATGCTTTGCCTGTATCTGTTATGACATCGAAGTTTTTTTCTGAGTTTGTGTTTTGCTCTTCCCTGTCATAGTAGTAGTAGTAGCAGTTTTGTTCTTATCATTTTTTCTCATTTTTTTCATCCTATTTACTGACTTTTAACTTCATGATAAAGTTGAGCTCTGCTTCTGGGGTGGTAGGGCAACTATCCCAAGCTTTATGTTTTTCATATTGCTGTTTTCAAAGCAACATCTGGAGGTCTTTAAGTTTTGGGAACTTCCAAGATAATATGATCTGGGGAGAAGTAATGCCTGGCCTATACACTAATCTTTACCCGGGAAGGTATCTTGCTCCCCTGAAGCCACAAGTGCTAACATTCTTCTTGGCTCTAGAATTGTGACTAGTTCCACTGCTCTCCTGCAGCCATAAGTGATAGCCTTCCTTTCTGCCAGAGTCCCTACTCCCTTGTGAGTGACCACAAGAACTCTTCTCTGCTCTGGAAGTGTGACTAGGTTCCCTGCTCTTCTGAAGACATATGTATTAGTGTTCTTTGTCCTGGAACTTATGAACCAGATTTGCATATAGACAATGCAACAGGGGCTTGTACCCAATGCCACCAAAGGTCTTCTGTAATCTCTTTCTAACCATTTGTTCAACCCTTAGTATGTTTGGAATGAGAGTTTCCAAAGCTGCTGCTGTCACAGAGTTCAGTTGAGTAGCTCCATGTACTCTGCCATCTTCTTTACTTACTTTACTTTAGCTCTTCCACTAATGGTGTTTGTGTGTGTGTGTGTGTGTGCTCTATCTCTCTTCTTCTTTATGAATCACCTCCCTCAAATCCCTGTCACAGCTATGGTCCCTAAATTTAACCAAATTCACTGTCCCTCAAGGCTTGTGAGATTGTTGAATCTGTTCCCATCACTCTCAATATTCCAAGAAAATACTTTGTACTGAACTCACTCAACCACACTTCTCATCAAAGGTGAGCAAGTAAGATCCTATGCAACCTGGAGAATGGGAACATGGGATTCCCTTCAATTACATGTAAGGCCAAAGAAAGCTCATACAGAGCAAAGATTCATAAGAAAAATTTTCTTTATCATTGTGGAGTTTTACATTTTTCAAAGAGTAAATAAAAAGAAAGAAAAAGAGGGGCCATTGTAGGATTTTTTCCCCTACAAATAATTCAAATTTCAGTTTCTTGAACATGAAGCAAACCCCTGAGTTGTAAAAGGCAAATATCCAACAACCCATTCATTTCTAGTCATTAAAAATATACATGTAGTTGCTTCCCTCACAGGCTTCCATGGCAGAAAAATGAATTCAATTTGCACATAGATGTGACTCATAGTCAAAATGTCACTCAATTGGGGCATCAATGGAAAGAGGTCTACCCTCTAAGTATCACCTCAGTTTGGAAGAACAGAAGGGAACAAGCAATGGTACATCACTCAGTTTCACTATCACAGATTCCAGTCATGGGAAAGAGCTACACTACAAGATTGTGGTGTCATGGAAAAATATGAGAGAGTGGCTACATGGATAGCCACCCACTGGAAAGACAGGGTAATTGATCAGTCTATAGTTTCCCTTCCAGAAATAAATGGTGAGGGTTCTGAAAAGATGAGTCAGCACTATCCTTTGCATAGCCAGCAAAGATACTTTACTTAAATAAAGAAAACCTAGATAAGGAATCTAACTGATAAGCAGTGAGAGCTAAACTGTTGGCATCAGATCCATCAGTAAATGGACGAGAAGCATTATGCAGCACTTCTTAAACTGAATTATGTGAATTTTTAATATATTTTGATAACTATTTCAATATAATTGGTTTTCTTAGTGATCCTGTTTATGCTTTTAAAAACATTATTTTGAGAAGGGAAACACAGGTTTTGATAGACAGAAAAATGAAACAACAACAACAACCCCCAAAAAGGTTAAGAATATTTATCTCATAGGAAAAATCTGACTCAATATCTAAATGAAGAGAACGCTACACGTTGTTACAGCTTTGGGAGATGGGAAGGAACACCAAGATATAACATATAAACATGCTCTTGTATTTCCTCACATATCTTGGAAAGAAAGTTGTCTTAAATACAAAGCTCCTTGGTTGCCTCAGTTTCTCAGAGGTATAATACCCATAGGGAAGAGCTAAAATGATTATGATGCTCTGACTGAAGACGAAAGAGAGAATATCATCTAGAATTCTCCAAGACAGAGTGTCCAATCAAGATTGTGAGTTCACATCTGCTTTTCTTCAGTGATATATGCATAATTTTATGGGACCATAGAATTTGGGTGCTAAGTGGTATAGATATTGCCTAATATAGGAATTCTGAACCTGGGGTATATGTAATTATTTTTATCAATATTTTGAGAACAACTAATATGCTTAATTAATACTTAACATTTAATTAATGCTTATGAAATTAATTAATATTTTGATAATGTAATCAGCTTCCTCTGTAGTCCTTTTTATTTTATGCATTTAAAATCATTCTTCATAGAAAGGGCCCATGATCTTGAACAGGGACCCATTACACAAATGAAATGAAAGAATCCCTGTCCCTTCATTTTATAGAGGAAATAATTGAGATTCAGATAGGAGAACTGGTTAATCCAAAATTTTACATATAATAATTAGCAGAGTTATTAATACATTCTGTCCCCACTGCAAAGATAAAAAAAAAAGGATACCTACTATCTTCAAGGCACTGTACCAAACATTGTGGATAGCATCTTGTTAAGGAACTTAAGTGGGTGAGAGGAACAAGACAAGTATGCAAGTAATACTATTAAATGAAGAGCAAGATAAGATAAAAGCAAAGAAGAGGCAAATCATATGTATACATATGTTGCTAAATAAAGAAGCAATACAACACAATACAATACACATTTCTTAACTACCTACTACATATCAAGCACTGTGCTAAGTATACAAATAAGAAAAAGAAAGACAACCCCTGCCCTCAAAGAGCCTACAATTGGATAGGGGAAGACAAGATACAAAGTTTGAGGGTGGAGAGAGAGAGGAAGGTACTCAGTGTGAGGAGCATGCTGATGTTGAATCAGAGCAGGGGGTAGGAAATAAAGAGTTGACTAGACTTTTGAGTCCCCTAAAATGGGAGTTTCAGAAGGAGTTTTTTTTCCTCCATCCTATAGCCCTCCAGTCATCAAAGAACAAGAAATTGAAACTACTGTTAAGATGATTAGCCTGTGTTGAATTCATGTGAAAGTTCACCTATGAGCTATGCTGGATTTGGATGAGAAGGTTATAGTGCTCATGGAAGAGGAATGTTCCATTTTACTGTGGAAAGTAAGGATGATGAGTCTCTTTTGTCATATCTTTACAAGCTTAAAGGGAAAGGGAAAGATGATGAATGTAGTCAATTTATTCTGGGATAAAATATATGAAAACATTCTGCTGGTTGAGTTTCCTCAAACTATTTTTTCTACCCAATCATAACAAATTCCATCAATAAAATCTCCCACAATATGAAGGATATCTCTAGCAATGGGTGTATTATAATTCTACCTTGCAGATGTGTAAAGTATGTCTTATAGTTTGGAGAGTACTGCATTACCCATTATTAAATTATGTCCTGAAACCCTTGAGGGAGGCAGGGAAGGAATTATTATTCTCATTTTACAAAATGAAAGAAGTGAAACTCAGGGAAGTTAAATGACTTACCTAAGGTCTTTCAGTTAGTGATTTTTATGGCAGAAAAGGGACAAGACTTCAAGTCTTATGAAAAGGCTTGGCCTTTTTCTGTTATTTCTTGCTGCAATTTTGAGAATAGATTTCATATAGTTAGGAAATAAATTGGAGGTTTGGTGAGCTATTTCTAGGATTTTTTAAAAATAAGAACTTATAATAATACTATAGAGTCCACAGCAAAGCTAGATTTCTGCATGCTATGGGGACTTTTATTTCAGGTGGTGTGTGTGTATGTGTGTGTGTGTGTGTGTGTGTGTGTTTTATTATAGAGGGGCATATCTGCATGCATTTCTTTGTTCAGTTTTGTTTGGTTGCTTTTCTTTTTTTCATGTAGAGGATTCCCAGACAAGAAATGCTTAATATTCATAAAGATCAGCAACTTCTCTGGGACTAACATTATAGAGCTATTTAGGACACTGAGAGGTTAAGTAATTTATCCAGGCTCACACAGCATGTGTCACAGGTATGAATTGAAATCAGGACTTCTCATGGTTGGAGCGGAGGTTATTAGATATTCCACTGGTCCATTTGGTGTCATTGTCCTCTCTCCTTGTCTAGGCTCCTGTTTTGGTATAAACCCTCTGGGAAGCTTGAGGATTTGAGGACAGTCAGTCAACCTACCTTTATTAAAAACCCATTATGTGCCAGGCTCTGTGCTGAGTGTAGAGTCATCAATCAGTCTTTCCCAATAACCTACAAACTTTAGAGATGGAAGACAAAAGATCCTCCATCTACTCCTGATAAACTAAAACATATTTCTAATAATAAACCCTCTTCTTAGGAAAAAAAATTAGTCATATTCTGAAGGTATACTGATACCACCTGGGTCTGTCATCTGTACAAATAGAAAATGTAGGGAAAAGAATGAAAAACAAGAAAACTATTTATCTGAGTGTTGATGATGACCACATCATTGATCATGACAACAGCAATTGTTCACTACCTAGACACTTGGCTCCTTTTCCCATGGACAACTCAGGCTCCCTGCAAAATTCCTTTATTATTCTTAAGCTTTGAGGATATTTGATCCACCATCTCCACTATGGCCCCTGCTTCCTGGGGGTTCTAACCAAAACAAAAGCTGGGACAGTAGCAGAAACTCAACTAGTTCTCACATTTCTGGAGAGCTTTAAGGTTTTCAAAGAGATGTATAGAAGTTTGTTGGATTTGTTGAATATAACTTCAAACATTTAAAGGCAAGTAGTTGAAGAAAGTTAAGTCTAAACTTGAGGTAAAGAAAAAAAAACTATCTAAAATTTTATATACTCTCCAAAAGTGGAATGGAATTGCCTCAGGAGATAGTGGATTTCCCTATACTTGAGGTCTTTACTTGTAAGGATATTAAAAAGAGGAATTCTATTCAAGTATGGGTTAAATATGAATATCTCTGAAGTTCCTTCATCCTCTGAAATTCTATGAATATTGTATATGGTAGAGCTTATTATTTAGCCAAGAAATGCAGAGCACTCCTCAGCTAAGTAACCTCTGAATTGTCTCAATTACCTGATAACCTTTAGAGTCCAGTCAGAATAGAAAAATGAAGTTACTTTAGTTTGACTCTCACCCTTTCATCCCAAGGCAAGACAATGACAGGCCATTGTTTCACTACCTGCTGAGCAAAGGAAGTGTTTTGAATTAACCTACCAATTGTGAAGTATTTTAATTTCAAGGGTATGTGGGTTTCTGTGAATTTCTCTATTAGTTCCACTTACTAGTAGAAAGCATGGTACGAGAGGGAGAGTATTGGAAGTATTTGCTATTGTTAGGTTGTTCAGTCTTGGCTGACTCTACATGACCCAATGGACATCATCCATGGGATTTTCCTGGCAAAGATACTTAGGTTGTTTGCCATTTCCTGTTCCAGCGGGTCCCAATATTACAGGTGAGGAGATGTGGCAAATAGTAGTTACATGGCTTCCCCAAGGATACACAGCCACTAAGTGCCTGAGACTGGATTTGAGCTTAGATCTCCCAGACTCCAGGTCCAGTGCTCAATCCACGGTACCACCTAGCTGTTCCTACTGGAAGTATAATTTAGAAAATTCTCAAGTCGATAAATTCATCCCTTCTCTCATTTTAGCTGTTTCTACATCAACAACTGCTTATTAGATATTTCAGACTTGATTTCCTGAACACATCTCACAATGGTTATATAGAGAAGAGTATTCATTCTCTTCTATCACCCCAGAAAACAAACACAAAAACTACTCTTCCAAATTTCCTGATTTCTGTGAAGAATACCACCATCTTTCTAGACATTCACTTTTACAACCCCATGGTCACCCTACAAGGAAGTGAAGTGGGGTAGTGGATAGAGTACTAGATTCAGAAAGACTTGAAGCTCAAATCTTGCCTCAGGTATCTGGTAGCCATGTAACCCTGGGAAGGTTACTTAATGTTGCCCTGTTTTACTTTCCTTGTCTGTGTTTGTTATTATTCAGTTGTTTCAGTCACATCCAACTTTTTGTGACCCCTTCTGGGATTTTCTTAGCAAAGATTCTGGAGCAGTTTTCCATTCCCATTTCCTACTCAGTTTACAGATGAAGAAACTTAGGCAAACAGGGTTAAATGACGTACCCAAGGTCACACAACTAGTAAGTGTCTGAGGCCAGATTTGAACTCATGAAGACTAGTCTTTATGACCCCAGGCCTTGCGCTCTATCCACTGTGCTATCTAGCTACCCCTCTTCATCTGTAAAATAGAGATAATAATAGAATATCTCTCTCGGGGTTGTTGTGAGGACAAAATGAGGTATTTTAGAAGTACTTTGCAAATCTTAATTAAGATGTAATATAAATGCTAGCCATTATTATTTTCTTCAGCTTCTTATCTCACATTTTATATTTTTCAATCAGTTGCCACATGCTGTTTATTCTTTCTCCACAACTTCCCCTGCATCTGTCCCCTTCTCTCCATTAACATGGCTACCATTATCATTACGGCCCTTATAATCCCTCACCAGTCTGACTTCATCAACCTTCTCATTGATCTTCCTTCCTCAAATTTTCTCACTCCAGTTTATCCCCTACACAACTGCCAAAGTGATAACCTCAAAGCACAGTTCTGACATTCTGATCATATCATTACCTAGAATGAAAAGCTCCAGTGGCTCCCCATTACCTCTGGGATCAAAGACAAAAATTCCTCCTTTTAGCTTTTAAAACATTTTTGCAACCTGTGTTCAACTTACCCTTCCAACCTTGTTATAAATTCTTCCCATTCTTGTAATCTCTGGTCTGTCCAAACTGACCATCTTGCTACTTCTTGCAAATGACATTCCATGTGCTTTATTCATGCCTTTACATAGGCTGTCTCTGATGCCTGGAATTAGACTATAATCTCTGATGCCTAGAATTAGACTATAATCTCCTTAAGGGCAGGGACTGTCTTTTGCTTCTTTTTATATCCTTGGTGCTAGGTAGTGCCATCTAGGTGGCACAGTGAAAAGGGTACAGGACCTGGAGTCAGGAAGGCTTCTCTTTGTGAATTCAAATCTGGCCCCAGATACTTCCTAGCTGTGTAACCCTGGGCAAGTCACTTAACCCTGTTTGACTTGGTTTCCTCATCCATAAAATGAGTTGGAGAAAGAAATGGCAAACCACTCTAGTATCTGTGCCAAGAAAACCCCAAATGGGGTCATGAAGAGTCAGACATGACTGAAAAACCAATCAATGACAACAAATATTGATCTCTAGAATTCAATCTCTCCTCACCTTTTTCTCTTAGAAGCTCTAACTTCTTTCAAAGCTGAGATTTAGAACCACTAGCTACAGTTGGCTTTTCCTGATACTTCCAATTACTCCTGATACCCTTTCTCTTGCTCCTCACCCCTTTAAAAATTACCTCATACATAATTTGTATATATTTTACATGGGTGAGTATTGCTTTCTAAAACAGGAAATAAACTCCAAGGTGGTGGGGACTCTTCCACGTTCTGTCTTTGTAATCCAATATTAGTATAGCTCCCAGTACACAATAGTTGTTTAACAAATGTTGGTTGATCAACCTGAGTTTGAATCTTAACATTTGACACTTCTTTGCTGCATGACCTTGGGTAAATCATTTAAATCTTCTCAGCCACCTTTTCCCAATTTGTAAAATGGGAGAATAATACCAGTAGTGTCCACCTCACATAATTGTTGAGAGGATCACATAAAATATGTAAATGCTATAGAAATGCCAGCTAGTGTTCTCATTACTTCTGAATTAGTTATATAGATCAGACAGGAAATGGAATGATCAAGACATTCATAAACATTCAAAAAAAAGAAGCATCCATAAGGTTTAGGATTTACACAACACTATCACATTACGCTAATTAAATTCTTATAAAACCATGTTTAAAGTAAACTTCCGATTTAATGGAAGAGTAATATTAGTGTTAAAATATTCTTTCACGATACTGCATGGCTCCCAAATGAAAAATGTCACATTCCCTGAAGAATTAAAGTTGATATTGTTCAACCATTTTTCAACAAATAAATAAATGAATAAATAAATAAGCCAATCATAAATCAGAGGAGTAATAAAACAACAGAACATTGTTCCACTGTTAATTACAATCAATGAATATGATTGTATTGTGTAACCTATATTATGTATAACATCGTGTAGCCACAAATACCTTGCTATCTCATTTTACACTCTGTCCAGTAGTTAACACAAAATGGACCAATGGGCAGAAGCCTTGAAGGGTTGGGCATAATGACTATGACCCTTTGCAAAGCGGATTGGTCTACAGAAAGACATGACTGGAATGGATCCCAGAAAAGTTGTGTGTTTTGCCCTGTGTCCCTTTAGTAAAATAAACAGACCAAAATATGTGTTGCTGTTTTTCTTCTTCCATGACTTTTCCTTAATCATTTTACCTCTACCTCCTTTACATTGTATCCTCCTGACTTCAAAATATTCCTTCCTTTTCTGCCTTAGAAAAAGCCAGCCACCACCATGTGACCCTGCTGGGCATTTTCTGATGGCTCCTGATATATAATACATGTAAGCAAATTCCAATTTTAATTAGTTAACTTGCTTCAAGAGAAACAAAGAAGCAAATACAAAGTTTCCAGTTTCACCTGTTTGTGAGCCAAGGGCAAAATTAATTAAAGTCAATGGAGAAAAGGAAATAAATATTGGGAAATAAAAGAAATCAACATTATGAAGTATTAAGTTAGAGCTCATGAAACATGAGAGAGTCAATTATTTTTAGTCGTGTGTTCCTAACCGATAATTTAATCACATTTACCCTGGTCTTTTCTTTTCCTCATTCAAATTCATGCTTCGGAAAAGAAAAAGAAAGGGAGGAAAAGTGTGTGATTTTTTTTTTCCTTGGGTTTCTTTTTTAGCTTATTTATTCATGGATTGAGCAAGAGGTGACTAGGATGGATTTCTTATCAATACAACTTCATTCTAATTCCAACAGAATGCTTTCAGAGAAGGATGTCATCACATTTTCTTAGCAATTTAAAAAAAATCAAAACAATGAATTCTATTGGGAAAAGTGAAACCTGGTAAATAGTGTGACTCTGAAATGTGTTTCTTGATAAAATTTGACAGTTTTTATAAGCCATGCACAAAATTATTTTAAATAGTCAATTGTGTTGGTCATATTAATGTGAAAGCTAGGATAGTACAGTGTATATAAGATTGGACTTAACATTAGGATGACGTAGGCTTCAGTCTTGCCCCTCATACTTGCTAGCTATGTGAAAATGGCAGGATCATTCAACTCTTTTTTTTGAGCCTCTGCTTCTTTAGAAACCATGATTGTTTTTAACATCAACCTTGGGGGAAGCATAGATTGAAACAAATTATTTATGTAACACCTAGTCACTATAATGGCAACAGACTCATCATGTTAAAAATTACCACAAAACATAAAAATCTGAATAAAAATGGCCAATCCGTACTCCAAATATAGGTCCATCCCTCCCCCAAACATAGGTCCATTCTTTATTTGTTTTTTAGAAGTTTGGTTTCCTTGTTACTGATATACATAGTGAAAACCTAACATAATCCATGGGTCATGGGGAGAAGTGTGATAGGATTTACCCATGAATAACGAAGAGGCCCTAAGGATCATTGATCCAGGACTTTAGCTGAAAGGGGCCTCAGAGGAGAAAACTGAGAACCTGATGACTCACCAAGGCCACCCTGGTATTGAGCATCAGAGGTACAATGTGAACCCTTTCTGGTACATGTTCAAGTTGATTGCTAGGGATCCTGGAACTTAGCCAGAAAAGAGGTGGCCATGAAAAATTTAACTTCAAAGTTAAAGACTAGAAAAGAACTTGAACATAAGAAGTCCCTGAAGATCATATATGGCAACAATAAGAGGAATATAGAAATATATTTAGAGTTAAGAGAACATATTATAGGGTTGGATAAGTGGCACAGTGAATAGAACACTGACCCTGGAGTCAAGAGGACCTGATTTCAAATCTGGCCTTAGACACTTAACACTTACTATTCATGTGACCTTGGGCAAGTCACTTAACCCCAGTTGCCTTCCAAAAAAAAAGAGTACATGCTATTTCTCTTCTAGCTTAATTTATATAGTTAGTGTTAGAAATGAGTAGGCATAGCTCTTATTTGCATACAAGTGACTTATGTGATTGTTACATATCTTGACTTTTGCCCTAAGTTCTGCCCTTTGGGGTCATATTGACATTCTAAGTTCAGATTGGTAACAATTATTTAAATGGATGCATTTAAGAATATTTTTTAAATGATATAATTTTTATATTGTGGATTAAAGTTTGGAATCATCTCTCACAATTGGCCTATGCACACTCACATTCCTAAACTGTCATGTTTTTAAATTGGAAAGGTTTGAAATTGTTTGTGCTTTTTCACTTAGGAGGATGGGGGAAGTTTGACTATGGGTTATGAAACCAGATCAAAGGTAGGTGAAGCTGACTGGTTCTGGATCACTATGATGGCTGCATAAGCAGTAGGTTGTTCTATAATTTTGGGGGGATGCCCTCAAAATAGATAAAGTCTTAGTGCTCTGAACTGACCAAACCTTTCAAACACATCTACTGCTACTTGCTGAGTCTAAGGACCATCTCTCTAGGACTATATGTTAGAGTGGAATAAAAGGGAGTTTCTAAGTCATCCAATGTCAAGGAAAGAAAGAGATAAAGTAGGATTCCCTTTCTACATAGCTTCTTTTAAATTCTCATGTGAAAGCATGTTATTTTTCATATTCTGATGAATTTGTTGAAAATAACATTCTATCACATTTTAAGAGAGATGTGAAAGATGAATTCCAATTAGTTAAAATTCCACTATGAAAAAAACAGAGGGAAAATAAGAGAGTTTGTCCCCTGAAAAAATGTTGTTCAAAATAGATCATAGTTGAAATGACAAGGAAAACCCATTGCAAAAAGGACCATGTGTGCCAGGTAACTATGAGCTCACTGAAAGTCCAAAGAGTAAAGGAATCTAAGGAAGACCCTTTGTTACAAGCCTGATTCTTATTGAATGAGTAAAAGATATATTGATGTTAGAAATACTTTGGGGTGACATACCTTCAGATCATGAAAGTAAACAAGTGAGACTGTTGTGGTAATAAACAAGAATCAAACTTGGGATGAAATGGAGTAAAATTTAAATCAACACCAGAAAACAGGAACTGGTTGTAAAGAACCTGGTGATGCTATGACCTGATGTTAATAGTAGTTAATGAGGTCTATAGATTGGGTTACTCAAACTTTCTATCAGAAAGTAAATCTGATAACCTGTACCTGCTCTTCTATCAGGAAGTTGTAATGGTAATGGAATTTAAAGATCCCTCTGTACTGCCCTGGTTTTGGGGTTGAGTGTTGAAACCCAGAGCTTGTGAATCCCACTTGTGGGATGGACTTGTTGACATGAAGAGAGAGGACTGAACTGGGAGGAGCTAGTGCTGTGGATTTAGAGAGAGGCACAACCAGAGAGAAGCCCAAGGAGAGGAGGCCAGAAGATAGTGCCAGAAGAAGGCAGTATCATGGAGGCAGAGAGAGAGAGGAGAATTGCCAGGGGCCAGAGTTGCTGAGAGAGAAACTGCTGAGGGCCAGTTGGAGCTGCCCAGGCCTTTTGAGAACTGCCACCCGGAGCAGCCAAGGACTGAGGAGGAATGGCTGTGATGCTGGTATTTTGTCTGTCTGTTTTGATGTTGTTTTGCCGGATTCGTCTGCTGGTGAAGGACAGTACTGTTGTCTCAGAGGTCCTAGAACCTTGCTGTTGGTTCAGAAGCCCTGTAGGATTTTCTTGTTGTATGTGTACAAAAATCCTGGGAGAGAGTCTTGCTAATGTTTTCAGGAGTTCTGGGACTATTTTGCAGACAGAGAGTGAATTGATGAAGACACTGGTAATGTATCTTGTGGCTTTGTTAAGCCTTGTCTCCCCAGGAACAGAGATTGCCTTGGGTCAAAATGAAGAAAAGACCTCTTCTTGGGTATTAAATACTGTGATGGTATCTTAACCTTGTTGTAGCTTAGGAGTACATGGCCTTTGTGCTCTCTACTGTCCCTTTTGAGAAGGTGCTTGGCATGAACTGATGATAATTGTAATTCAGTTGTGATCCAGGGGTGGGAAACTTCTGACTTTTTGTGCTCTGTGACCGACCAAATGAATGTACTTTGGTTATGATTGGAAACCAATCTCCATTTGAGAAGAGAGACTTTGTGATTGACTAAATGAATGTACTGCCCAGGGATGGAGTGGTACTTGGATTGAATTTAGGACTTACTAAATTATTGAATTACACATGGTGAATGCTGCATTTTGATTTTCTCCTTTCTGTGAATGTTTTGCCTTAATTTGTCACTGAATAAAATGAAGAGTTACTATGCTGGTATTCTGAACCTTGGAAGTTGCTTTTGTTTGGCATTACAGAAATACATTTCTTATCTTCACCACTCAAATGCACAGGCATGTGGGTTGAAGTGAATCACACTTGGAAAGATGTTTGTGTTGTGTCAGATTTGTTTCAGTTATTTTCTTCAAATAAAGGTATATGTAAATCAAATCTTTTGAATGTACTAGCGATCTCTCTAGGTATCCTGTGGTGAATCCTCTTCTGAAATGATAAACCATGCTAACGCATCTATTTCATCAATCTAATTTTTTCCCCTCTGTTTCATTGACAGATGGGAAGCAAAGTATAGACTTCAGCATCTAGTTTTCTAGACCATAGTCCAAGAATGTTATTATGCCTAACATAGGGAAGGAGAAAGTATCCACTACCTTTAAAGATAAAAACAAATAGAATTCTCAAGAGATGGAGGGCTGTGTATGAAATCTGACTGATTCTCTGGTCCAAGATCTGCTCTGCAACAAAGAATCATCCCATGGCCCTATTTTAGGCATTCTTGAAACAACACAAATTATTAAAGTACCAGGAAATGTGCAATAAAAATGCTGTATTGCAGAAATTTTCAATATAGAAATATAGATTTTTTTTGTTTCATTGACAGATGGGAGCAAGCAAAGTGTAGACTTAAGCATCTATGTTTCTAGATCACAGATGTGCCAATAGGCCTAACATAAGGAAGGAGTACCAACTAACTTCAAAGACAAAGGCAAAGAGATTTCATTAGAAGTGGAGGGCTATGTCTGCAGTCTGACCAGTTCTCTGGCCCCAGATTCCTGCTCTGTGATAGTTATCCCATGGCCCTATTTTTAGGCACTTCTGAAACAATATAGACCATTAAAGCACTAGGAATCCTGCAATAAAAATGCTGTGTTATAGAAATACCAATGTAAATGTGGCCCCAGGGGCAGAAGGGATTAATTTAAGAAGGGTATTGAAAGAGCTAAAACTTTATAGCATGAATAATCCTATCCAGGGGTGAGCCTTTCTGCAAATAACTGTTTGCAAATAGCTAAAGGGAATAAACCATAAAAAGGAAATATAAATAAAGAAAGTATATTGAGTAACTAAGAGAAGGTTGGTTAAATTAAGGTTAAAAAAAATAAGTTAATTTTCATGAAAGCATTTCTTCCACTAAATTAAAATAGTTATTCAGAGGAAATTGAAAGCAAAATCAAGTAATCCACTTATTCAATAATTTAGTTTTTATATGACTTCTCAGACTGGCATTGTAAGTATACAGAAATGGCAGTCAGGGCACTCATGGGGACATAAGAATGAGTTCAGATGGATTTTTTAAGAAAGCAGCTATTTGGAGTTTGTCTTTTAAATTTCCCCCAAAGGAATTAAATCATAGTCTCTCCAAAGGAAGAAAAAAAAAGGTTTTGCAGGGCAACCTAAATGCTAGAGCAAAGACCTCCTTCTGATACAGACATACTAACAGGAGAATATACCCACCATGTGGTCATTAAGTTTCTCCTTGAAGATTTCCAGTGATGAGGACTAGAAGCCCATTCTAATTTGAAAGAGCTCTAATCTTGTTAGGCACTTTTGCTTTATATCAATGTCAAAACAGCTAAGATATAAAATTCTATGAAGCACTTCTAGCCACTATAGTTATGAGAGATTCATTTCCATTTCATTAAAGGAACAAATTACAAAGGAGGGAGGTAAATTCAAGTAAGTTCTAAACCTACTGCATATCACAGAGTATGTCAATCAAGTATAAAGATTCTGCTTTTTGCTTCCCTTTGGAGATTGATTCTTATTATGTTTTTTTCAGCTGCTCTTGGGCTGATAGTTCTCATTCTGAACACCAAATAAATAGAAACCTGAAATGGTTTTTTAAAGTAAATTATAGGGTGATAATTTGCATAAAAAAGGAATCCATGCTAGGTAAAGAAGAAGAAAAACGCCTAAGTGCTGTAATCCCTGGAAACATGATTCAGTTTAAAACAGTCAACAGTCCATTGCACAAACCTGGCCATGCTCTGTTGGCCATCCTATTAAGTACTTTATTAAAAAAAAATAAAATTTGTATAGGAGAATTCGAGGTTAGATAGTATGTTC
>CM053595.1:160440760-160456843 GCA_028646575.1 Pseudocheirus occidentalis
GGGGCCACTGCTGCTGGTTCCAGTAGTTCCCCTCCCCCACTGCTTCCTTGCCCCGGGGAATAGAATGGCCGAACTGCTTTTCCCCCCCAAATTAAGTTTCAAAGTTTCAGCTTTCACTAACCATCTCTGACCGAAGCTCCCCTCAGGCCGGTGCTTTAGATTTTCTTTGAAGTAGACTTATTCTGCGACTTGGGAGGCTCCACTGCTCCTCATGGCCGCCCTGGGGCCTTGCCTGGCCGCAGGGTTTTGGGCTGGCCTGGTCTGTGCTCCGCTGTGGTGGGAGCTACCTTTCTCCCATCTTGCTCCCCATGCCCTGGCAGACACGGGGGTGCTGGAGGCTGTAGAACCGCTACAGTCTGGCTGTGGGGCTCGGCTCAGCTCCCTCCCACCGTCCCAGGCCCTGTTGCGGTCTTGGCCTCAGGCTGTTCCAGCCTTCCTCCAGCTGCCGGCTGTGCTGAGCCCCTGCTGCCGAGCTGCCCCCAGCGAGAGCTGTTCTCTGTATTTTTGTGAGTCTGAGAGTCCTAGACTTTCCTTGACTTTGTCTGGGCTCATATTTTATGGGTGTTTAGGATGGCAGTGTGGGAGCTGCGGGACCTTTCTGCCTCCAGCTGCCATCTTGACCCCGCCCCCCGGAAATGTTAATATTTAACAAATTAACATTTACATAAAAGTGTGTTTCAAATAACTTTTTAACATTCCTTATTTGAAAAGATTTCTGAGACCTAATGGAGAGGGGAAATCAGCCTGCCTTTAACAGGGGCAGCTTTAATTATAGACTAACCCAAAAAAACATTTTAAAGTGCCTTTAATCTGTTGCCTTGGAAGTTACTGTGAATTCCTAAAGCTACTCTTCCCAAGAGCATTAAGGGGGCTCTCTCTTGCAGTATACTGGCTTCTCTTTTCCTCCATCTCTTCTCCCATTTGTGGCCTTCAGGCAGGCTGGCTGCTATGTGCTGCTTTGTGAAAAATGATTGAAAAATACCTTTTGATTCTTGAAGAAACAAGGAGACTGATTTCCCTCAGATATGATCTAGTACCACAGTGTCCAGAAAAGTAAAGTTGTTTCTGCAAGGTCTAACTAATAAGATGGAATATTGAAATGACCAATTAAAAAGTAAAAAATTTGGCTGGTTGTTTTGTCTACAATGTGCGCAAATGTTTCATTTGATGTTTTAGTGAAAATGATATATAAAAAGTTCAAGACACATAATTTCTGAGTAATTAATCTTTTCTTTTTAAATTATGACCAATTAATAATTAATAAAAGAATGGTCATTTGGCCTTTTTTCATAAATCAAAGTCACATCAAGGTGGCCTCTTGATATTTACATGCCCTTGGAAAAATGGGTGTTCCCAACAGAGCAAAAAATTCTGACTGGTTAACAATAATGAAAAGAATAAATATTATAATGATAGGTAGACTTATTCTAATGAGAGGCTGAGGGCCCTGACTTTGATTACATCACTTTTACTCCCAGACCCCCCTCAGGCTAGGGATAATCTAGACAAAAGATCTACATCCCCTCTACCACCCCAACCCAAACACCTGAGCAGAACACTGTGGGCTTCTCCAGTGAGGGAGGGGGTCTGAGCACATTTGAAGAGAAAGTTAAATCTGATATCATTTTTAGCTCTGTTCTTCAGAAGTTGATTTGACCTAGTAAAGAATGAGGAAATATAAGTGGAAAAATCCTGGAGCTCTCCAATTTTAACACTTGGTTATTTAATAATTGTTTCTTTCCGTATTTAGTGGCTTTTCTCCCCATTGAACTGGCTAACCCGACCAGTTATCTGGACATCAAAGGAAATAAATATAATCAAGGAGTCACTTTTATTTCCAATGAATCTGTATTCATCATAGGCTGTGAAGATTGGACTTTTGACCTCTAGGATCCTTTCCATGTCCAGAGCTATGATGCAGTGTTATTTCATTATTCATTATGATCCCATGTTATTTATTCCAGTGTCTTCTATGACACTGTGCTAGAGACTAGGAGTACAAAGGCAACAATGAAATAGCCCCTGCCCTCAAAGAGCTTACATTCTATTGGGAGAGACAACATATGCCCATAGAAATATGTAGAAAATGTATGTGAAATAAATCAAAGTGAGTCATTTTGGGGGAAGGTCAGTATGTCACATTCAAAAGAGAAGTAAAGTCTAGATGGTTTTATATTAATGACATATTAATATGTTATATATTAATATTATAATGACATTATAGCATATTAATATGATATGTTAGATAATCTAAATTAATTAATCCCAAAGTTAGGATTCATGCAGTGTTTTTCCTCATTGCATTCCCAGATCAGCCTGGTCATCCCAACAGTACAAAGATCCCTAGATTATCTTTAGTGTTTTAAGATTGCCCTAATGCTTTATCTGTGTTATCTCATTTAATCCCCCAACAATCCCTTAAGGTAGGTGCTATTAGTATTCTAGTTGTTTAGAGGAGGAAAATGAGGATAGGAGAGATAAAGTGATTTGTTCAGGGCCACACAGTTTTTATGACAACATCTGAACTCAGGTTCTTCTGACTCCAAGTTCAGCACTCTATCTATCCACTATGCCACCTAACTGCCCATCAGTGCAGTGATGGAGGGTGGCAAATTGTAGCTAATTCTGAATTTATAATAAATCAAATATTCCCTTTGTTTTAGCTGCATAAACTGTATTTCAGTAGAAGAGGTTTGACCCTGAACCCCTTGGTAAAGATCATTTAGAGGAGGCTTGTCTTCAGGACCAAGATAGTTTTGTTGGCCTTGGATCTCTGATTCTGTCATTCAAGGAAATTTAAAAACGGAGGGATGTACAATTTTGTTATAAGGCAACCCACATGTCAGTCTCAAAGTATGAAGCAGATTTTCACATTATAGCACACAGCATTACAGCAAGCTCTGAAGTGGTCATAAATGCACAAGAATAGTCTCGGCCCATGATTGCCAATTTCTCAAGTAACATTTCAATCAATAGAATGTTATTGGAAAACTCAATCAATAAATTCCCCATAGAGATATGCAATCACTGAGGACTTAATGAAAACAGAACTCAAATAGATAAGTTGCAACTTGTTCATCATTCTGTAGAAAGTATCACTTTAACTGAAAGACATGAATTAAGTTCTTTCCCTTGAGAGGTAGAGTTGCTTCACTCAGAAGGAGACTCATAAATTCTCAGACATAGCTGTGTCCTGGAGGGTCTTCCAGCCACCAAATGAATACTTACAGGGATGAGCAGTTAGTTCACTGTTTCTTGACATTTCTACTTACTGGTCTTTGCTCTGGAGCAACACAGAAAAGTCTCTTCTGTCTTCCCCACAATGAAGCTTTAAAAACTTGAAGACAATGAAGATTGTTCTCTTCGGTAAAGGACAGTGGTGTCATCTCTTTTTTTTTTTTTTTTTTTTTTTTTTGCTTTTTGGAGGGCACTTGGGGTTAAGTGACTTGCCCAAGGTCACACGGCTAGTTTTTTGTGTTAAGTGTCTGAGGCCGGATTTGAACTCAGGTACTCCTGACTCCAGGGCCGGTGCTCTATTCACTGCGCCACCTAGCCACCCCCATCTCTTTCTCTCATTTTTATATCCACACCTAGAAGGGGACCCATATTTCCTTTGGTCTTCTTTTTTTTTCCCCACACATAGCTACTAAAGCCATCCTGTTGTCTGTAGTATTAATTTTCTGCCTTAGCTTATTCTGGGCATGCGTGAATTTATCTTCAGGAAAACTATAACTTCTATCTTCTATGCAAACAATTCAATAGACCTTTTTTGAATGTATACTATGCTAAGTTCTGGGAGAGAGAGAGAGAGAGAGAAAGAGAGAGAGAGAGAGAGAGAGAGAATGGGAATCTTTGTCCTTGAGCAAGCTGACTTATGAATTCTTTGTGCGTCCATATTGAAATGTTTAAACAACTCACTTTTTCTTCTTAATCAGAGTAATTTATGAGTGTTATATAATTATAGAAGTGACTTGATCAAGTATAGATTCGGTTCAATCTAATTCTAAGATTTTGTGACTTTCTTTCTTGCAAACCTCCCATCTTTGTTGATGAGATTTTGCAATGAAAATTTTAACTATAAGACATGTATCATACTCCATTCGCTAATTATCATAAACTTTGAGACAGTATCATCACTTCTGGATGAGGTTCCCATCACTTGCAATTTGAAATTACAAGGAAGTACATTTCAGCTCAACAGAAGTCTTAAAATAATTGAGGTCTAAAATGAAATACACTGCCTTTCAGGCATTGAGTCATCACTAGAGATATTCAAATAGAGGTTAATTACATCTTCTTAAGGATATGGTAGAAAAGATAAAATTATCCCTAAGAACCATTGGAGGAAGTTGAGTGGTACAATGAATAGACCTAGATGTCAAATAAGGAAGACAAATTCAAACTTTGTATTTGATCCTTATAAGCTATGTGGCCCTGGGTAACTCAATTTAACCTTAGCATCAGATTCCTCATCTGTAAAATGGGGATAATAATAGCAGCTCCTTTATAAGAATTTTTGAAAGGATTAGATAATGTTTGTAAAGCACTTTGCAAAACTCAAAATCCTTTAATAAATTTTAACTATGATTATGATGCTAACCTTCTGTGAGTCTAAATTTTAAAGTAATAGGGTCTCTAAGTAATAATTCAGTGTCACCTCAGGTTAAAAAAAAGTTCCTCTTTGGAGAGGTTTCATATATCTTAACCTGTTAACTATTGGAGAAATCTTTCAAGCAACTGTAGTCAGAAGTGATTTCTATAAATTAAAAATAAAATAAATGAGGCAAGGGTCAGCTAGGTGGCGCAGTGAATAGAGCACGGGCCCTGGAGTCAGGAGGACCTGAGTTCAAATCCGGCCTCAGACACTTAACACAAAAACTAGCCGTGGGACCTTGGGCAAGTCACTTAACCCCAACTGTCCTCCAAAAAGCAATAAATAAATAAATAAATGAATGAATGAATGAATGAATGAATAGAATAAATAAATAAATAGATAGATAAATGAATGAATGAATGAATAAATGAATGAGGCAAGATATCAGTGTTATTTTCCTCCCCTCAATCCCTGTCCTCCTCCCCTGGAGTCTGTGAACATGTATTTTGTACAGGGACTCATTAGTTGAAGCATTCCCTCCTCCAAGAGACTTTTCTTGAACCCTCGAACTACTAATGCCCTTGCTTCCATACCCAAAAAGAAATTACTGTGTATTCATTTTATATGTGCTTTTTTGCATATACATACATTGGCACATTGTCTTTTTCTCTATCGAGGGTTCTTAATTTTATATATGTCATGGATCCCTTTGGTAGTTCAGGGAAACTTATAGACCTATAGTTAGTATTTAGTAATGGTTAAATGCCATATAATTTTTAAGTGACTTGCCTAGGATCACACAGCTAGTAAGTGTCTGAAGCTAGATTTAAACTGAGGAAAATGAGTCTTCCTGACTCCAGACCTGGTTCTCTCTCCACTGTGCCACTTAGCTGCACCATAAAATAGGTGCTTTATAAACACTAGGCTCCATAACTACATTAAATGGTTCTACATTATTTTCTACAGAAATTATGAAGTGAAAACCTATCCCCAACCCCCACCTACCTCTATGCCAAACTAAGTCCAGTAACTGTGTATAGTATAAGGGAAAGATGGATAGCTGGGAAATTAGGAAATCCTGATGTGGTTCAAATCTTGACTGAGATACATCCTAGCTTCCTGAACTTTGGCAACTCACCTAAGCTCGCAATGTCCCAGGCAATTCTTTGAAATAATTATTCACAGATGATTTGGAAAATGTCATGGGGAAGGGAGTAATGGATGGCATATTCATAGTAGGAGTTCCTCAAACCGAAGAAATTAAAGCTCTGCCCTCTATTCCCAAAGTTATACCCTTGTTCACTTGAGAACTTCTCTCTCTACCTGCAAACTATCTTTTTTTCCCCAAAAGCTAATGTTGAATATGCTCTGGGAGAAGCACATTCTAACTACGTGTTCTTCGCAAGCTGCTGCAGAAGGCTCACTCCATGGCAGTCTCCATATTTTTATTGACTCTATACTGAGAGCCCATAATAGTTCCTTCAGATCCATTATAATCTATCATGTAAAAATGTATCCTGACACTTTTAAAGGCATGGATTATTTACCTGATGGAGTACACACGTCTATCTTATGTCAATTCCTGTTACAAACTGTCAGAAGTTAAGATGAGTATACGTAATAAACAATCTTGGGGAAAAAAAAGTTACAACTACAATATGCACAGAGGCTTTACTAATGTTAATAATTCAGCAGGTGCCCATCAGGGCCCTAGTCTGCATTATAAACTTGAAGCTGGTGATATTTCATTTTTAAAAATGCAACCATTTTTGAGTTACAGAGCACACAAAAAGGTCTGTAGCTAATAAATGTCTAGTTTTTTATTCAGTTCTATAAATGAAAAATAAAAAAGGCAAAGCCAACTAACTGAGTGCATTCTGCTTTACATACCTGTGGAAGCATTTTCCTTCCCAAGTTGGTAGTCAGCAATCAGCAGTCAGCCATTATTTCCTGCTGGATTGAGATTCTATTTACCAATGAGTGAACATCGACCATGTTTAGAAGATTTGGGGAAAAAGAATTAGAGTATGTGATTACCTGACATTCCAACCCATCTCTACATAAATTGATGTATAATGCAGAGAAGGCAAGAATACCTACTCAGAGTCTTTAGGGTCAGGAAGAGCTTCTCTCCTCCTGCTGATAAGCTATGCTTCTCAGGTCATTAAACTATGTTCATTATGTGGATTATTACAGCATCCTTCATCAAAGGGTCCTACAACATCTATTTCAATCAGTTATCTTTCACATTATCTGTCTGAGAGACAGAAGCAGAAAGACAGAGAGACAGAGATTGACAGAGACAGAGAGAAACAGAGACTATCAAAGAAATAAAGACAGAGAGAGAAGTGGAAAAGAGACAGAAAGAAAAACAGGGAAAAAAAACAAAAAAGAGAGACAGAGTAGAAGAAAAAAAGACAGAATGAGAGGAGAGAAAAATAGAGAGAGATTTTTTTCAAGATGCAGTTTGAAGACCACACAGCCTCAAATCGGACCCAAGTTTAAGTTCCAATTCAATAGGCATACATGCCTTGTGATCCCAACAAGTCACTTAACTTCATAGTTAAGTTTGAAGACAAGTCTCTAAACTAGATACTATAAGACAGTTAATTACTGCTCTGCATTGGTAAAAAGTGTGTGTGTGTGTGTGTGTGTGTGTGTGTGTGTTTGGGGAGAGGAACTGATGAAAACAGAGGTTCAAAGGATTAAAATGTGAGGTCATGGCTTTAATATTCAATGATTCTATATTCATAGAAGATAATATAATGGGTAAGTAAATTAATGTCTTTATTAATAAATTAGCATTTAAATATATGAATAATAGTCACACCATCTTTCATGGTGAAGATTTTTTTTCTAAGTTATGTAAACATTTATCATCTCAGGATTGCAAAATTATGAGTTATATAAGATTGTACAAATAGGAAAGCTTATCAGATAATAAAGAAAGGCCACAGTAAATGTCATGTTAAAAAAGACTTGTTGGACAAACTTTGCCTCTTTAGAGTCCATCTGAAATAGTGGGTAGTGTAGCACTAGCTTGTGGGCCAGGAGACCTGAGTTCACATCAAAAGCCTTGCCACACTGACTGGCAGTGAGAGACACTGGGCAAACCACCGGCCTCTTCGAACCATAGTATTTTCACGTAGAACATAAAGATGGGTTCTGACTCAGCTTTCTTGTTGTCTAAGTTCATAGGCACATGTGCTATTTGATAAATAAATTAGTTGAAATAAAAGTACTTCACAAACTGTAAATCATTTTACAAATACGGGTAATTGTCATTGTATTTTTTGTTGAGCACTGTTGCTGCATAACTTGTAAGTGCCAGAACTGCATTGTTCTCTCTTGACTCAGTCCACTTCAGTGCTCACTGTCTCTCTCTCTCTCTCCATGATGCCTCTTGATGTTAGTTATACTTTTAGTGTGTGTATATCTTGATGTTGTAGATGGACAGTGAGCTGGCCCTAAAATACAACAGGAAGAAGAAGAGATTAGCTGGGATCACATTTGGAAAGCTGCCGGCTGGTCCATGCATCAAAAGCTGTATCCTGACACAAAAGTCCATCTTTCTAATACCTCTCTTCCTATAGGTATATAAATCATTAAAAACTTCAGTTATAGAAATCTCTGAATTGCAAATGATGGCAAGGGTGACTGAAAGATGCTGCCTGGGTGTCAAAGAGTAGGAGCTCATTAACAATGATGACATGAGAAAGTCATCATCAAAGATACATAATGCTAAAATAGAATGTGATGGTTTTGTCATAGAGAGACAGTGAAAGATCCCAGGCAACCCAAGTCTCATTCTGTATTATCAAATGAATGTGAAGGCTCCCAGTGGGTCAGATATTTTTTTTTTCTTTTTGGAAGGCAATTAGGGTTAAGTGACATGCCCAAAGTCACATGGCTAGTTTTTGTGTCAAGTATCTGAGGCCAGATTTGAACTTAGATCCTCCTGACTCCAGGGCCTGTATCACCTAGCCACTCCCAGTATGAATTTTTTAAGAAGGATTTATGGAAAGACATGGAGCAGAATGATGCTGAATGCTTAAGTGGGATTATGATCTACACCATGGGAGGATATCCTCACCTGGGTCAGTCCACAGCACTGTTGTTCATACTTCATTTTTGAAGAGGATCAATGACATCACAGATTATGTCAATTTGTTGTGAATTGGTTTTAAGTGGGAAAGAACTGGGCAAAGTCTTCAGTTTCACACTTTTCTCCAGAGTCTTAAAAGTCCAATGGCAAAACAAAAGGGAAGATGAAGATCCATGGGGAAGCATTTAAGCACTATCATCAGGATACTATTGTTGTTAGTGTTAGCAGGTGCAACAAATGCCCTACCACCGCTATTAGAGGGAAAGAAACTTTACTTCTGCTTTGATTTGACAGTCCTTCAAATATCTGAAAACTTAAATAACTTCTCTCATTTTCCCATGGAATAGTTTCACAGCACCATTCTAATTACCTATTTCTAAACATATCAGCTTGTTAATGTCCTTTCTAAGATAAGGTGGCTAGGAGCAAACTCAGTATACTAGATGTGGTCTAATTGGCACAGGGTATAGTAGGATTATCACCTTCCTTATTCTGGATATCATACTCTCATTATTGAAGCTTAAGGGCATGTTTGCTTGCAATTTTTTAAGCTATGTTATATATTTTGACTGATGCAGATGCACATATAGATCATAAAGTTATAAAAATCAACAGTATAACAACTACATATGTATATATACATTATAATGTCTGTGAGTAGAAACATACATATCCATATAATTAATACATGTAGGATATATATAAATTCAATGTATACATTCATATACAATAGATATGTGTATGCATATCCCTATATACATATACACATATATGCATATTGATTCTCTAGGGATTTGGGGAAGGGAGGAGCACTGTTTTCTAGTCATGCATCCTACCTTTTTAACTTGTGAAATTAATCTCTAAGATTAATTAATTAATTGATTGATTAACTTGTAAAAAACTGTCTTGTTGAGATTTTTAATTCCAGTATAGGGTGGTACATTTATCCCTCTCATGTTTAATATTCTTTGTTTTGTCACAGTGCTCTACTCTCTGTAGATAATTTGAAATCTTAATTTTGTCATCCATCATATTGGCTCCCCATTTCATATCCTCTGACTAATATGCCTTCCAACTCTAAATCCAAGCCATTGACAAAAAAAAAAAAAGGACTGAAAGTGTTCACTTTACTGTCACTGATGATCTAAGGAACTCTCTAATATGCGAGTTTTTCACCTGGGATTCACAAATTTGTATGTAGGTATGTTTGTGTATGTATACAACCACATGTATACATATACGCACACATAAATATACATTTACAACTGTATTAAATATAATTGTTATTCTTTACAATACTTTGCTTTTGGAGGTCAAATGAGATAATGTTTTAAAAAGTACTTAGCACAATATCTGACACATAGTAGGCATTATATAAATGCTTTTTTCCCTTCTAGTCCAATCCCTTCATTTTTGTTTTCTTTATATGTATATATGTGTGTGTATGTGTGTGTGTGTGTGTGTGTGTGTGTATATATATATATATATATGTAGACATACATTATATATTATATCCATCTATCCTTCCATCCCTGCATGCCTATTTAAATTTCCTGAAATATCTGTTAAAAACCCTGGTTCTAGAATGAAAACTCCCTGAGAGTAAAGATCTTTTCTTTCTTCCTTCTTTCCTTGCTTTCCTTCCTTCCTTCCTTCTTTACTTCCTTCCTTCCTTTCTTTCCTTCATTTATATCCTTAAGGCCTAGTATAGTGCCTGGCACAATGTTTTTTGATTGATTGATGGAGGTATTGATATAAGTAGCTATTCCTCATATTTTCCTTAAAATCACACAGGTATATGATTTCATATCATTCACATGGGAGATTATTTCTTGCATGCCTACTTAGCCAAATGGTTCACTCTAGAGATGACTATGTATCCCAAGCTTTTACTGAATAATTTTCACACTAGCTTTTCCCTGTAGTTTTTCTCTGTTGCCTTTGGATCTTGGATTGTACCAGAGAAGGACAAGTTATAGTGGAACCTGCCGATCTGGAAAGACATAAAGGATTAGCCTGTCATGAGGCTGGTCAGTCTACTTGCAGTTTGAAGTCTCACCTACCACAGGAGCTCATCATAGGAGTGCTAACCACCAAATATTTTTGTTTATCTGGACATGGTAATTCATTCAACTTTTTACCAAAGTGTGGAAGGCCTGTGATATGCATCAGTAGAGGATAAAAGCCACATTAATGAAATCATGATTCCTTGAATAATTGAAGTAAGTTGTGCTAACTAAACACAGTTAATTTTAATAATAACATTTTCCATGCATACTTTCCTCCTCTTTAAATCTAAGTAATGTTTCTGCTAGTATTCTGAAAGGAATATCGTAAGTGGCTATTTGCATTAATAAACACGCAGCAAATGGTTTAATAATGTTTTAAAGGAAACATGTATTTATGGAGATTTTAAATAGTAGGAGTTAGAGCTAGAAAATGAAATTATATGTGCCATGAAGAGTCAGACCCATGGGAAAGGTTTCTTTCTGCTTGGTACTAAGGATTTGCATGGAGTCCTTGACTCTTCCATTGGGTTTATGGTGATTAAACCCTTTACTCCCATGGGTACCTACTTCAATACCAAAGCATTGATAGTTGCTAATGGCTCTTTAAAAAGCTCCTTTGTTTTATCTTTATCTAAGCATGCTGCATAAAACATGGCTGAGAAATCAGTGACTGCTTTAAATGCAAGAGACACATTTTCATGTACATGAATTTTGCCACTCATAAAAGGAGATACTATTTGATATTGCTTTGAACAGTTAAAAGCAATATGCCTATAGAAGGTATTACTGTTCTTCTTAGCTTCTATATTCACATTCTTATTTATAAATAATTATCCTCCCTTCAGCCATCTGGTTCCTTTAATATGACTTTCTCAAAGCTTATTTGATTCTTGATTTTTTTTATTGATTGAAGAAACAGCATCGAATAGCTGTTCAGCAGCAAGAATGACCTTGATAAATTTTTCAGTATAACTTTCAGTTCACTAATGTATATTTATACACTGTTTGATCCAACCAAACAATGTTTTATAGATCATAGACTCATCAAAATAACTATGAAATCATAGGTTTAGTGAGAAGAAGAGGCTTTATGTGTCATGTGGGTGGTTCAGTGGATAGAACACTAGGCTTGTGGTGAGGAACACTTGAGTTCAATTCTGGCCTGAGATACTAGCTGTGTGACCCTGGGCAATATTTAGGTATACCTAAGGGTATATAATTTTTAATTTGCGATTTTAAAATGTGTTACATTTGTAGTCTGACAATACTTTCATTTCTTTAACATATTAGAAATGATTACCTTTATTTTCAAGTTATCAAGAATATTTTGTTCAAATGGGAACATTACCAGATGGCACATCTCCCACCACCACCACCACCACCACCATCACCACCCACCTATCCTCCCACCCACCACCCCTCCACCAACCCCACCCTCTCTCACCCAATTGCCACACACCTAGTTTAACCCTTCCTCTTTTCTATACCCTCCTTGTTCTTCCATCCCCAAAAGCAGGTTGTTAAACAATGATTTCACAGTCTCATAGAACCATAAAATTACAAATCTGGAAGGGACCTTATTCCTCATTTTACAAATGAAGCTAGTTCTCAGGTGGCTGAGTAACATTCCTATGGTCACATAGGTATTGTGGCAGAAGTAGATTTAAACCCATGTACTCTAATTCAAATTTAGACCTCTTACCACTGCACAGTGTTGTTCTTTGTCTTTATGATTGATTGATTGTACTCCCTATCTAACATGGCACATAGCATATCATAGTTTTGTAATGACCTACCATTGATTGAATGCCAATGTACCAGAATCTTCCTGTTTTATAAAGGCCAGTGTTTTAGCATCTGTTTCTCCCCTGTAGAGAATATACAGAGTTGTCTTCTCCCGTGAGGAAGCATCCCAGGGTCTCCATAAAATGAAGATGATTTTTTATTCTGTCCACACCCTCTATAGAGGCTGTTGGCTCAAAATTTCTCTCCCCAGACGGATAATATCCCAAGATCTACCAACAGGGCAATGTTGTGTAATCCCTGAATATTCCCAATATCTCAAGTTCTTTTATTCAACTGACTTATTCTTAATTCTCATATTATTTTCTCATGAAATATAGTCAATTAGAGGAAAATGTATTTGTTAATTGTAAGTATTTATTTGTATTACAGAAGATCCTATCATGATTCATTGCCTGTATCCTTGCCTGGATGTACTATAATTTGTCAATACCTTGCTTAAAGTTTAATGAATAGTACCAGATGTTTTCTGGTCACAGTGTAGTAACAACTTGGCTATCATCTCCCACATGGAGAAAAGATTTCTTTCACTCTGTCTAAGATTTTATTAGCTTTTGTAGTAGTTGTTTCATGCCACTGACTAAAATTGAGCATTGAAGTCTAATTAAGGTTACAATTTTTTTCATGTAATCTTTTGTCAAGATGGACATTCTCTTTCATATACTTGAAAATGTATATTGCATTTTTTTCTTTTAAATATCCCTCTTGTTTGTTAAAGACCAATGTTCCAGTCTATGGATATTCTTCTGAATATTGATTACCCATTTCCTTTTCCTTGTGATGCTAACAATGTCACCACAGAAAGAGTAGTAGATGACTTGACAATCATTCCATCTGTTTGGGCCTTAGTTCCCTCTCTGTAAAGTGATGGTGTTTTATAGATGGCATATAAAGTCCCTTAACTCTCATTTTTGATTTTTTAATTCTGCAATATGATCTTTTCAGAAAATATACTTTTATTTTTCATCAAAGTTATTGATAAATGTCTTGAACAGAAGAGGGCCAAAGACAAAGCCCTACAGCATAATACTGGAAACCTCCAGCCAGTTTGACATTCATTCATTAATTAGCACACTTTGGATCTGTTCATTCAACCAGTACTAAAGCCATGTCCCTTCAGTTCTGAGCTCATTCTGTCATACAGCTCATTATCTTGCAGTGCTGCTTTTTTCTTCCAAGGATACCACTAGACACTTTGTAAAGGGTCTAGCTGAAATTCTGATTCTCTATGTATTTGCAAATGATTGGTATAGTCTCTTGATGATTTAAAAAAAGTGGAAGATAAAGGATCTGCAGCATGGAAACACAAAAATATCTGATTTTCAAAAAAAAACAAAGAGGGAGGAGGGTCTAAGGAAGATTCCTCATCTATAGGCTAATAGTTCAGAAGAAACTTGCATACAACTATAATATAAAGCAAAACTTAATCAAAGCAAACAAAAGCTTTAAACAAAGTACTATGAGAAGTTTCAGGAGGAAGAGATCATTGTCAACCCAAAGGGTCAAGGAAAACTTCAGGAAGGTAATAGAATTTGAGGTTCATTGAAGGGAGAGACTTCAACAGGGAGAGAAGAGGGGTATGGAATGGAAAAGTCTTCTTAATATGGTATAGCATTAGGGCAGAATAAGATTTTGGTGACTTTAGTAGTCTTGTTTGGCTCTCATATTTTATATACATATACACATATGTATACTTGTATGTATATTTGTATGTGTATATATGCATGTGTGTAAATATATATTTACATATACATACATATATATATACATGCATACAAAGAGAGAGGCAGAGAGACAGAGACAGACAGAGAATAACTGAAAAAAAGGTTGGAAAGGTAAATTAGAGCCAGAATATAAAAAAACTTGAGTTGCAGGATTAAGAATTTATACTCTTTTCTTATAGGGCCTGGATGAGTCATTGAATGTTTTTGCAGAGAATGCTGGGGGCAGATTAAAGATGGAAGAGAATGGAAGCAGGATGACTAATTTGAAGATTATAATTATAACTGAGGCACTAGGTGACAAGGGCTTGAACTAGATCAATGCTCATGAAAGTAGACTAAAGAAGATGGATGGGAGAGATAGATGCTATGTCATCAGAATCAACAGGCCAGTCAATCCAAAAAATTTATTAACATTTTCTATGTTACAGGGAAGAGGAAAAAACAGTTAAGGGAAAAAAACCATTATTCCTTCCCTCAAGAAGCTCACATTCTAAAGGAGGAGACAACATGTAAATAAATACATATAGACCAGACATATCCAGAGCAAATTGAAGATAATCTCAGAGAACTAGATGGAATGTGAGTAGGGGAAAGTAAAAACTTCCTTTTGAAAGTGAGATTTGAGTTAAGTCTTGAAGGAAGCCAGGGAAGCCATGATAACAGAGATGAGGAAGTAGAGAATTCTAGGCATTCTAGAGGCAGTAGTGGGGTTGGGGGTGGGGATAGTATGAGGAAGCTAGGGAAAAGGTACAAAGTCATTATATGTGGGGAGCAGCAAGAAGGCCAGGGTTGTAGGATCATAGAGTATGTGGAAAGTACAAAAGCTGAAAAAACAATTGGAAAGGTAGAAAGAGATGAGGTTGTGAAAGAATGTCAAAGAGAATTTATATTTGATTCTGGAGCTAATAGGGGGCCAATGAAAATTATTAAGTACAGAGATGACATGTTCAGACCTGCAGTTTAAGAAATTCACTTTGGTTCCCAGGTGCAGGATGGATAAGAGTAGGAATAGACTTGAAATGGTGTAATTGTAATGTAATTTGAATTTAAAGGTCCCTTTGTGTTAGCAAAGGTAGCAGGTACTTAGCACTTAGTAACTGATCAAGCCTCTGCTGGAGAAACGGAAGGTATGAACTCCTGGCTCCTGCTGCTGATATTACAGGAAAGAGCTTATCAGGGAGGGCAATGCTGTATATAAGTAAAAGCCCAAGAGAGGGAGAGTCAGAATTTATTGGGACAAGGATCTGGAGGCAGAAGCTACTGATGATGGAGAAAGAATTTCTCTTAGCAGCATCTGGGGGCTGGGCTGCTACTGCTGGACTGAGAATTGAGAAGAAAAATGAGAAATGGTAACTGAGACAGATCTTCTTCAAGCAGGCTCCATGGAGGCTGAAGAGGAGCCAAGGAAGATGAAGAGGAAAGCCCCTCCCAGGCCAGAGAGAATGATTTTGATTTTGAAAACCTGGATGGAGTGATTTTGATTCTGGGAACCAGCTGAAACTTCTGCTGAGTTCGAAGCTGAAAAAAGACTGAGGAAACATGACTATGAAGGATTTAAGACTTTTTTTTGTGGCTCTGTTGAGCCTTGTCTTCCTGGGAACAGAGACTGTGAAGGATTTCAGGTGGACTAGAGGCTGTGAACTTCAGCATGGAACAGAGACTGCATGGAGAGCTGGACAAGGACCTGTCTGCCTTTGAACCCAGGTGACAGTTTGGTGAATCCAGGTAGGATCTGGGACCATGGAAGGGGATCCAGGGAATCTGAGAAACCACTCTGAGTCAAGCTGAAAGAAGACTTTACTAAGATACTGTGTACTGACTGAGGAATTGTAAATTTATTAGTGACCT
>CM053595.1:160456943-160494386 GCA_028646575.1 Pseudocheirus occidentalis
TTCTAACAATTGAATAGTGAATAATGAAGGTTGATAGATTGACTAACTGATTGTACTTAATGATTGAAGACTGAATAAGTAATTGATTTATAACCTAGTAGCTCCATGAGTGGACAACTTTGACTATTGTATTTTGTGTCCCTTGAGGAGGCAAACCTCCCTAAGGATGACTGAATAATCAAGATGATTGAATGATTGAGTTAGTAAAAGATTGTTCTTTGTTCAATACTCTGTGACCACTGTAGTGGAAATTATGTGGCTATTTTCTGTGATAAGTTGTTGTGAATGCTGTCTTTTGATTATCTGTGCTTAGTTGTAATATTGTGAATGCTATACTTTGATTTCTGTGAATGTTTTGCTCTGATTTGTTATGGAATAGAGTGTTCACTGTACTGTGTAATCAGAACCTTAAAAGTTGTTTACAGTAGCATTCTTCTGAAAAGCTGCTAGTACTTGGCTTTACAAATGGAGAGGACAATCATAAGGCAATTACAATATTTTAGGCATGAAGTGATAGAATGACTTTATTTGGGTGGTTATTATGTCAGTAGAGGGAAGGAAACATATAGGAAGGTAGAAATAATAAGACTTTCAAAGAGATTGGCTATGTGGAGTGAGTTACAGAGAGGAGTCTAGGATGATATTGAGTTTATAAACTTAGGCTACTGGGAAAATGGTGGGGGCTCTCAATAGTAACAGGGAAAAGGTGAGAGAAGAGGGTTTTAGGAAAAAGTTGATTTCATTTTTGGACATGTTAAGTTTGGTATGCCTATGAGACTTCTAGTATGAGATATTCAAAAAGGAAATTGGTGATGAGAAAGAGGAGCTAGGGCTAAATAAATAAATGTAGAAATCATCTGCATAAATATTATAATTGACCCCAAAGGCGTTGATTATATCAGACAGTGAAATAGCAAAGAGACAGAAGAGATAGGAGGGGAGAGGGAGGACAGACTCTTGGGAAACAACCATCATTTGTGCATGTAACCTGAATGAAAATCCAACAAAAGAGACTGAGGAACTTAGGGAAAGGCAATAGACAGAAATAAATAAAAATATTTTGAAATCCTGAATGACTGGAGTGTTGATGGTTCCCTCAATACATAAGGAAATTAGGATGAAGAATAGATTTAGTATAGAGATATAATAAATTAAATTTGGGACTGATTGAGATTGAGGTGCTTGGTTGGACCTTTTTAGTAGCAGGCTACCAGAGACATATCTTGGATTGAAGGATATAAATTAAACAAAAGCTCTCAACTTCAGTCATTTTTTTTAATCTTTTACTCTGCTTTTATTTGATCCATATAAAGAGATAAAATGTCTGTTGATTTACATATTATATGACTAGTTGGTTGACCAGAGGGATCCCATCTTTGTCAATAAAATTTCCACAGGGAATTTAAAAATAACATTAGTATTTCAATGTTTTGATTGCTATCAATAATAAAATATATTAATAAAGTTTGAATTGGTAGACCATGCAAAACTTCATGGAAGAAATCCATAGTTATAATATAAATAGAAAGGGTTGGGGAGCAGTACCTCTAGCTATTAAATGGGGTTAGTGAGGGACATTTGTTATAAGTTTAAAGCTTGGCATATATAATGTTCATTGAGGAACATCACCACTTTACCATAGGATCTAGGGCTTTGCCCTTTTTCCTATTTGCAGTTACAATGGCCCATATATTTGAAATGGACGTTTTGGGGATGTTCAACTCCCTGCCATTCATTATAATTTGTAGTAGGTCAAACACTCTAATTAAAGCTTAAGACAGTGAAGGTCTCAGTTGAGAAATGTCAGTAATAGAATAAATTGTTAAGTCTTCCTCCAAAGGTTTTCTTCTCTAAAATTTTATTTCTTTTCTTCAGCTGAACTTATATGTGTTGGTTTCCTGCTTCTTAAATAGTAATGATAATAATTGACATTTATATTGTATTTTATATCTTGCAAAGTGTCTTAAGTACATTATCTCATTTGACATTCTTGCCAGTCCTGTGTGGTAGATACTATCATTATTATCTAATTATCTTGAACTCCTAATTTAGTGGTCCTCATTTTTTTTAATCTACTAGCACAATATTATTTGCCACGAGGAATCATAGCACACTGAAAGCTTAAGATAGCAAGACAACGTGACAGTCAGGAGAGCCACACTTGTACAATTTCAGTCTGAGCAGTCATTTTGCTGAGTTCTTTGTCAGTTCAAAGTCTGATATATTTTGATGTTAATTGAGAAGGGAATCCTCATCACATTTTCTTTATTTTGTATGTACTATCCTTTCCATGGGCAGCTAGGTGGCACAGTAACTCATGTCATGAGTTCAAATCCTGCCTCAGACACTTACTAACTGTGTTATCCTGGGCAAGTCACTTACCCCTGTTTGCCTCAGTTACTTATCTATAGAATGAGGTTGAGACGGAAATGGCAAACCAGCCCAGTATTTTTGCCAAGAAAACCCCAAAGGAGGTCATAGAGAGTCAAACACAAGTGAAATGACTCAGCAACAAAAAAAATTCTTACCATGCTACACATGCTAGACATGTAAAAGACATATTAAATCAAAGTATTTATAAATGTTGTCCTAGCTGCAATAACATAATATACAAAATTTGTCAACACACATAGTAAGTATACTACCCACTGAGAACCATCTATTAGGAAAATATGAGTTTCTTGAGGGTAGGCTTTATTTTCTTTCTGTTATTACATCACTACTTCTTGGCATAGTGACTTGTAACACAATAGGGTCTAAGTATATGTTTCTTTAGTTGCTTTTTTGAATCCTCATTTTTCAGATGAGAAGGCTAATACTTAAGGATTTTAAGTGACTTGCCTGTAGTAACATACCTAAGAAGTGTCAGAAGTTAGGGATTCAAACCATGTACCTTTTCATGACACTCTACCTGTGCCTTTCTAAAGACATTCAGATACCTAAATATTAGATAGCATTTCCAGGTGAATACTTTAAGCAGGGGTTGAACTACCAAACATCTGGTGGGCAAAGTATAAAAGGGAGATTTCTGCATTGAGTGGGGAGCTTTACTTACTATGCCCTCCAATGTCATTACCAATGGTATGATTAAATGGAAATTGCGCTTATGTGGAAGTGGAAATTTGGTGGTCTCCATAATCATATAATTAGGTTTCAGTGGAAATTTTCTTATGAGGAAGGCTCAAAATTCTGTGTCATGGTTGATTTTGACTTTCTGAAAGAGTCAAATAATCTTACCTTCTACTGTATGTAAACCTGAGAAGTCCTAGAGATCATTTTTACACCAACTGGTGAACTGATTTCCTAAACAAAGCTATATCTCCCCCTCATGGTTCTAGGGATAACCTGGAAGAGAGTAAGGGTGATTCTTTTCAAATGCTATGAATTTGAGCCCTTATTCAGTGTGTTCTGTCCTGGCCAATACTAACTGTACCCTGGCATCATTTAACCAATTGATATCAATTAGCTTTTATAATTTATTTTAATTTTTGTCTTTTGTTTTTTGTTTGGAGGGAGGAGGGCAGTGCAATTGGGATTAAGTGACTTGCCCAAGGTCACACAGCTAGTAAGTGTGAAGTGTCTGAGGCTGGATTTGAACTCAGGTCCTCCTGACTTCAGGGTTGGTGCTCTATTCACTGTAACACCTAGCTAGCCCTGCTTTTTTAATTCATAAAAGGACATTTACTAAGAAGATAAAAAACAAAAATACAAACATTTCTCCCAACATTGGGGAGAACAAATTCAAAAAGCAATTTCCACGTAACCTTTGCTCCAGCACATTGACTCCTAAATGCTAATGGATGGGATGCTATAGCTTTCTCTTGGGTTCCTTCAATACATTTCTATCTTGGGTTAAGCAGGTCTCTCAAGACGTTGCTCCTCATCAGTCTCAGCTGTCTTCAAAATCTGACATGAACCCCATTTCCCAGATTGCTGGTGGTTTGATCTCCTGATCTTTAGAAGCTTACAACGCCATAGCCTATTCTAATATGTTTTTGTTTGTTTGTTTTTTTTTAACTTAAAAGCAGAAAACAACAGACCATAGGGCTAGAAGCAACAGCCAGGCCATGTGCTCACAGGCTGCATGGTGGTAGCTAGTTCGGTGATATAAAGACTGGAGACCCCAGAGCAATGGTTTTCAACCTTCCTAATACAGTTCCTCATGTTGTGGTGACACCCAACCATAAAATTATTTTCATTGCTACTTCATAACTGTAATTTTGCTACTGTTATGAATCATAAATGTAAATATCTGATATGCAGGATGTATTTTCATTGTTACAAATTGAACATAACCCACAGGTTGAGAACTGCTGCCCCAGAGGTTAATATTCTTTTATTCAAGGCAGCCAAAGGGAAAAGAGAATATCATCCTGTTAGTGTTTTTTGTATGTGTCCTCAGTTCCAGTCAAGCAGTCAATCAAAACTTTCCTCATCTTCATAGAAATTATACTAGTCAATGTTCTGAAATCCAGGAGTGACTGAATTAAGAGACTGTGTTGGAGTGGCTAGGTGGTACAGTGAATAGAGTACTATCCTGGAGTCAGAAGGACCTGAGTTCAAATCTGACCTCAGACACTTAACATTTACTAGATGTGTGACCTAGGAGAAGTCACTTAACCCCAATTGCCCTGCCTTTTCCCCTCAAAAAAAAAAGAAGAGAGAGAGATTGTGTTACTCATGCTCATAAGGACTGTTTCTATTGGTTTGCATCCAAAACCCCCTTAAACTCAGGGAGGGAGCCTTTGTTCATAAAATGATAGATTTAGACTTGCAATATGATTGTCAATCATTTAACCTTGATATGAAAGTCAGTCAGTCAATAAATATTTATTAAGTGCTTACTGTTAGTCAGTCATTGTGCTAAGTATTGAGGATGCAAAAAAAAATAAAAGAAAGTCTCTACTCTGAAGGAGAGTACACAATTTTATGAGGGAGAGAGCATGCAAATAACAATGTAAAAAACAAGCTATACTCCAGATAAATTGGATAAGCAACTGAGGGAAGGCACTAGAATTAAGGGGGACTGAAAAAGATTTCTTATATTCCAACCCTCTCATTTTACTGGTAATGAAACTTAGGTTCATATCTAGGAAATGGCTTCCTCTAGTTCGCATGGATAGCAGGAGAAAGAATTCAGATTTTTACAAAGGTTTCCTGACTCTGTGTCCGAGTTTTTTCCTTGGCAGCATTCTCTTTCCTCTATGTTCCTTAGAAGTATTGCATAACAATGACTGACTAGCATTCATGTTTGGTTTCCTTTTCTTGCTTTTCTCTGTTGAATCTCTCTAATACTTTTCCCTTTGAATCTACTTGCTTTATTTCTTGATATATAGGGCATTGGGGTTGGTAGTTACCTTAAAAATTATCAGTAGCAAAACTTTTAGGGACTGAGAGAGGTTCCTGGAAAGAAGATGGCTTACCTGAATTAACACAACTATTAAGCAGCAGAATGTGGAGTGTCAGACTCAGAACTCAAGTCCCCTGGCTTCAGGTCCTGTGCTTATATACTTCATACTGCCTCTTTCCCTTTTCTTCTAACCATGGGATATTCAGGGAAGATTAGCACCTCTGGTGTGAGAACTTGCCAAGGCTTTTTTTTTTTAGGGCTACTTATCCGCCTTTGGTGTCCACTTATCTCTTGACTCACCTGTGACTCCAGGAAACTGTAGCTTGCACGGTGACCAGAGCCTGGTAAAACCATCTAGACGGACAAGTTAAACCAGGTTCAGGGTAACTATGGCCTCAGATGAGTTAGGGAGATGTCTACCCCAAGCATGTGAAGATTTCCCACAGCCAAATAGGGAGATGATATTTTTTTCCAGCTGCCGCAAAGGTGGCTGAAGCAGGTGATGTGGAGTGTTCAGAGCCTGTTGTGCCATCTCTACCTTGTCACTGGACTTCAATGATTCTGGACCAGAGAGTGAGGTTGACAGCTTTGTGCAATTCTGTTTCACCTACATCCAATTCACAGGCAAATCCAGACATGACCTCTTGATGTTAATGGTCTTCTTCAAAAATGAAGCAGAACAACAACCATCACTTTCCATCTTATATTTAACAGCCAAACATACTTTAATGTGGAGTAAAGTTCTTTCACAAGCAGTCAGGATATAAATGTGAAATCAATATTAGGGTATGTGGCAGACTGAAGGTTAATGAGAATTATTTCCAAAGGTCACACCTGAAAATCAGCTTGCTTACTCTTGAATTATATCTTAACAGGGACAGGGACAGACAAAATTCTCCCTCCTACCATTCTAGTATTGCAAACCAAGAAGAACAGAAATAGACCCTGTAGTTGCCAATTTCAAAGTGCTTATCATCTGAGAAGTCATAACCTCCAGCTGAGCTGTGACAACTGAGGGCCAGTTTTATCTGTAAGCCCAAATCTTCTTCAACCTTGGGGGGAGGGGAGGGGATGGAAGGGGAGGAGTTCCAGACAATTTGTGTGAGCACTTGCCTTCCAGAACTCCAGCCATGAATGATAATGGTAAGCTTACATTTGGATAGCAATTTAAAGCTTACAAAGTACTTTACTTACATTATTTCATTTGACAATGCATGAGTGAGGATTGCCCTGGAGCACAGAGATTATCTTGGTGAGCCAGTGACCAGTTTGAATTTTAAAGTGAGTCCTAGAAAATGAATATACAATTAGGCTCCCCAGAGTTATTCACCACTCATTCCAGAGTTGTTTATATCTGTGGGGATTTTATTGCCTGGGATAAGATAACTACTTTATAGCTGGGATGCACTTTATAGATCATACAGGCTAATGCCTTCATTTTATAGGTGTGGAAACTAAGGTATAGGAAGGTTAATATAACAACAACAACAACACGCCCAAATAGAAAAAAAATGGCCATGGTAATTACACCATTGACCATGATGTCTAAACTTTACTTTTCTAGCACATAGCACAATATCCTTCATACATAAAATAGGAAAAACCATGAAGTCAAGGATCTGGATCTGAATCCCATCATCTTTGCTGTGTAATACCTGTTTGATCTTGGTCAAGTACTTTATTCTCTCTGGCATTCAAAGCCCTTTACAACCTAGTCCCCTCCTACTTTACCAGTCTTCTGACATCTTATTCCCCAACACATCTTCTTCCATCCAGTGACACTGACCTCCCAGCTGTCCCATGAACAAGACACTTCATCTATTAGCTTTTTTTGCTTTTCCTGGTCATCCCCCATGCTTGAAATGCTCTCCTTCCTTCTCCCCAAATACTCACCCCTCTGACTTCCTTTTAAGTCCCAACTAAAATCTTACTGCCTGAAGGAAGCCTTTCCTAACCCCTAATAATTCCAGTATTTTCTTTCTGTTGATTATTTCCTATTTATACAGTATATAGCTTGAGTTGTATGTATTTGTTTTCATGTTATCTCCCCTACTCGATTGTAAAAGTTCTTTGACCCATATGGTCTTTTGCAACCATATATATTGGTTATATATCCCCCCGTCTTTATATCCCCATGTTTAGCATACTGCCTGACACATAGTATGTGTATAACAAGTATTTATTAAATTGAATTAAATTCTGTACCTCAGTTTCTTCATTTGTAAAAATGAGGATAGTAGTTCCCTACGGTCCCTTCCAGCTTTACATCTTGGCTTCTACAAAGTGAGTAGAAATCTAAAACTTATAAGATTCATTAAGAGAGATAATGTAAGTATAATTAACATCTATTTTGCAGATGATACTAAGGTTTAAAGAAGTTAACTGATTTGCCCAAAACACCTAGCTAATTAAGCAGTCAATAAAAATGTATTATGGACCTACTATGTGTCAGGTCCCTTGGCCTATTTTGAGAATGCACATAAAAATGAAACTTTTCGTCCTCCAAAATGTGTTTATCTATAAGGGGAGTTGCATACAATATGTGATTATGAGATGTGTGTGTGTGTGTGTGTGTGTGTGTTACAAGCACAAGGAAATTTCTTCATAAAAGAGAAAGTAGTAATAGCTGAGAAAATCAGGAAAAGTCTCTGATAGAAGCTGGTGTTGGGTCTGAGCATTGAAGGGATCTAGGAATCCCAGAGATGTGGATGAGCAATCAGTTCATTGCAAGCTTGGGAGACAAACAGCACCAAAATGAAACAAGATGGTAGATGAAGTGCCTCACTTATGAGGAAAAGAGAACCAGTATGGTTTAATCTAAAAAGAACCTGAAAGGGGGTAAATTAATATATTGTAACATTGGAAAGGTAAGTTGGAGCCAGATGGAAAATAGTTTATGTTATGGTGGCGCAGTGGATAAAATACTGGTACTGGAGTCAGGAAAACTCCTCTTCCTGAATTCAAATTTAGCCTCAGATACTTACTAGTTGTGTGACTCTGGGCAATTGTAATGATAATGGGGATTTGAAGATCTTCCCTGTCCCTTTCCAGTCCTCTGGAAAGCTGCTCATGCTTGGCTTTACAAGTCACTTAAAATGAACTGGAGAAGGAAATGGCAAACCATGCCAGTATCTTTGCCAAGAAAACCCCAAAAAGGATTATAAAAAGTTGGACATGATTGAAAAATGACTAAACCACAACAAAGCTGGAAAAATATGTTGGAGCTAGAGGGAAAAGGACTTTACATACCAAGAAGAAGAATTTGTATTTTATTCTAGATGAGAGTTAATAGGAAATCATTGGACTTTATTGAAAAGGTAAGACACCTGAGCAGATCTCAGTGTTTTAGAAATTGACAGTTCTGTGACTGATGGATCAGATAGAGGAAAGACTGCAGACTTTACATGGGTAAACTAATCAGGAGGCTATTACAATAGTGTGGGTGAATGAAAGAACTGGGAACAAAATGGCTCTTGAGGAAAGAGAAGATGAAATGGAAATAGTGTCAAACATTAGTTAGAATATCAAAGCTGGAACACATTTACATCTCTAGAAAGTGTGCATCTTAATTCAATTCCCCCGGCTTTGTATCAGAGGCAGGGGTAGTCAGTCTTGCCTTTCAAAGAGAGAATGTGGTCTTTCTTAGGCTCCTGTTAATGCAGAGGTGATAGAGACAGAGAGAGAAAACTTTCAGCTGTTGCCGTATGACTCTCTGTGGAGTTAGAAAGCAAGAACTACATCAACCAAGTGTTAGTGTTGTCACTGTATTGTAGATGGTACACAACTAGAGGTCAGAAAGCTTAGCTCTTAATAAAACATAAAAAGCATAACTTTCTGCCTGTGAGTTTCAGACATGGTGTTTGTCCATGCTGGGGAGGTTGTAGAGTTCTGTCCTAGTGCGCACAGGGAGATGTTGGATAAATGTCACCGGGACTGTGCATTTGAGGAAAGTACCTAACCTGAGGATTAAGTTATATCTAGTTGCTGGATCTTCCTGAGGGACTCTGTGGCAAAGATATGACCAGTAAAAGTTTAGCCTCTATGGATATCCTTTGTGGTAATTAGATTTGGTGAACGATTTATCTGGCCTTTCTCAACAAAAGGAAATAGATTTTAAAATGTAGGATAAGTGGCCAATAGATAGGACAGTAAACACTCCAGATAAGTCTTTCTTCAGTCAGCTTTGGGGAAATTCTCTGTACTACTGCAGTTGATGGAAATAAGAACTCATTGAAAGCATCCAAATGCTTCTCTTAATGCTCCAGAACAAGAACAAGGGTTAAAGTACTGGAAGATCAGAGCTGGCTGAAGGGAATAATCATCAGCAGTCTCTGGCCCCTGTGCAATCTGACCTTAGCAGTATCCTCAAATAGGAAGAAGTCCCATCAGCACAGGTTTGTGTTCTCAACAGCTGGTGACTAAATGGCCAGGGACAAATAAGAGGAAATGCTCAGAGGAAGCCAGGTCACTGCTTCTCAATGATTGGGCAAATTGGTTCCATCTGTTGAGATACTGTTGCGATCTATGATTTATTGTCTGCTAGTAGGAGATTTAAATGGCTTAATTAAATACAAGGTTTACTATGAACCTTGGTATGCTATAGCTAACTTGATCTGGTTTGCAAACCAATGGAAAAATTTTCAGTGTGGGCATATGCACCTTGAAAACAAGAATATGATACAAATTAGGTCTTGCATTATTATTTTCTTGATTGTCTAGACTTAAAAACTTATGGAGAAAATTTTAATAACATGGGTTAAATTTAAAAATATATACTGAATACTATTTTTTTCTTGGCATTCCTGTTGTTAAAATTTTACCAGCACCAAGATGAGTACTAAGTAGGAGAAGTACTGCTGGCATCTGGGTTCTGGTTTATTGTTGCCTGTCCATCACCTGAAACTCTTGCCCCTTGCATATGACTGGCATTCTGTCTGCTACCATCTATTAAAGCCATGAAAAGAGTAGTTCTATGTCCTAATAGGATCAAATGACTTTTGTATTCCACTTTAATTTTAATTTTATTTTTATTATTTTTGCATTTATTTTTTAAAATTTTGAGTTTTACCTTCTCTCCCTATTTCTAGCTTCTTCCCCACTTATTGAGAAGTCAAGAAATATCCATTATGCTATCCATGATATTTTATATATATATATATGCATATATATGAAGTCACACAAAACATATTTCCATATTAGCCATGTTGCAAAAGAAAAGAACAATATGCAGTGATCTATATTGAATTCATCAGTTCTTTCTCTAAAGGTAGATAGCATTTTCCAATGCGAGCCCTTTGGAATTGTCTTGGATCACTATATTAATCAGAGTACCCAAGCCTTTCACAGTTAATCATCATTACAACAGCGCAGTTGTGGTGTACAGCGCTCTCCTGGTTCTATTCACCTGACCGCTTCAGTTCCTATGTCTTCCTAGTTTGTTTGTCTGCCTTTCTGAACTCAATGCCCTCATCATTTCTTATAACACAATGCCATCACATCACAATCATATATCACAATTTGTTCAGCCATTTCACAATTGATAGGCATCTCTTCAACTTCTAATTCTTTGCAATTTCAAAAAGGAAGATCCATAAATATATTTTGTATACATGGTTCTCTTTTCTTTTATCTTTTTGGGATATAGACCTAGGACTGGTATTGCTAGGTCAAAGGTTATGTGGTTTTATAGCCCTTAGGGAATAGTTCTAAATTGTTCTTTGGAGTGATTGAACCAATTCACAACTCCACCAACATGGAATTAGTGGCCCTACTTTTCCAAATTCTTTCTAGAATTTGTCCTTTTTCCTTCCCTATCATCTCAGCCAATCTGATAGGTGTCAGGTGGTACTTCAGAATTGTTTTAATTTTCATTTTTCTAACCAATGTTCATTTAGAACATTTTTTTCCTTTTCATATGACTATCGATAGTTTTGATTTCTTCTTCTGAAAACTGATAGTACATATACTTTAAGCATTCATCAATTGAGGAATGGCTCTTATTTTTTATATGTTTGATTCTGTTCCATATTTATTTGAGAAATCCTTTTTTATCAGAGAATTTTGCTATAATTTCCCTCCAGTGTTCTGCTTTCCTTCTAATTCTAACTGTATTGGTTTTGTTTATGCAAAGCCTTTATAATTGCATATATTCAAAATATTCCTTTTTATCTCCCATGATCTTCTCTAGAGCTTCTTTGGTCCTAAACTCTTCCCTTTTCTATAGATATGACATGCATATTTTTTCCAGCCTTCCCTAATTTGCTTATAATACCACCCTTTATATTTAAATCATGCCCATTTTGACATTAACTTGATACGTGGTATGAGATGTTGGACTATGCCTAGTTTCTGCTAGATTCCTTTCTAATTTTCCCAGAAGTTTTTGTCAAATAGTGAATTCTTGCCACAGATCTTGGAACTTTTGGCTTGTCAAATGTTAGGTTACTATGATCATCTACTAATGTATATTTTATGCCTAATTCATTCCTCTGTTCCACCACTCAGTTTCTGAGCCAATACCAAGTTGCATTGATAATTAAAACTTTATAATATGATTTAAAATTTGACCCTGCTGGTCTGCCTTCCTTAATATTTTTCTTTGCGTCCTTTGATATTCTTTTATTGAAAGTACATTTAAAAATTATTGTTAATTTTATTTATTTTATTTTCCCTAATTACAAGTAAAAAGTTTTGACATTCCTTTCTTTTTTCAAAGTTTGAGTTCCAGATTCTTTCCTTCTCTTCTCTACACCCCCCCCTTCATTGAGAAGGACAGCAATTTGACATAGATTATGCATGTGCAGTCATGCAAAACACATTTCCATGTATATCATTCTGTGAAAGAGGTAATAGACCAAAAAAAGAAAAAGAAAAGTATCTTTGATCTGTATTCACACTCTACCTGTTTTTTTCTTTGAAGATTGACATCAATTTTCATTATAAATCCTACAGAATTGTCTTTGACCATTGTATTGCTGAGAATAATTAAGTTATTCATAGTAGATCATCATACAATATTGCTATTACTGTGACAATGGTCTCCTGGTTCGGCTTTGTTCACTCTGCATCCATTCATGTAAGTCTTTACATGTTTTTGTTTTTCCTTTCTGAGTGTACTGTGCTCATTATTTCTTAATGTCCAACAGTATTCCATCATAGTCATATACAACATTTGCTCAGCCATGCCCTAATTGGTGGATATCCCCTTGATTTCCAATTCTTTGCCATTGCTAAAAGAGCTGCTATAAATAGTTTTGTAAATGTAAGTCCTTTTTCTTTCTTTCTTTTTTTTATTTCTTTGGGATATAGACTTAGTAGTGGTATTGCTTAGTAAAACAGTATGCATGGTTTTATAGGCCATTGGGCATAGTTACAAATTACCCTCCAGAATGTGAATCAGTAAATAATTTCACCAATGGTACATTAGTGTTTTTATTTCCCCACATTCCTCCACTGTTTGTCATTTTCCTTTTCTATCATGTTAGCCAGTCTGAATGGTGTGAGGTAATAGCTCTGAGTGGTTTAATGAACTCTCATCAATAGTGATTTGGAACAATTTTTTTTAATATTGCTATAGATAGCTTTTTGATTACTTTGTCTGATAACTGCCTGTTCATATCCTTTGACCAATTATCAATTGAGGAATGGGCTGTACTTTCATAAATTTTACTCAATTTTCTATTTGTTTGAGACATGAAGTCTTTGTCTCTACTCACTGTGCTTTTTTTTTACAATAATGATTACCTACCATGTATTTCTCTCTGTCCTATTTCCCCCTTCTCTCTCCTTTTACACTGTACATTCTCAAAAGTGTATTGCTTTTGATTTCACCTCCTCCATGCTATCAGCTTCACCTCTCCTTTCTATCAGCTTCCCTCCCTCTCTGTTACCCTCTTCCCCTCATACTTTCCTGTAGAATAAGATAGATTTCTATACCCAACTGAATGTATATGATTCTCTCTTTAAGCCAATTATGATGAAAATAAGGTTCGTGTGCTCCCCTCTCCACTTCTCCCATTTTCCCCTCCGTTGTAAAATCTCTTTCAGGACTTACTTATGTCAGATAATTTATCCCATTCTACATTTCCCTTTCCCTTTTTCCCAATGCATTCCTCTTTCTCATTCCTAAATTAATTAATTTATACCCAGGTCTGAGTATAGACAATATAGCAAAGTCCTGCCCCTGGTGTCAGCAAAAAGAACAACTGTATATCTTTTTCAAAGTCATTCTCAGATGCCCTTACTGCTTTTTGACTGAGAGGTCCGGGAACTGTCACTGCTGCCACTGATTTAGTTGCCCAAGATCTGATCATGGTTTGCTGGTACCTGGTTTATGCTGGCACAGCCTGCTCTGGACTATGTTTCTCTAACACCCTGGTGCAACACACCTTTTTTGCTGACCTTCTAAATTGTCTTGGGCTGGAAAATTTGCTTCACTCTGTTTTTTTTTTGTGGGTTCTTCAACTCCAGAATTTGTTAGAGTCATTATTAAAAGGTATTTGAAAGGGTTTCTGGGAGAGCCCAGGAAGAGTCCCTGCCTTTATTCTGCCATGTTGGCTTCACTTCTTACCTTTTTATGCCTAACTTTCAAATTTTATTATTTTTTTAACTCTAAAAATATTTTTGGTAATTTTATTGATATGACATTGAATAGATAAATCAAATTACGTAGACCTATAATTTTTATCATATTAGCTCAACCTACCCAAGAAAAATTAACATGTCTTCCATTATTTAGATTTGTCTTCATTTACACGAAGTGCTTTATAATTCTTTTCAAATAGCTTGTGTTTGTCTTTGCTGTTAGATTCTCAAGTATTTCATATTGCTGTGATTATTTTAAATGGAATTTCTATTTTTATTTCTTGCTGGGTTTTGTCAGCAATATATAAAAATATTGATGATTTATATTGGTTTATCTTTTTTCTTTCTTGAGGGAATATGGAGCCAGGATTTTTCTTAAGTGGGGAGTTCATGGAGAGTTGGGCCTATGATTCCATTTCTATAGAAAACTTTCAATAAGGAAATTCCCTCTGTATTCTGATTAACAATTGCTCTCCAACCCAGAGTCCTAAAGAATTGTCTGAGACATTGAGATGACTTTCATATTGACCTCAAGGACACATCTATCCACAATTGTGCTGCCATTCAAAGAATGACAAAAGCTAAATTCATAAATTAGTCTTTCTTGCTCCACCTCACTTCTGTCATGTTTCATCAGAATTTGTGTTTTCATCATTTAGGGATTTTCAAGAGTATAAATTATCTCCACTATGCAAAATCAGAATATTTCATTTAAAAAATTGCCTAGGTACACCAGAATGTTAAATGTCTTACTAAGGGTCACACCATTAATCCTTATAGATAAGGCTTAAAATTAATTTTTCTGGGCTCCATTTCCTGTAACCGATATTATTCCATGCTCCAAATGATATATGGTGGTTATGGGAACAAGGTGAAGAATGGAAACATCACTACAACACATAAAAGATTTCACTAATGGTTAGTGCCAGATTGGCAATTCATTTGACCCAGTTGCTAGATTGTTATAATCTGTTCAAACTAAAATTTTAGTTTGATCACTATGATAGCTTCAGTCTCCCAGTATCTCAGTGTCCAAAGCAGAAGATTCAAACCACAATTGTTCATGGTGAGAACTCTATCTTAGTGGTTGTGATTAGGTTAGTTCGTGAACATTGAAGAATTCTCTATACCTTAGGATGAAGTACCTTTAACTTTTTGTAATCTTTAGCTTTTTAGGGACTAAAATAAAGGAGAAAAGGAAGGCTGCATCTCTGATGAAGGGAGAAGGAAAGGAAAGGTACTGTGCTAAAGTGATTTATACACATCTCATTTGATAAAAGAATTGGAGAAACACACACACACACGAGCATGCACACAGAAATCCAATAGGAAATATAAAAGCATTTAATTTGATATCTACTTAGTATGTTTTAATGGTCAAAACCAATTGAACTGACTGACCATATGGCTAATCTAATACACAATCCTAAGTCATCATTAGGTTGAATAGCTAACTTATGGTTAGCTTTTTGGAAAAAAAAAAAAAGGTTGGTTTTATTCTCGTTATCACAGGAGAACAGAACAAAGAGGACTGAGTGGAAATTTTAGAAAGGCAGATTTTGGAGTACATCTCAATTATCAGACAGGTCCAAAAAAGGAATGAATTGTTTCATTAGGGTCACAGGTTCCCTATCAGCGGGAGTCTTCAAGTGTAAGTTGAAAAACCATTTGTCAGGAATGAAATAGTAGAGATTGTGTTTGTTTAAGTGTGGGTTGGAATGGCTTTTCCATCTCTCAGAGGCTATGGTTTTATGTCAAGTAGGTAGGTGGAATCTTTGCCTATCTGACTCAAATTTCTGTGACTTCATCACCTCACCAAGAAAGAGGAATTGAGGAAATAACCTTACTTGAATTCATATGGCTATCTATATATTACTGGTATAAAATATCAGGGCATTGAATGGCTGAAAACTCCTGTACGCTAGACAGGTTACCATGAGCTGGCTAAGCTAATCCACTCAAAAATATTTGTGTTCCAGGGCATTATCTGATCTGGCTATTAGCCTACCCCTGCTATGATTATTAGAGACTGTTATTTTATATCACAACTACGGTGAAGGTTAGATGAATTTCTGTACTGACTTTGGAGGAATTTAATTCGATGGTCTCAGTGAATGTGGCCTTTTCCTCTTTCCTAGTTATAACCAAAATAATGATATGGCTGTAACTCTGCTATAAAAATACAAACCTGTGTCCCCTATAAATTGTTTGACTTGTCATTAAGATGTTTCCTAAACAAGTTGAATATATACCACATATCCTGTCAGAGGCATTTGCAACAGCCTTAAATTACCTGCTGTGTTTTTACATATTCGAAAAACCATAATGGAGATGTGCCAGGCAGCTCAGAGAAAATCAGTCATGTGGAGGAGACAGTGGCCTTGGCTTCCTGAAAACCTGAGTGAGCTAGAAAATACCCTGGATTGTTATGAATGAATTTGTTTCTGTGCTACTTTCAGGTTCCTCTTCCTAGAGTTATTTCATTGCCCTAACTCACATTATAATCATGCATTTGTGAATTCAAGTCAATAAACAACTCCTACGTGTCTACTCTGTGCAAGGCACTCTAAAGGCTGTTGATTTGGCAATTTATTGATGGTGAGAGTGGGTAAGGGGAAAGATAAGAGCCAAGAACTACATTGAGAATTCAAGTCTGGGAGCATCGTGGTACTATCACCATAAACAGGGAAGTTAGGAAGAGGGGTGGATTTAGGGAAAAGAAAATGAATTTAATTAAACTATACCCATCATGGAAATATGTATAAAAGGGAAAGGTATCTCAAAGATCTGAATAAACAGATTAATCAAAATAGTTACATGATATAATTCTAGTGACAAATCAGTCTACATTGATTAATTTTTTTCTTGATATTGAGAAATGCATATCTAGTTCCTCTACATATTCATTCTATTGGGCCTTACCCTATTCTAAATAATAAGCTGTTTTCAGCTCACTAAACTCCTGTTTCTCCAGGGTTCTAATTATAGTAAGCATTGTCCTGAAGTGCTATTTAGACAAGCTATCAAAATTTAAAGTGAGAGAAAGAGTAAGTGGGTCAGAGAACTTGATGACCTCAGAAGGTGTCTGTGTTGTTCAGGAGGAAAGGTTGAAGAGAAAATGTCTGAAGATGTCTTTGTAAATATGATGGTGAGATAGGGGCTGGTTAGAGGAATCCATAGCTGGTTGATTAAGAATGGGCAGAGACTTTTGGTTAATGGAATCATGTCATGTTTGGGGGAGGTCTCTAATGGTGTGCCATGAGGCTCTGTCCTAAACCTATCATTACCATTCATTTATCAGGCATTTGTCAACTTAGGCCAATGACATGGAAACTATGTTTTTAATATATTCCTTTCAATTTCTCTTAATGGAGGTATGAAGTAGTCTTTGAGATCACAAAAAAAAATAGGTCGGACTTTTAAAATCAACAACTTGAAGACAGGAACCAACAAATTAGAGTTTAACATTTTGGAGGGAAAATTTTATATGAGCGAACTGGGATTTAATAAGAACTATACACATTTGAAAAGTGGGATGAAGTAAATAAGATGAAACAAAATTATACCAGGGTTCAAAAAACTGACTTTATAGATCCAGGTTGAGAAATACCTGACTTAACAGAAATTTGTGTGAAAATAACCTGGAGGTTTAGTTGACTTCATGTTGAGCATTGTATGACTAACAGAGACACCAATTCAGTCTTTGGTTGAATTATGGTAAGGTCTACAACAAAGACTGCTATTTTCTCATATCATTCCATGTAAGTAGCGGGTATATCTAGAATACAGTATTGAAATCTGTACATCTGATCCCCAGGAAGGATCATCCAATATAGGCCTGAAGGCCAAATCTAGTCCTGCTTCCCCCCTTCTTTTTTGGGGGGTGGGGTTGGCATAGGGTATAAGAGCTTAGTTTGCCAATCCCTGCATCGAGAATGATAATCTATTACATTCCAAGGAGTCCGATCAGATTTCAAAGTCTCCAGGAGCCATATTGTACAACAAGAAGATGAAGGAACTATGGGGGTCTATATCTTAATGAAAAGAAAATATAAGGCGTAAGAAGGCATAATTTACTTCAAATATTTAAATGGTTGTCATGTAGAATCAGGATTTGCCTTAATCTGATTACTACTACAGACCAGAAAAATATGACCAGTGAGTAGAAGGGAGGCAAATATAATTTACAGATAAAAATGCATTTTCTAATATTTAGAAATTCCCTGCTATGGAGAAGGTAGTGAGCACTATTTTCCCTGCATGTCTTCCCACAGAGCCTGGATGATTATCTGTCAGTAATGGCATTTGATAAGTTAAGAGGTAGAATAGCAAAACCTGTTCTCTGTTCAAAATGTGTGTGTGGTTTATAGTATATTTTGGTTATGAGGAACAAGTGAAAAAGGCTTTCTGTCGGAAGAAAGTCAGTTTCGCTAATAGTCAGCAAACTTGTTTGGCAGCCTTAGTAGAAGAAGAAGTTAGCACTTAGCTTTCCCATTGTAAGGGGAAAGGAATCATTAGCAGGCAGAGGAACCTGGAAAGGAACTTTACAATCTGAACCCAAACCAGCCAAAGTTATCAGCTTTTCTCTCCAGGTCCCTTTCACTTCAAAAGAAAATTGATAGGAGCTAAGAGGGTGAGGGTGTCAAAAGCAGTTAGGGTGATTTAGGTTCTTGTTGTGAATGCTTTTTTTCAGTTAGAACTGAATTGAGGGATGCAAAAAGGTAACATCTTATTCTATCAACACCTGTTGCATCTGGGGCAGCCCTTGTAACTAAACCGGCAGGCATGCTACTTCAGTGAAAAAGAAACTTCTACTGATTCCTTACACAGTCGGCTTCAGGTATGTGACAGATGCTCTATCTGGGTGGCCAGTCAGGAGCATGGGTGGGGACAGTCATATAGAGCCGAAGAGATGTTTTTGCTTTTTGTTTGTTTGTTTTCTTTTTGGAGGGGGAAAGGCATGACAGTTGGAGTTAAGTGACTTCCATAAGGTCACTTGACTAATAAGTGTTAAGTATCTGAGACCAGATTTGAGCTCAGGTCCTCCTGACTCCAGGGCCAGTGTCTATTCACTGTGCCACCTAGCCACCCTGAAGAGATGCTTGCAGCAGATTTCTGACCAAAATAAATTAATATAGTGTCATGGTTAGAGTTTAGAAAACTTGCTTGAATGTTTTTGCTTTTTATTTCCCTGGGTATTGCTTTTATCAGGAGTGACATTAATAAGAAAATAATGATCAATAATTTATCTACCTAGAGAGAGGAATTCAGCGCATTCTTGTTTCTTCATACTTGGTTGGAAAGGATGAACTTTGGACTTGTGTAGTCAAAGAGAAACAAGGTTCCCATCCAATGGTAAGCAAATATTTTTGTGGACACCTGATTATTGAAATCCTGAGAAGGTTCAAGACACTTCATATATTTGATAACTAGAATTAGGGGGTGAAGAGGGCAGAGCTAAGATGTCAGAGAAAGGCAGCTATTCATCTGAGCTTTCCCCAAAACCCCTCTGAACACCTCTAAATAATGCCATAAAACAATTCCTGGAGCAGCAGAAAAGGATGGGGTAAAATAATCTTCCTGCCAAAGACAATTTAGAAGGTCAGCAGAAAAGGTCTATTGCTTCTGGATAAGATTGTAACACAGTACAATGAAAGCCATGACAGCACAGACCCAGGCCTAGCAAACCAGGAGCGGGCTTTTTGGAGCCACTGAGTCAGTTGTGGTCGCCGATGCTTCCAGAGCTCTCAATCCACAGAAGGCAAGATGGTCAAACAACTAGTTAGAAGGAAACTAGAGGTGTCTTTCTGCTAACCCTGAGGCAGGATTCTGTTGCTTTGTCCATACTCAGATGCAGGTCACAGTCCTGGGTGGCATTCCTAGCACAAGAACGCTAGCACACCAGAGCTTTTGGCCACAGTGAAGTGTGGACTCTTGTCACAGTTCCAGGGTAGAAAAGAATGATCATTATCACTCACAGACAAGAGCAAAAGCCAGGAAAGTAGTAAGCACCTTTCTTTAGATCATACCAGGTCCTTTGACAAACTGAAAACTTATAGATCCCTAGAAGTATCTCTGAAAACAGCTGCATAAAACCTGAACTGTAGGACAGTGTTCCCTCTACCCTGAAAGCAGAGCAGCACGTTAACAAAGAAACAAGCAAACAAGAGAAAAAAAATTGACCTTACAAAGCTGATATAGTGACAAGGAAGATTAAAACACATATTGAGAAGAAAATAATAAAATCAAAGTTCTACATTCGGAGCTTCCATGAAAAACATAAATTGGTTTCAGGCCATGAAAGAACTCAAAAAGACTTTTGAAAATCAAGAGAAGTGGAAGAAAAATTAGGAAGAGAAATGAGAGTGATGCAATAAAATCATGAAAAAAGAGTCAACAACTTTGTAAAGGAGACACAGAGAACACTGAAGAAAATAACACTTTAAAAAATAGACTAGGCAATGGTAAAAGAGGTACAAAAAGTCAATAAGGAGAATGCCTTCAGAAGCAGAATTGGCCAAATGGAAAAGAAAGTACAAAAGCTCAGTAAAGAAAATAATTCCTTAAAAATTAGAATGTAGTAAATGGAAGCTAATTACTTTTTGAGATATCAAGAAATAGTAAAACAAAACCAAAAGAATGGAAAAAAATAGAAGATAATGTGAACTGTCCCATTGGAAAAACAACTGATGTGGAAAACAGTTCCAGGAGAGATTTAAAAATAACTGTACTACCTCAAAGTCATGATAAAAAAAGTGCTTGGTCATCATCTTTCAAGAAAATATCAAGAAAAATTGTTCTGATTTTCTAGAACCAGTGAGTAAAATAGAAATGGAAAGAATCTACCAATAACCTTCTAAAAGAGATCCCAAAATGAAAACTCCCAGGAATATTATAGTCAAATTCTAGAGATCCTAGGTGAAGGAGAAAATATTGCGAGTATCTAGAAAGAAACAATTCATGTATCAAGGAGCAACAGTCAGGATAACAGAAGTTTTTGTAGCTTCTATATTAAAGGATCAGAGGGCTTGGAATACGATATTTTGGAGGGCAAAGGAGCTAGGATTAAAACCAAGAATCACCTATCCAGCAAAACTGAGTATAATCCTTTGGGGGAAAAGTGAATATTCAATGAGACAGAGGACTTTCAAGCATTCTTGATGAAAAGACCAAAGGTGAATAGAAAATTAGACTTTCAAATACATGACTCAAGAGAAGCATAAAAAAGGTAAACAGGAAAGGGAAATCATAAGCAATTTAATAAGCTTAAATTGTTTACATTTCTACATGGGAAGATGATACTTGTAACACACAAGAACTTTCTCATTATTAGAGCAATCAGAAGGAGGATAGCTAGACAGAGGGCACAGGTGTGCATTTAATATAGAGGGTTGATATCTAAAAATATGAAATTAAGGATAAGAGAGAAATGTGCTGGGAAAAAGGGAAAGGGAGAGGCATAATCAAGTAAATAATCTCATATACAAGAGTCCAGAAAAAAGTTTTTATAGTAGAGAGGAAAAGGGGAGAGAAGAAGGGGGAGTGAGTGAACCTGTCATCTGAGTTGACTCAAAGAGGGAATAACATGCACACTCTTTGGCGTATAGAAATCTGTCTTACCCTACAGGAAAGTAGGAGGGGAAGAGGATGAGAGAAGGGGGAAAGTGATAGGAGGGAAGTCAGGTTGGGTAGGGGGTAGTTAGAAGCAAAACACTTTTGAGGAGGGGCAGCCTCAAAGGAGACAAAATAGAATAAACAGTGTTGGGAAATATGATGGAAGGAAATACAGTTAGCAATATAGTAACTGGAAAAAAATTGAGGCAGATTTGTCTAATAAGGGCCTCATTTCTCAAACATATAGAGAACTGAGTCAAATTTAAGAGCTATTCCCTAATTGATAAATGCAAAAGATAGAAACAATGTTCAGGTGACATAATCAAAGCTATCTATAGCCATATTAAAAAAAAACTTTGTAACTCACTAATAAGTGGAGAAATGCAAATTAAGACAATTCTGAGGTGCTACCTCATACCTAAAAGATTGACTAATAGGATAGAAAAGGAAAATGATCAATGGTGGGGGAATGGGGGAAAATGATGCATTAATGCATTATTGTTGGAGTTGTGAACTGATTCAACCATTTTGTAGAGCAATTTTGAACTATGCCCAAAGGGCTATAATACCATGATTACCCTTTGACCTAGCAATGCCACTCTTAGCTCTGTATCCTAAAAGTGATTAAAAAGAAAAAAAAAGATATGCACCTACACAAATATTTATAGCAGCTCTTTTCTGGTGTCAAAGAATTGGAAATTAAGAGTATGCCCACCATTTGGGGAATGATTTAACAAATTGTGCTATGTGGTTATAATGGAATACTATGGTGCTCTAAGAAATGTTGAGCAGGATGCTCTCAGAAAGACCTAGAAAGATTTGCATGAGCTGATGCTAAGTGAAATGTACTGTGTGCAAGGTAATAGCGCTATTGTAAGATGATGAGCTTAGAATGACTTAGCTATTCTCAGAGATACAATGATCTAAGACAACTCTGAAAGACTTTTGAAGAAAAATGTTCTCTGTCCCCAGAGAAAGAACTAATAGTGTCTGAATACAGTTTGAAGCATACTTTTTAACTATTGTTCTTGAGGTTGCTGTTTGGTCTGTTTTCTTTCGCAACATGAATAATGTGAAAATGTTTTACATGACTCCACATATATAACCTGTATCAAATTTCTTGCCTTCTCAATGAAGGGGGGTGGTGAGGGAGGAAGGGAGAGATTTTGGAACTCAAAGTTTAAAAAATATGTTAAAAATTGCTTTTACATGTAAATGGGGAAAAATAAAATACTAAATCTTAAAAAGAAAGAAAGAACACTAGAGTTGGAAGAAATGTATCTCGCTATGGCAATTAATAAGCTAGTAGGCAGGTAAGAACCACAAAACCAACATATTGGAAAGTTTAGAAATCACTTTTCTTACAACCCATGTAAGTAGGTGGTGCAAGTATCATTGGCCTCACTTAACAAAGGAGAAAACTGAACTTCACGGAGGTTAATTTACTAACTTGCCCACATTCATACAGCCAGAAATCGCTGGAGCTGAGATGCGATCTTATATCTTCTAATATAAAATTTTGTATTATTTTTATTGTCATGTTGCCTCTTCAGGTCTATGCAGATAAACTGTTGTATTATTGACCTATTTTAGCCAGGCAGGTGAATCAGGGAGGCTACATTATGCAGTGGAAAGGGCCTGATTTTTGGAGTCAGAAGTCCTGAGTCTGAATAGCAGGTCTGCAACATCTTGCCTATGTGACTTTGGACAAATTGGCCAGCCTCCTTGGGACACAATTTTCTTATCTATAAAATGGTGCGGTTAGGTTAAACAACCTCTAAGATTTCTTCCAGTTACCGGATCTACAAATTTACAAACCATTTCCAGAGATAGTAGATAAAACATCTAGCTTCTACTGAAAAAAACTGGTTTTTCAAGTGAATGCATGAAGTTCATAAATATGCATCTTTCCTCTATGGAAAAACAGTTCAATAGACTTTATCTACCTATATCTTATTTATAATGTCCCAGATTAAGCTACCAAAACCTAAAACTGCATTGAGACACTGGACTTAATCTACCACACAAGCCTTCATTGAATAATTATTCTGGGCTGTTACATAAATCATTCAATTAGCAATTATTTAGTGTAACTTTATGCAAGAAACTGTGCTGATTACTTAGAGTGCCAAGAGAAAATCCTGGGGTTCCATTCCCAATAGTCTGAAAGACTTGATAGTTCACTGGCATATCAAACTCAACATGTTCAAAGGGAGATTATTTTTATTCCCTAGTAGAACTTTTACTTATTAACTATTCCTTGCAGTGGTCCCCCATTCATCCAGTCTTCTATATTCAAAACAATTCATCTCCAATCTAAAGACATGTTATAACTTGTCTCACATGAGTTCTTTGAAAAGTGAAAAACAAAACCTTAAATGAATCAGGAAAGACATCATGTAGAAGATAAAATGTGAGTTAGGCCTTGAAGGATGTGTTGCCTTAAGACAAATAAAAGAGATGAAGGAAGGCAGCATAGCATTTTCCTTCAATTGTGTTTCAGGTGGGTCTGACTTTTCATGACCCCTGTTAGGGTTTTCTTGGAAAAGATACTGGAGTGGTTTGCCATTTCCTTCTCTCGGTCATGTGATTTGCCCAGGGTCACAATCCAGTCTGAGACTGGATTTAATTCAGGTCTTCCTCATTCCAGACCCAGTACTCTATCCATTACACCACCCTATGTACTATTTGTTTTCATGTTGCCTCTCTCCCCTTACCTCTTCAGATTTTTAATTCTTTGAGGACAAGGTTTGTCTTTTGTGTTTCTCTGTGTCCCACTGTTTAACACAGTTCCTTTACACAGAATAAGTGCTTAATAAAAATTTCTTGACTGACTGACTGAATGACTGACTATATGATGGTAAGTCACAACTCTCACCATCAGTAGCTGAGAGATGATTATTTCTAGGATTCCATCTTGCTTTAAAATACTACTCAATTCATATCATGATATATTTGATAGATTTAAACCTGGCATCAACTATGGGGATCATGTAGTCCATCACCTTCATTTCACAGCAGAGAACATTATAGTACAGAGAGGCTGTCACTTCCCAAAGGTCACAAAAGTAGTAAAATTGCAGAGGGAAGATTGTACAGTAATTGTCTCTCTGAATGTTACCATGCAAAACATTTTAGAGAATGTTTGTTTGTTTCTGCTCTCCCTGGGAGCCCTGAAGAACAAAGCCTCAGGTGGTAGGTGATTTTGTTTCCAAGAAATAATAGATTTGGATCCCTGTCTGCCCAATTTGAGTTAACACACCATCAACTTAGCCAAACATGGATCCCATTCAGCTTATTAGAAGACAGTCAAAATTATTGTATAAACCAAGTATTTTCCTCTATTCTCCCTCTTCCACAAAGATATTGTCTCCACCCTCTCTTAGTGTCTTTTACTGTGTTTTAGGAGTGGGAAATAAAGGAAGGGAGACAAAATTCAAACTATAGATGCTTTTTTTTTACCTAGTTGGAATTTTTTTCTTTTTGTCTGAGATTGTCTTAAGTGCTTCTAAGGTAATAGTCTTCAAAGCTGAGTAAGATAAAACCCCAAGGGATGTGTCACCAACATCTTGGAGAGTGAGAAAAATAGATCATATTCCATACTCTCCACCACTCCCAGGAGTTTAAATCCCAACAAAATCACTTCTACCTTTATCCTCCAACACCTTCCCATTCTGGCTTTTCCCTTTGCTATTTAAGTTCTCTTCTTCCCACTCCCCACCCCCATAGGGCTGACCCTAAATATTTCAGAGTAGTTATTTTAACCTGTGGGCATCTTCACCCTCTGTTATGAAGGTGGCATTAGAGAAATTCTCTCTTTTTTGGCATACCCACTCCTTGCAGTAAACAGGAACTCTTGAAGGGATCTGAGTGTAACCAGTCAGAGTTCTACCCCCATTTGTTTTGGATGGGACCCAATGAATTGAACTAGATTAGACGTGGATGCTTGGGGATTTACTTAGTAGACCTCTTTCTTTACATTATTTTTTGGCAAAACCACTCTTGTGAACTTCCATCTAACCAGGCAATCAACCTTATTGTTATCTCTGACTTGTCATACACCCTTTGTCCCACTTATCTAAGCAGTGACCAAATTCTATTTTCCCTCCATATCTTTCTTATCCTTCTCTCTACCCATACATCTACCCTAACCCCACCCCTTTCCAAACCTTCTCACTGCTTGTCTGCACTATTACTATAGTCACCTAATTGGTCTCCTTGACTTTAAATCTCGCCCTTTTTTCATTCCATTCAAGGTTTCTCAATAACCTCCAGTGAGTTCCCTATTGACTCCAGGACCAAATGTTACTTTATTTTTATCTTGTTCTTTTTTATTGTGTGTTTGTGCTAATCTTATAATGTACATAATCCTTCATACAGAAGTACATGTATATAATTTATAAATTAGTAAATATATTGAGGATGTAGTTTTTTAACTTAAAGTTTTGGATAATCAAAATAATAATAATAATAATTAGAGACTGTTGCTCTAAGCCATGAGTTAACTCCTTTCAAGTCAAATCCAGTCAAGGCTTAGCTCCATAAGACTGTCTACTGAAACATTTTGAATTGCTGTCAGAGTACATTAAATACCTTTTGGATTAGTAAGTGATTTTGGTTTTTCCATCCAAAGTAGGAGAAACATTTTAAGTAAGTGAGCAGTTGATGAGCTGTGAACAGTGGTTAAATGGATGATCAACATTTTAAAGGGCAATTGCTAACAAGTACTAATGTGGGGTAGCCCACTGCTCAGGTTTGACCTTTCACTAACATTTGCCTCAAAAAGGTTCAGTTTCATTATCTAGCAAAATCCATCTCTTTAGTCTTCTTTCTACAGGGTGGTCTTTACATCTAGGTTCTTTCTCTTCTTTAGTCCCATTATTTTCCCCTTCTTTCCACTTTCTATTATCCACTTTCTCTTCTTCAGTGTTTCTGTTTGTGTCCCTCTCTACCTAGATCTCTCATCCATTTTCCCCTTTCTTCCATGAACAAAATATGAACCCAGAGGATATTTTTTCTTTATATTTGTTGTAAAATTAGTCATGTGTGAGTTGACTGTTTTCCTTCTTTCTCTAAAAAGAAAATAAGACTAAAATCTTTTGTGTTGGGTCTTCAATTGATTTTTTTTTCTCATTGGGTCAATGGCTTTTAGCAGAGAAAAAAAAGTGTCTTAGCCTTGCATTATAACAAAGATTCTAAAAGTATATGTTGGGGATTCCTGGGAGTCACTGAGGTCTTTGCCAGGGTTTTTTGAGGTTACAACTATTTTTGTAATAATGTTTTAACAAGAAAACTTGGACTTTCTAATATGGAAAATACTGAGTCATTATCCACATGAACAGAAACTGGGAGGGTCTTCAATATTTTTTAAGAGTGTAAAAGGGTCCAGGAAATAAGATATACAAGCAATGAAGTATAGACATCCATCTTGTCCTATAAGAAAGTAAATGGGGGGATGGTGGGGATATAAGAGAGGACAGATTGGGGAAAGAGTATTCAGTATGCTTGCAATTTTGGGGTGTAAGGTAGTGGAGAGATGGGAGAAAATTTGAAACTCAAAATCTTATGGAAATGAATGTTGAAAACGAAAAGTAAATAAATAAATCCCCGACCCTCCCCAAAAGAGTGCAAAAAGGTTCCTGAGACCCCAAAATTTGAGAACTTTTGCTCTAAATGTTCCCTTTGGTCTGGTGGTATGATTGGATATTCTAGGAGCTCTAGACAAACTGACTGGGCAGAGGGTCTTAAGAAACAGGGGATAACTTCTCCATTCACCTTCCCAATCCTTTATGTTCAGTTCAAATTCTGCCTTCCCCTACTCCTACCAAATTAAATTTTTTAAATGCTCTTCATTTATTTTGTACCTATGTTACATAAGCTTACAGCTGTATATATTATCTCCCCCAATAGAATGTTAGTTCCCTGAGTCTTAAGGAAACTTTTTATGTGATGCCTGACTCACAGGGAACAAAAAATAATTGGTGGATGATGGTTAAAGTAATTGATTGATTGATTTCATGTCTCTCTCTACTGCTATTGAGATAGTCTAAAGCTGAAATAACTTCTTTGACCCCTGAACAGAATCATAAAGTGGATATGTTATTAGCATTCCTTTCATGGAATTATCCAGATTAGATGAACTAATATGTACAATATGTTGTATAAAGAATGGAGCCCACGTAATTGTTAGTTGCTCTCATTCTCATAACCTCATATTGGGTTTGTGGCCCAGTGAAATATCCATATACTTGTGTATATATATATATGTATATATGTGTACATATGTGTACATATATACATATATGTATATGTATATATATACACACACTCGCACATATATACATATGTATAAGCATGTATTTGGAGGGAGGAAGGCAAGGCAATTGGGTTTAAGTGACCAGCCCAAGGTAACATAGCTAGTAAGTGTCACCTGTCTGAGTTGAAGTTTGAACTCAGGTCCTCCTGATTCTAGGGCTGGTGCTCTATTCACTTCACCACCTAACTGCCCCTGCATCTTTTACATATAATACTATCAAGCCTCTTCCACTAAAGTATTTCTCTTTCCTTTAGGGTCGATAGCCATATTCCTTATCCTAATTTCCCCTGAGTGAATACTTAGTTTTTTGTCAGTGTTTGTATTGACCTTTCTTGCGAAAACCTTCCTTCCTGCTGTATTATTCCTGTCTTGAAAAAACTCTCCTCAGCCTTGTCATTCTATTCCCTGTCCTCAAACAACCTCAAAAATAAATCCTCCCTTTTCCATTCTATCCCTCTCCTTCATCTTCCATTACCCATGAAAATCTTCTTCCCCCTTCTTATTTAGGTCATTTCCTCCAGCTAATCCCAGAACTCTCAGTCCTTGTTAATTAACCCATGTACATAGAGAAGTTGATTCCTCAAACCTCCCCTGTGCCTCCTTTTGATAGTAGAGAGGACTCATTGCTCTCATAGTCAAGATAAGTGCGGATTACCTGAGGTAGTAGGAGACACACTGGGCCTCCTGTTCAGGTCATTGCCACAGTTCCCATGGTGTCCATATTTCCTCAAACTCTAGATGAACTAATAGTCTTTTCTAGCTCTCTTGGAAATTCTGCCTGTAAATTGCCTTTGGTACGCTTGTCTTTCCCACTGTGAGAAGAATTACATGTGAATTTATGGACACTATGTAGGAGGCTCCTGCCTAGGGTCTGATAGTAAGACCATAGAGGCAGCAGCTGTGTAATAGAGAGAATATGCTAGATTTGGAGTCAGGAATAAATCAGTTTGGATCTTTGAATCCTCTGACCCTTTACCAGCTGTGTGGCCCTAGGTTGATCATTATTAACTTCTTTAAACTTAACTGTAAAATGGGAATAATAAAAGCATTGATCTCACAGGCATTTGGGGGAAGACTCAAATAAGATAATTTGTAAGTATTACTATGCTATACCAGTCATAGGTAGAGTAATGATCACAGAATTATAGTTGGGGTTGAAAGGGAACTTAGAGATTGAGTTCAGGCCCCTTATTTTATAAATGGGGAAATCCAGGCAGTGAGAGCCCAACTAAATTGGGTAAAACCACACAGATTACAAATAGCTGAGTCAAGACAGTGAGCTTTATCATGATCTCAGTACTGAATCTAGTCACTTCTTCAGATCTGTTCCAATTCAAATCCATCGTGTTCTGACCTGACAAGGGGTAAAACTAACCTAAATGCTGCCTAGCAATTCAATTAGTAATAGACCACATCTAACCTTCTTGGTACCATGTTTTAGGAAGGACATTGATGAGCTTGATATTGGTAAGAAGAGAGTGATTAAGCTATTGAAAGACCTCAAATCCATATCCCTAATTTCTTTCAAAACTCAGCTCATATCATCTCTTACATGAGGCCTTTCTGATTTCTCCTTACCCCATTCCACTCTAGATATTAGTCTCCCTGCTCTCCAGTACCATGGATTTACTTTGTAGATGTTTAATACTTACAAATATGTTTGCATGCTATCTTTCAGATTAGAATGTGAAGTCTTTTAGGGAAGGGGCTATTTCATTTTCATCTCTTTTTCTGATGTCATTTTGAGCCTGAAACATAGTAGGTACATAATAAGCAATTATTGATTGGTTGACAGAAGTTTGCCTGGAGGGAAACACTGGAAGGGAAAGGTTAACTATCCTTAAATATCAGAAGAGCTATTATGTAGAAGAGATCAGATGAGACTTATTCTGCTTGGCCTCCAGGGTCAAAATAAGGATCAAGAAATGGCAAAAAGTTACAGAGAGGCAATTATTGACTCAATGTAAATAAAATAATTTCCAAACAATTAAAATATTCAAAAGTGAAAGGGGTTGCTTTAAGATGTAAGGGTTTCCTATCACTAGATATCTTTAAAGGAAGATTGGTTTATCTGTCATTGAGAAAGATACAGAGGAGATCGAGGTCAGGCTAGATACAGATCAGATACAGATTAGGCTAGATGGTTTCTGACATGCCTTCCAGTTCTGTGATTTTGGAATTCTTGGGGCCCATATTATAGTGAGCATTTATGGGTTTGAGGTCAAAGCAGAATAAATGTAACTGACAATCCCGAAATAGATAATACCTATTAAAAGCTTCCATACAATATGGTTTAAGACGTTCCTAAATGCATTCTTTCCTCCCCTGATTGGGATATTATGTGGCTTAAGGTATATTTGTCTTGCCTTGTATTCCTTAGCTAGTCTGTATCTTTGTGCCAAATGAAAATCAAAATAGAGACAAAACAACTATTAACCTGTTTCCAGAGCCAAGATGTGCTGAAAGCAAATTGGTGGGTACATATGTGATGCATTCAACACTATTCAAATATCAAGTCACATCCCAGTTTATGTGAGATCAGAAGAGGCCAGAGGTCTTTGGATTCAGCTATGGTTCTGTAGCCAAGTTCTGGGCCTCTGAGCAAAGAAATCTGCCTGTTAATTCCCATTGAATTAAGTCTAAGGATTGTCAACTGCTGGGAGCTAAATAAAAGGAATACTGTAAATTGTGTTAGCTTGACAACTATCCAGTTTTCCTCTTGCCAAGGCCATAATGACATTAGTTACTGCTTTATTTTCCCCCCTCCTGTTCTGAACTGTCTCTCTAAGATCATGAGTTGAGGTTTAGTGTCCCATATATCAGGATAGTCATTCATGAACAGAAGATTATAGAAGGCTGGGGATTTCTGTTCAGGGAACGCACAATTCAAAATGTACAGGTCTGCTGAATTGCAATTGTTAGAGTGAATTAATTTTTTTATTTGCAACTGGCCCAGTATTAGGAACTTGAACTAGCCTTCTGGAGAAGAAGCAAGGGGATTCTTGTTAGGGCCACTTGCACATACACCTTAATGGCTTGCACAGTCAGAACTGTCCATGTACAGCAGGGTGGTAGTGCAGGTAGGGGTTGCACTCTCCTGGCAAGTTCTGATAACCGTGTTGCCCCCTAGAGAGAGTTCTGCATAATTCTTACAAGGACGCCCAGATATATTTTATGTGATTATTCCTACAACTTTGTCTTAATAGGCTAAATAGTCTATAGAATGCTAATTTTAAAGAATACCCTATATTTTTGGATTGAAAATGGAAAGTATCCAGGAATTAGGCAAGATATTTGGGGTTCCTAGTTTTAGATCTGCTACAGCTATAGCTGACTACCTGTATGATATTGGGGAGATTTTTTTTTCCCTCTGTGGGCATCAGTTCATTCAGTCAAAGAACTAAGAGACTAGATCGCTTGATCCTTCAGGTTTCTTTAAAATCTAAAATTCTTCAGTCTTGTAAGTGAGCTATTGTTGATTAATTTTTCAGGTACGAAACTCTCAAAGACCAACCATGAAGTCCTAAAGAGGCTGTAACGTCTGTTCAGATTCTGCACTCTGTGTGACTTGGCAAATCACTTAAACACTTTCTGCCTCAGTTTTCTTGTCTGAAAAATGGGAATAAAAATGGCACTTAACTTTCAGGGTTGTTATGAGAATCAAATGAATTAGTAATTTTAAAGTGCTTAGCACACTGTGTGGTTCAGAATATATGTAGATTTGTAGATATATAGATATAGATATACACACAACTGTATATGATATATACATATACATATGTCTATGTACATATATTCATGCCTAAATACACATATGTAAATGACTGCAATTTGGAGAAGAAAAAAATGCTAATATTTGAGGGACTGAAGAAGGCTTCATGGAGAAGGTGGCCCTTGAAATGCTTAATCTCTTGTTATGTAGCACCTTAGACAGCCAATGATGGAATACAATAAAGTTAGAAAGTCATGAATATGCTTTCCACTTCCTTACAATCCATCCCATTGATCTTTCCTAAGAAAGAAATCCTAACAATGATATTCACACTTGGGCCTAGAAAAGAGTTGAGAAAAAACTATTCTTTTTGCCAGTATTGGTAACTGTGAGTATGGAATATTGAACGAACATGTTACAAGCAGACATCTTATATGTGTTGTTTGGGTTTTTTCAGCTACTTTTTTTCCTATTCATTCATTCATTGATTTATTAAAAGTCACAGTTTTCTGTGAAGTAGAGGAGTGAAATGTCTGTAAATAAATGTAACACCTATATATATATATTTAATATATTATTATATATTACATATTAATATATATATATATTCATTAAAGTGTTGGAATTGAGATCCATATATATATATATGTATATGTGTGTGTGTGTGTGTGTGTGTGTATAAACTTAAAAGAAATAGATCCTGAAAGGTACTTTTGGGGGGTTATAATTGCCTATGGATTAGGGATGTAAACAAGAAGGTTTCTCTTTACCACACCAGCCTAATCCTCAGCAATTGTTAGTAACTGGAGCACTTTGGTGGAACAATTTAAGTGAGAGGCCAGATTATAGTGTTAAGAAGAGAGTGAGAAGAAAGAAAAGAAAGTAAAGGCACCTATTATAGATGATCTTTTTGAGGAGTTTTGCTACAAAGGGCAGAAGCGATAGGATGATAGTGGAGATCAAAAGACCAAGTGAAGGGTTTTGAGGATGGGAGAAACATGTGCATATTTGTAGGGTTTAGGAAATGAGCTAATAACAGGGGGAATCGAAAATAAGTGAAAAAGCAGGGATGACAGAGGGCTCAGTCTGTTGGAGGAGTAGTGGAATCACTTGAGCAGACAGAGAGGCCGGCCTTGGTAAGGAAAGGTGATGTTTCATCATGTGAGACAGGGGTGAAGGAGAAGAGCGAGCAGAGTAATAGGAAATGAGGAAGAGGGAGAAAAAGGAGGTCATTATCAACAGTTTCAACTTTTCTTCTGTAAAATATAATGCAAGAATCTCATCTGGAAGGGTGGAGGACAGAGCCATGGAAGGTCTGAGAAGGATTGAAAAGGTTTGGAAAAGTCATTGTGGAGAATGGGAACTAGTACTTAATAAGAGAAGATTTATTTATTATCTTTCCCCCTAAATTCTCCCTACCTCCTACCTTTCCTATTAGTGTAGAGGGCAAAACAATCTTCTAGTCCCTCAGGTTCACAGCCTGCTTGTCCTCCTGGACTTCCTGTCTCTCACCCACCCATATACAAGCTGTTGCCAAGGCCTGCCAACTTCACCTTTCCAACATCTCTTATACATGTCACCTTCTCTTTTCTGACACTGCCACCTCTTATCCCCTTATGCCTGGACCACGGCAATAGCCTGATAGTCGGTCTCTCTGACATCTCTCCCCACTTCAATTCCATCTTCCATTCAAGGCATTAAAATGATTTTCCTAAGGTGCAAATCTTATCATGTCACACAACTCCCACCCCCCCACACACACATTCACACACTCACTAAACTCCCTTGGCTCCCTTTTGCTTCTAGGATTAAATACAAAATGCTTTGTTTAGCATTTAAAGACAGTTATAACTTAATCCCATCCTCCTTTTGTAGTCTTCTTAAGCTCACTCCCCAGCACATACTCCTTGATCTAGTCACATTGGCCTCTTGATTGATTATTCCACAAACAAGCTCAGTTCTGGGCATTTTCTCTGTCTCCTTTGCCTTTAATGTTCTCCCTTTTGTGCTCTGGCTGCTGATTAACCTAGCTTCCTTTGAGTCCAAATTAAATCCCATCTTCTACCAAAAGCCTTCTGTAACTGTAAGAGAATATGAAGCTCTTCACTGCCTCTTAATGGCCTAGGGAATTTGAAGATCTTCCCTGCTCCTTAAAGAGCCTTGCTTGGAGACCAACAAGAGAAGCTTGCTTAAAGGAGGCTTGTGGTTCAGGAAGGCACCCCTTTTGTTACTTTTTAATTAGGCAGCAGATCTCCAAGGTTGTGATGTTCTCGGACCCAGGAGAAGGCTGTGTGTGTGTGTGTGTGTGTGTGCGCGTGTGCGCGCGTGTATGTGATTTAGTCAGACGAGAGTCTGGGCAGCTGTTGGGCACCTGGCTTTGAAAACCCAGATGTGGATGTTTCTCTCTCTGGTAACTAACTATATGTATATAATGGTTAAGCAACTACAAGCCCTGTCTGTTTGTCTGTTGAATTTTGTTATTTTCTCTGTCTGTGTTTTTTTGTCTGCTTGTAATTTCTATTTGTATTTTCTGAAGTTAATGGTGATGGCCTTTCCCCCTGAACTAAGAACTAAGTGAATATATGTATGTAAGAATTAAGTTAATATATGTATGTATGTATACATATGTGTGTGTTTGTGTGTGTGTTTGATTAAAGTAAGATTGCTAACCCTTTTTGAGTTGTTTTCCTTTAGAAAAAAAGCTCAAAGAACCTGTGCTAGCAGCCATCCTGGGTATGCTAGGGTGCTTGCTCTTTACACTTTCCCAAAGGCCTCTTAATTTTATTGCTTTCCCTCTGCTAATTATTTCCTGTTTTATCCTTTACATTTCTTACCTTACATAGACTTATTTGCATGTTTTCTACCCATTAGGTTGTGAACTCCCTTAGGGCAGCAATTTGTATTTTGCATCTTTTTGTATCCTCAGAGCTTAGCATCCTCTGACACATTGTAGTCACTTAATAAATGATTGTTGATGGATTGGTATTGAGAAAACACTATATTTTCTGGAGAAATGGGGAATTTTGCAGCTAACACAGAAGATGAAATGATGGGAGAAGGACAGCCCAAGTGCCATCTACCACTAGTGCAATGTGAACTATCCATGTCGTCCGTTTGGCCATCAGACCCCATAATGGGGTATTTGTTAAGCTGGAAGTGATGGGCTATATGTATGTATCTGTATGTTGGTATGCGGGGTGGGATGGAGAGAGTAGAGTTGTGATCAGAGATCAATGCTAAGACTAGAATTATAGATTGCAACCTTTAACCCCAGGGTCAGGGGTTTAAACTTTATTTGGTAAGAAATTGCTCATAACTGAAGGTTTTTGTATAGGTCAGTGACCTGATCATACCAGTTTGTTATAAGATGACCTAGGAATCAAGATAGAGGATAGATTGGTGAGAAGATAAAGGGGAGGCAGGAGCACCAGTTAAGAGGATATTTAAATAGTTAGGCAGAGAAGAGATGGGGACCAGTAGTGGGAAGTAAAAAGAAAGGACAAATGGAAGAGATATTGTGGAGGAAAAATTGACATGTTACAGTAAGTGAGTATATATATATAGGTCATGATGGCAAAAGATGAGCAAAGTCTCCATATTAGACTGTAGAGCTTGAGTGATGGGATGATAGTGATAGAAATAGGAAGTTGATGAGATTGACCTAAGAAATTCTCTAGTCTAGTTTGGCTTATACTGGGTAACAAGTGCAAGTGAACCACTCAACTGACCATTTCTGAGTGGCATCTAACAATGTAGGAGTTGAGGTCAAGGGAAAGTTTGGTACTGTGTATATAGATTTGCATTTTGTCTGCATAATAGGGATATTTAAAATCATAGGAGCAGTTTAATTGACCAAGGCAGAGCAAAGAGAAAGAATATTAGACAACTACGCATCAAACCTTAAGAGAGGGTGAGCACCTAATAACAGTAAGGTACATTGCAATAAATAAGACAAGAAAAAAAAACAGAAATAAATCCAGTATTAATTTTACTTTCCTTACTTGTTTGCCTTTATTAACTTTATATATTGATTTGTTTTGTTTTGTTTTTACATTCTATCTAATCCAATTTCCTCTCCACCTAAAATATTCTTCCTTGTAATAGAGGAAAACAGTTCAGCAAAACCAAATAATAGGGTATTGCTTGGCACGATATGCAAGTTTCTGCACCAATAGTTCCCCACCTCTACAAAGGAAGAAAAGTTCATTTCTTTGTTTCTTCTCTAGAGCCAACATTTCTTTGCTTTTGTGTTTCCTATTTCTTTTTTAAAAGACTGTTGATTTTATCTATAACTCTCATTCTGGAAGCTAGATAGAATTCTTAGTATTTAGCTGACCCTACCAGAACCCACAGATCAGGGAATAGCTTGCCTTTCACCTCACCACCAACTGCCAGAGGACAGAAGGTGCCTTGGGCAAATGCTTGTTTATAGCACAGAGGTCAGCTCCCATCCTCCCCATGCTCAATAATCACAGCATTAGGTAATGTGACTGATGTGACTGGATTACAGGAAGTGAAGGGCTTCCTGAAATAGTAGCCATGATAAGCTGCATGGGCTTTCAACTGTAGGTGATTCCTCAATTGAAAAAATATTTGACAGCTACAAATATGTTTGGCCACATCAAGAGAACTGGTTTCCAGCAGGAAATAGGTCTTGGACCAATTCTGGACCAATGCTAGAGATACTATAAAGAATTAAAGAAATCCTCTTCTCTACATATGTTTATTGGAAGTTAGCCATGTTCTTGGAAAACTCTTTAGGATGATATTTTAATTATAAAAAAAGAAAAAATAATAAAATTGTAGTTTTATATAAGGCACAATTCTATGACCAACAAGCAATTGGTGAGTTTAAATAGTGATGAGGATTATGATAGCTGGCACTTACGTAGGGCCTTAAGATTTCTAATTGCTTTACATATATCATCTAATTGAGAAACCTTGGCCAAGACTGGTGCTGCAACATCAAACTGGTTGAATTTTAACTGTAATTATTATACATTACTCCCCTTCCTCTTCTCTTAAGTTTTAACCAAATTGGTCTTGTTTTTCCTAACTCAAAATACTCCATCTCTCTTCTCAATGCCTCTGAACTGGTAGGAAATGTTTCATTTCATTCATAGCACCTGGCACATAGTAAATAATTAAAACTACTTACTGATTGATTGATTTTAGGTATTTGCCAATTATCATCTTTGAAGGGTTGTCCTGAAAGGAAAGTTTGGAGGTTATAGTTCATTTGTTTTTGTTTGCTTCTTTCCTTTCCTTTCCTTTCCTTTCCTTTCCTTTCCTTTCCTTTCCTTTCCTTTCCTTTCCTTTCCTTTCCTTTCCTTTCCTTTCCTTTCCTTTTTTCTTCTTTTCTTCTCTTTTCTTTTTTTTGAGGCATTTGGTGGCACAATAGATAGAATATTGGGTTTGGAGTCATGAAGATCTGACTTAAAATCCAACCTCAGACCCTTCCTAGCTGTGTGATCCTATGCAAGTTATTTAACTTTTCTTTGCCTCAGTTCCTCAACTGTCAAAGGGAAATAATAATAGTATTGACTTCATAGAGTTGTAAGAATCAAATGATGTATATGTAAAATAAGTGTCACTATGATTGGCACAGCAGGTGCTGATAGAAATGTTTTTTCTTCCTCCTAACCATTTTTGGGAGTCAGATTCAGAGCCTTTGTTGTATACAATTAGAAGAAGATTCTACTTCTACTTCTAGTGAACACCAAATGGCGGACAACGCCAGTGCTGCAGGAGGTGTGGGAGGCCCCAGGGCCCCAGAGTTGGAAGCCAGGGAGGCTTCTGTGGGGTCTTTGGGAGTGGGGTTTGAGGTCGAGGCTGGGGCCATGGCCACGGGTCCCGGGGAGGAAAGGC
>CM053595.1:160494886-160512996 GCA_028646575.1 Pseudocheirus occidentalis
GAAAGAAGAGACTTGAATGTGATTGGAGATGTTAGTAAAGAACAGATTCATGATAAACAAAATATGTAAAAATGACTTGTAAATGAATGTGACTGATTGGTTCATAGACTACAGAAAAAAATATTCTTTAGCTGCTTCTGGTTAGGTAAGTCAAACTATTTAGTATGTAAACTGAGAAACTGGAAGAAGAGCCAGGAAAAGAAAAAGGAGTCAAAGGAGAGATGTAATTGAAGTCATAAAAAAGTGACCCAAATACACAAGAGCGGTAGGTATGAATTAGCTATATTTTGATAATATCTAAGAAGACAACCAGTGTTGAAAATCTGGAGATAGAACAATTCTTGAAGGTAAAAGTAAGAGGAAAGAGGTATGGAAAGAAGATAAAGAAAACCCCTAAAGATATCATTATGCCACAAAAGACAGGTAACTATAGGAAGATGGCTAAACCTTCTTGGGGAAGAAGGAAAGTCACTGTACTAAAGCTGGATTGGACTAATTATATCATAGAACCCATCTTATTATACTATGACTCTTCAATGGATTAGTGATCTCATCAGGATTGGAGCTCCCTTCCTTAGTACTGATTGAATTACATCCATAACATCTGGGAAAAATGTTAAATCTCTTCTCTGACATAAGAATGAATTTGCTAAGATTTTAGGAGAGTCAGGAATTGGTGGGTTCAGATCCAGCCTTAGACACTGACTCTCCTATAAGCATGACCACTGATATAACTATGTTCAATGATATTATACATGCACACACACATATACAAACATACATACACACGTGAAGGTAGAACCAAGAGATAACAGAAAAGTATAATTCAGAACAGAGTGGTAGTTACCTTGTTGTACCTCAGTTTCCTTATCTGTAAAATGGTGATGATAATAGTAGCACTTAATTCATAGGGTTGTTGTAAAGATGGAATGAGAAATTTGTAAGGTGCTTTTCAAACCCTAAAGCATTATTTAATAACTTGTTATTTTTGGTGTTGCTTTTGAAAAAAGCGAGATAGAGGCAAGATGCTGGACCTATAAGTGAATCTAAAACTGGTTGAAAGTTCACTGCAAAATAAAAAATACAAAATATAAAAACAAAAATGATCATTAAGAGTTAAATGTTAATTTGAGATGTTCTCTGGATCTCTATTTGACCCAGTATTATCTAAATATCATATCTGATCCTTCTCCAGTTACCTGGGGGTCATTTATTGTAGGGTCAAAGAAATCTACACATTCCATAGGGTCTAAGGATTCATTTCACTAAAGCAAAATCCAATAACTGATGTTTACAATGATAATCCTGAAATGTGAAGAAAAGGTTAAATTGGTTTCAGCCTTTTCTAAGAAAACCTAGGAGTAGTAAGTGAAAGTTACAAGGAGGCAAGATAAAGCTTAAAGTAAGGAAACAATTTTTAACAAATACAGATACCCAAAAATGCAATGGCTTGCCTTGGCAGATAGGCTCTCACTCATTAGAGGTGTTAAAAAATAACAATAACAACAACAACAACAAAAACCTGAGTGATGACTTGGGTATATTTTACAGAAAAATTTTGTTTAGATATAGATCGGAATAAATTACTTTTTCCATCTCTTTCATCTCTGAGATGCCATCATTTAATGATACTCTTGTTGCCTATTTCTTTCATTAATCCCTCCACAGAAGATTGAACAAATATTCTGGAGCCCTCCCTGTGAATCCTTTAGTATTTCATGGATTACCAATGTGGCACTCAGGCTTTCCTTACCATGTTCTGCTACATGGTTAGTCCCCTTGCTTTTCTAGTTACATATGCCCTTACTGAAGTCTTTTACAACACATTGTATGCATAAGTCATCAATATTAATGTGAAAAGTCTTTGTCACGTACATCATGCATAGCTACATTGTCTTGCTTCACTTATAACTTAAATTCTTCAAGACAACACAGTGTTCCAAGAGTCATTGCCAAATAGCGTTAATAGGAGAAAATTGATATTTTTCAAAAATGGACTTTTTTAATAACAGGAAATAAAATTGAATCAGTAAAAGCATTATGGGTAGATGCCAAAAAGTTACAGATGGCTGAAACTGGCGCTTTGGAATACTTAGAGCTTGGTTAGACATCAAAGACACCCAGGTGATCCATTGTTTCATGGGTCATCACCAATCATCTTGACTTTTGTCTTGCCACTGGACTTTGATGACTGGAAAAGAGAGGGAGACCGCAACTTTGTGCAATGCTGTTTCATTTAAAGCCAGTTCTCGAGTGAGTCAAATATTCCTCAATTCCCCCATTGCAATACAATCTGCTCTCCTAGACATTTCTAAGCTAAGTCCATTGTCAATATCTCTGATATAGGTATCATGGAATAATGAACAAAGAGTCTCTATCCATTTAAGCATTAAAATTGCCATAGTACATTTTCCCATGATCTTTGCTCTCACTGAATTATAATTTTCTGTTATCTTCTTAGTTCTGCCTTCATGGATGTGTGGTGCACACACACACACGTGTGTGCATGTATAACATCATTGAATATAGCTATATGAATGGTCATATTTATAAGATAATTTTTTATGATTTAAAAAATGTAGAGAGCTTAAAGAGAGTTTTTAAGATTGCATTTTTTTCTACCAGTTCATATGCTTAAAAAAATAGACAAGAGGTAGTTTGTATATTCTATATACCTTCTAGTCACTTGAGTTCTTGTGAAGAGGTGGTCTGCTGTAGGAAATAATTTCTTTCTGTCTGTTTCCTTTCTTGTTTTCTCTATGTTTCCTTTCTTGTTGTCATCAAGAATACCTTTAGTAAATGCATAGACTATTCTCTATCTCCCTCTCCCTCTTCCCCTCCCTCCCTCCCTCTCCGTTCCTCCCTCTATCTCCCTCTCCCTCTTCCCCTCCCTCCCTCCCTCTCTCTCTGTCTCTCTCTCTCTCTCTCTCTCACACACACACACACACATTGTAGAGATAAAAATATTGGCATATGGACCTTTAGTTGTTGGTGTCTTATCAGTCAACTTTTCTCTGAGGAGGAAAAAATGTTCCATCCACTGACATTTTTCATTTTAAAAACATTTCTCTCTTTGAAATATATTGAAAATTGGCTACTAAGGAGCATTTAAAATTGTGCCTTCACTGATTTCTCTTATATCTGTCTGGTCTGGTCCAGTAACTCCTCTTAATTTCACTTCTGTAAGTACCCATATTACTTCCTCCCAAAGTACTCTGAGTAACTGAGTAAGTGGAAACTGATTATAGTGGCATAATAGGGGTTTCAAATATTAATAGGATGCTAAAGACTATCCTAAAACCTTTAATGATTGGACAATGGGAACATACCACAGTTTTCAGTGCACCACTCACTTACAGACATCAAAGTAATGCATTCATGAATAAACACTTTTTTTCTTGCCTCATTTAGATTTTATTTTTTGCATCCTCAATGAAAGATTTTTTAGCACCTAGGGAGTGAGTTTTTCTATTTTCATGCAAAAAATAGTGAAGCTATTTTTAAATTATAGAGTCATGGAGTTTTACTTTCATATATTATGCTATATTTTTTTCTGTCATGGCCAAAATAAAAATTACACGAATAAGGTTTGGAGAAAACTATGATGTAGTGTAATATCAGGAGAAGCACTGTATTCCTCTCATTAAGAATAATTGGTAGTTTGAAAATAAAGTACCACAGATATATCTGACCTCAAATTATTGAAATGATAAGACATGCTCTTCACACCAATAAACAATAAGTGTGAGAGAAAAGGATAAGAGATAAGAAGCTTCCTAATTAGTTCACATTAAAGAAATCATAGATGATGTTCTGAATGTTGCTCAAAAGTTGAAGCACATAATTAGAAAGAATGGAGATGACTGTGGATTGTGAGAAAACAATCTGGTAAAAGGATGCTTTGGTTTTAGAGTCAATAATTCTAAGAATGTCCCATTCTGTTAACTTGAGGAACATTTAGTTGCATGGTCTTTAATCTATTTTTATAAGAAAGAGGAAAATGACAAAGATAAGTTCAAATCAAAACAAAAATTTTAATGTGGCCCATTAAAAAAAAAGCAAATTCTAGGAATATTATTGGGGATGGTGGCTGCTAAAACTTGTAGCAAACTTCATTTCTATCTACATTTAGACCAGCAGTTGAATCTGTAACACAAGAAAATGACTAATTGAGGTGTCTAGGTGGCACAGTGAGTAGAGCACCCGATCTGGAGTCAGGAGGATCTGAGTTCAAATTTGACCTCAGAACACTTAACACGTAGTAGCTGTGTGACCTTGGGCAAATCACTTAACCCCAAATGCCCGGCCTTCCTCCCCTCTAAAAATAAAAAAAAAGGAAGGAAGGAAGGAAAAGAAAGGAAAGAAAATGACTAATGTTCATAGGATCAGAAGATTGAGAGCTAGAAGGGACCTTAGAGACCATTTAATTCAGCAGTTCTTAACCTAGGTTGCATGGATAGATATCAAAAGGTCCAGGTATGGACAAAAATACATCTTTATATTCAATTCATCTTAACTGACCTTTAACATTCAATTATTATCTTTTAAATAAAAATCGGCAAACGGGTACAGTAGTTTCACTAGGAATCCAAGGTTTAATCTGATATAAACCCTCTTATTTAACAAATGAGGATATTGAAACCTAAAGAAGGGGAATTATTTTCCTAAAGTCATGCTGCTAACAAAGGAATGAGATCTGAATTCATGCGCTTTGGGTATCAAAGAATGTGTTCAAGTTTTATTTCTACCATTTCCTGTTTATGGAATAGGCTAGTTGCTTAGCCTCTCCAGGCTCTCTTTCCTTGTCTTGAAAATGAGAGGTTTGTTCTAGATGGACCCTAAGTACCTTTTCAGCTCAAAATCTATGATTATAATATGTTTAATATTCCTTCCACTAAGCCTTACTTTCAAAAAAGCATGCTTATTGTTCCTTTTTAAGAAAAGAACAGATATTTGAGAAAGATTTTTGTCTTTTTTTAATTTTTAGAAATTTATTAAAATGTAAACTTTTTTTTTTACCAGGGTTAAATCTCATCTATCTTGAAATAACATTATGTAGAACAGTCTATTATCTCCCATGTCACTTTACTGATTTTACTTGTGGGATCTCATGTTGTTTCATATGAGACTTTTTCTTCATGTTTTCCCTATCATTGGTGCTTAGCCTAGGGCCTTAAGCACAGTAGGTACTCAAGAAATGTTTGCTAAGTTGAATTGAATCAATGTATGCCAAATATTTGCATCAGGGATTTGAAATAGAGAATATGAACCTTGGGTCTTACGGCTTTTCAATAATTTAAATTTTTAATCTATATCTAGTCAGAGAGTAATCTCAACCCCCATACAAGATTTATGAAAGAAAGTGAAACTTATATTTTCCCAAAGCTGAATTGCTTCCATTCAAGTGTTCATGTCAGCATAGGGCTAGTTGGCAGCATCTGAGTTTTCTGAAATTTCTAATGCTTTCAGAGAGCAATGCATGTTCCTATTATGATTTAACAGGAGCAAAATAAATCACTATGGAAAAAGGTGCACCTTCAGATAATTACCCACTTGATGAGAAAAAGGCTTATTTTTTTCTTTTAAAGATACCTCTTTATGTGTCAGCACCTAGGATGTCAAGTGTTGGCAGTCACATCATGTCCACAGTATATTCAGTGATGGTGCAGACAAATAGGGCATTGTCCAACCTCATTATAGAGAATTCTCTTAGAGCCCATATGGTGCTAGAGTCTCATAAATAAATCATTGTGAGAACTCTGAGCTACAAATAGGGGGCCTTTTGGGTAGGGCAGGGAAAGAGAGGAAAGAAAGAAAACAAGGGGAAAAAAACTAAAATGAGCTTAGAGTCTATGTGTAGGATATGCATAGCATAAGGGAGAAAGGGTAAATGGGGGGAGGGGGGAGAAGTCCCTGGATTTATTCTTTAAAGAACACTAAGCAATTTAATCACTAGCTTAAAACAACAATTGAGTTCGTGAAACAATGCTTAAAAAGAATTTTAAAGAGAATAAAATGAGGAGCTTTTCACAGCTAGCAAATGTTTATTGTGAGCTGCCCAGTACTGCATACTGCATACTGGACTTAGAAGGAACCTTGGAGGCTATCTAGAGGGCCTTTCCTTACCTTTGTTTCCCTTACAGACATTTTTCATTAGTGACCCTATCAAGAAATAGGGAATTCATCATTTTTCAATACAGTTGCTTCTATTGGTTGATAGCTCTTAGTAATAGAAAGTTCTTTCTTCAATTGAGCTCAAATCTATTTCATTTTGATATACATTCATTGGCCCTAGTTCCACCCTTTGCAACTAAATCTAATACCACAATCATAGGGAATTTCAGACAATGACTATGCACCACCCCACCCCTTTTTATTAGGCAAAATATTTGCTTCTTAACTGTTCCTGGTCCTCACCTAAGAGAGTTTCCAGACCCCTCTACATCCTGGTAAATTCTTCTATGACACCTCTGTCAGTTATTAATGATAATAATAGCTTTAGTGCAGTGTTTTAAGTATTACAAAGCACTTTTCCCTATGTTATCTCATTTATTCTTCACTACATTCCTGTTAGGTAAGTACTATTACTATTGACCTTTTATAGATTAGGAGAGTGAACTGGAGCAAGGCTATGTCTGTGACTTGCCCATGGCCACACAGCTAATTTGAATATGTCCCTCTAAGAATATGAGGCCTGGGGTGGCTAGGTGGCACAGTGAATAGAGCACCAGCCCTGGAGTCAGGAGGACCTAGGTTCAAATCTGGCTTCAGATACTTGACACACTTACTAGCCGTGTGACCTTGAGCAAGTCACTTAACCCCAATTGCCCTCCCCCCCCAAAAAAGAATATGAGGCCTTAGAGTTTTGGCTTGTATCTATTTAATTTGATTGCATTGAATTTATATAATTCAATTTGAATTATCATTTGAGTTTATAATCCTCTTTAAATTAACCCTTATAAAATTATCCAAAGCTTCTCCTCTTCTGTCCAGCTAAAACCCCCAGCCAACATTACTGTTCTCTGCATTCCCTGGAATATCTCTACAACTTTATCCCTCTAACTACTAGTTAAAAATTTTAAGTGGAGGCAGGACCAATGATGATAGAATTTTTGCTCTGGTATAATTCCTTTTATTGTTGGGGTTAGTTACCCATGACTAATGTCCTGGTAAATTCACTACAGGTAGTAAATGGCTCCTTAAACTAATTCCAGCTAACTGGTTCTGGGTGGATTCCCTGAATGGGAATCCAGAATATCAGAGGGTGGTAGACAAAAGAGAGGGTGTTTAAAGTTAGAAGTTAGGGCCCAGTGTGCCTAGAAATGAGATAGCCAAGATGTAGCATGGGAGCATCCTAGAAATTTGAGACTCATGTTAACATACAACTGTCAGTACCCTAAGTGATTCTGAGTAGAACATGATTGTGAATGACAAAATTAGGGTGCTAGATGTCACCTCATAGTAAATTTAGGGATACTGAATTTTTTTATAATATAGTTTAAGAAAGCCTCATTCTATCATTTAATATTTTTTCTAATTCAGGTTTTTATAAGGTTTATGTTTCTGGGATTCATTTGATAGTTGGGATGGATATCTTAAGATTTGTGGAAAAATGGTAAGACCCCTAACCATGGAAGTGATTTAGATCTCCATTAGATTTAGGGAAAGCCACATCACTGTAGCTTTTTCTTCCAGTTTTAGTTACTAGGAGTTCTCAGAAACAAACCTAGTTTTTTCACATAGTACCAATATTAAACAGGTGAGGTGTATAAACCAGGAATCTGGAACAATGGAGAATGTGTGTATAATATATATCTGACACGTATACATACATATAATATATATCACCTGCATATACACATATATAATTTATATCTCACATGTATATATACATAAACATACATGAATATGTATGTATATGTGTATATATGTACACACACACATGCTTGTATTAAATCATTCAAAAGAAGCAGAAATTTTCATCATGATCCTTTTTGGCTTGTCTTTAAGAAAGAACATTAGCTCTCTACATATACATGTGTTTATTTGTAAAAAAAGAAAGAAAGAAAAAGAAGTAAGGAAGGCAGGAAATAAATTACATATTTATCTTTATAGATGTAAAATTACAGACAAAGTACAGCTTAGCCAAATGGATTTTTTTTGTCTTGATTAAATTTCATGTAACACTGTGATAAGCCTTTCAGAGGAAGCCTAGAAATAGAAAATATTAGAGCCGGAAAGAACATTAGCAGTTACTTTATCATGCCCTCTCATTTTTATGGAAAAAAGAGACGGGGTCACACAGAGAGTTCAAGGTCACACAAAGACTTACTTGGTAGCAGAGCTAGAATTTGAGCCTGTATCTTAAAACATGAGTGGAAATTGCCTGAAATAAATTAATGAAAAATAATTTAAGTGCTTAGTATGTAACAGGCACTGTGATAAATCTAGGTATATATATATTTTTAAAATTATGGTGCCTGTCCTCAACAGTAATAGGGGGGTTTATAAGTAGAGAAAGTTTGGGTAAGAATAGTGTATGGTAGAAAGACTGATTGTTTTCAAACCTCTTTTCCAACCAAACTCATAGAACAAAACTGTCTGTACTCACTGCCTCCGCCTCTAAATCAGTTACAATCTGACTTCTGAACAGACAAAGCTATTCTCTCAAAAGTCATAAATGATTAAACTCCCAAATTCTCTTTTCCGTTCTCATCCTTCTTAAGTTCTCTGTAGCATCTGATATAATTAACTGTCATCTCCTCCTAAATACTGTCACCTCCTTGGTTTTTCAGTCTACCAGTCTTTCTTTATGGGAATCTAGATAGTGCAGTAGACAGATAGATTGCCAGTCCTGGAATCATTTAGACTCATCTTCTTGAGTTCAAATCTGACCTCAGACACTTACTAGAATGTGTGATCCTGGACAAGTCATTTAACCCTGTCTACCTCATCCTCATCTGTAAGATGAACCAGAGAAGCAAATGGCAAAACACTCCAAGATCTTTGCCAAAATACCCCAAACAGGGTTGTGGAAAGTCAGACATTACTGAATAACAATGAATCTTCCTTGATTCTCCTACCTTTCTGACTGATTTTTTTCCCCCAGATCCCGGCTGGACCATTATCTATCACAATTGTGTCATAGGCCCTCTACTCTTTGTTTGCCATCATTCAATGGTCTTACCAGTTCCCTTTGGTTCAAATATCACATCCATGCAGAAGACTTCCATATCTTTATCTACATATCTATCCATATATATATATACATATATATACTCATACATACACACATACACATATATATACATATATATACTCATACATACACACATACACACATATATATACATATATACTCATACACACACATATACACACATACACATATACACACACACACACACACACATATGAGTTCTGGTCTGTACTCTGAGATCTGGATTCTCATCACCAATTTCCTATTGAACATTGAAATTGAATGGCCTATAGGAATATTAAATGCAACATGGCTAAAATAGAACCCCTTATCACACTTCCCCCCCTCCAACTTTCCCCTTTTTCAATTTTCCTGTCTATTAGAGGCATAAATACTCTTAAAGCATTATGTTTGTGAGCCCAGAATCATTCTTGATTATTCATTTTCCCCTGCTACATATGTGCAATCAGTTGCCAAGCCTTGTTGCCCCTACCTCCATAATATCTCTTGCATTCATCTCCTTCTCTCCATTTACATGTCAGCCACACTAGTTCAAGTCCTCCTCACCTCACTCTTAGAATTATGCAATAGCTTACTAACGTGTCTTCCTGCTGCCAGGTTCTTATGCCTCTCCCCCTTCTCCACAAAACTGCCAAAGGGGTTTTCCTAAAGCATTGATATGACCATGTTATTCACCTGCTTAAAAGATTCCAGTGGTTGCCATTTGCTTCCAAGATTTAAAAAAAAAAACATCTCAGGCATTTTAAGTCCATAGTTAACAAAATCTGCCTCTAACCTAACTTTCTAGGCAAATTATAAATTATTTTTCTTTGTGCAATCTATTTTCCAGCCAAACTGGCCTGTTGTCTTTTCTGCATAAATGGCATTTCATTTTCTTTCTCCATGCTAGTGTACAAATTGTCCCTCAAATCTGGAACGCCCTCCTTTCTTACCCCTACTTCATAAAATTCCTAGCTTCTTCCAAGATTCAGCTGTTTCTTATGTGAGGACTCTCCAGAACTCCCTATTACAAGAGCCTTCCTCATCTCTGAAATGGCTTTGTATGTATGTGCACAGATATATGTATGTGGATTGATATAAAAGATAGATATAGACATGGAAATAAAGGCACATAGCAGAAATGTTAATATTTAACCAAATGTGTTCCTGTTACTTATCCCAATAGGAAAAAATATTTTAAATTAAGGATTGTTTCATTTCTGCTTTTTTAAAATCTCCACTGTATAACACAATGCCTGGCATTTGCTTTACACTTTATACATGCATATTGAATGAATGAATACTCTGGCTTGAATCTAATCCTAGTCCTTCCACTAAGTAACTATGTAACCATGGGCAAGTCATCCCTCTCCCACCCCATTCTGGGCACCAAATCACTCAATTATAAGATGAAGGAGTTTAACTCGGCAGCCTTCAGAATTCCTTCTCACTCTAAATCTATCTTTCCATGTTCTCCAAATAGAGAATAAAATCAATTAGGTTTTCCATAGACATTTACTCAGTCTAACCTGATTATAGCAATGATACAATTCTCCTTTCTATTGCATCTGTATGACAGAAGAGCTTTGAAAATTAATTTTTAGCTGGATTTATTTCAGTAATGAAATCAATATTTCTATGTGCATGTGTTTTGATTCAGTAAAACAACATTTCCCAATCTGATACATTCTGTGCCCAAGAGAGTATTTAAAGTTGGTGGTAGTTTCTTTTTAAAAAGATAAAATATACCTGGATAAAAATAGACTCTGTAGTTTCTTTGAGAACAAGCTCCCTCAACCACCTTGCCTATTTTGCTCCCAATTTTCTGTGCTGCCTCTTTATTTCAAGAGCATTGCCAAACTACCAGGACTCCATCCTTCCCACCAGGATAGCATTTTGGATCTCCTTTGATATATTTTAAGTTTCAAAATGTTTCTGGAATGAAGTTAATTTGAGAAATGCCACAGTAAAACAGTGATCTATGATGGAGATGATTGGGAGATACCATTCTAGTCATGAAAACCTGGATTAAAATCCTTTGTCTGACATATATTACCTCAGGGATCAAAGTCATGTCAATTAAATACACAGTACTCAAACCTGCTCTCTCAGACACTGTAAGTTTACAGAATGGATATCAAACTTCATTTGTAGAGGAGTATACAGACTGATGAAATTTGTGGGCAAAGGCTTTGTTAAAGAAGCGGCCTTCCTTGGGTAGGTAGAGTGTTCCATTGTCCTGGTGCTAGAGAAAATTGTGAAACAATGGAAGTTTGAGAAAAAGTCTGGACAAATAAAACTTTTGGATATTGTCAGACCATGTTTTCTTGTTTATTTACATAAGTATGTCAGGCCCTTCTCGTTTCACTGATTTATATAATGTGAATTCCCCCTCTCTCTCTCTCTCTCTCTCTTTCTCTCTCTCTCCTTGTGAAGGTTAAGTGATTGAAAAATATACTGTGAGTCAAGACATTGTACTAACAGATTATTAATACAATACAGTGACAAGAGTAGAAAAGGACATTGGAAACCATGAAATCCCTGAGGTGATGAGAACAGGGTCAGTCTTCAAAAGAAAGGGAAATGATCTATATGCTAGTACATTGCAAGGGCCTTGAGATCATATTCTTTATGTTCTTTCATAACTCATTACTCATTTTCATCATCAAGGTTCCTTCCTCTCAGAAGAGAAATCTAGCATACCTGGACATCAATCAGAAAGCATTTTTAAAGCGCTTACTATGTGTCATATATAATGTTAGGTGCTGCACATATAAAGACAAAGGCTCAGCAGTCCTTGACTACAAGGAGTTTACATTCTATCAGAATATTATAGGGAACACTAGTTTAGTGTTAATTACAGAGGTTGGGAAGAAATATGACTCTATAGGCATGTACCATACGCACTCGGCTAGCTGCCTCTCTTTGTATCCTCATTTATCAAGCTGAATAAAGATTAGACATTTATTGGCTACAGACCTTTCTTGTGTGCTATATAAATAACAGATATTTGTACTTTAAAAAATATATTACTTCAAGTCTATAATGTAGATCAATTCCTGCTGGACACCTGCTAAACTAATGACAATAGAAAAGCTTCTGTGCATTTTGTAGTGATATTTTCCATAAGTTTGTTTATTAGTGATGATCGAGATATTTTTTACTGGAGTATTATCCAGAAACTGAGATGTTAGCCAAGACCTAAGGAACAACCCTTCCAAGTACTATTTGCAAGTACAAGGGGAATGAAAAGCCTTCCAGATGCAAACAAATGAGACAGCTACCATGAGGGAGTAAATCATTACCATTTTTATTAATAAAATAATCACAATCATTTGAAATTTATATAAATTACAGGTCAAAATTGACAGAAATTGTTTTGGTACAAATAAACCTCATTTCACCAACAGTAAGGTATAAAAGCTGACAATAAGTGCATGCTATACTAGAAAATGCTTTATCTCAGAACAGAACCCAGGAAACCACCAAGATCCAAGAGTAGAATGAAAAAGCTACTCCAGTAGATGTTAAGAACTCAACCAACCATATGTCAATAATGAGGTGTCAAACTGAGTCATGCAGATTTGTTGATAGAAATAGAAACTTTTGTGGTAATTCCAGAATCAGGTCATTGCCTCCAGAATTTATAGAAAGGTTATTCTTAAAGAGCCCAGACTTATTAACTGATACAGATTACGAAATGTCATTAAGACAAACTGTATCTCATATCACTGTAGGTTACAAACATATGGCATTTGCCCTATTCCTAAAAGGACACAATCAGATATCTATACACCAGAAACTCACTGTCTTTTAAAAATTGGTAGATGACATATTCCTTTTTCATAAATATAAATCTCAGAATATTTTAGCATCCAAGATCTACAATACTCACAAAACCTATAAGAGAGAAAGATTATTTCAGTTGTATGAATTGGGGACGGATCTAAGAGCTATGATCCTAAGACATATGAAGGTTTGTGTTTGTGTTATGATGATGATATCAATTAGATTATTTTAGGAATATTCTGTCTTACAGAATTGTAATGCCACCAACTGGCCATATCTGACATCAATCCAAAGAAAATTTAGGGCCATTTAAAAAATTAAGTTTTCCCAAACTGAATACAAGGCACATGGCATACAAAAACTTTCAAAATATAGAGATCAAGATGAAGAAATTAAACCATATTGGAACACAAAAAGATATATGTTATCCCTGCTACCCTATCTGCTGTTGCAGTTTTATAAAGATGCTTTCAGTGAATCTATAGGAGATAAACTTACATTCTAATGTTTTTTTCAATTACCAAAAAAAGACTTTTTTAATCTTGGGGAAATAGTTTACAGAACATTAAATATGAAAGAATAATAGCAATAGAGTCACTTGTCCTTGGAACCTTATCTGACCCAACCCCATAAAAAAGAAGAGAGTGAAATAATGCTTATAAATATAATAATAGTGATAATTGTGATGATGAGAATGCTTAGAAAATAATAAGTGTTTAATAAAGGTTTTGAAGGGGAACAATGTAAAAGGTGATTAGAAAGTTAGTGTACGTCAAGATCCTGGAGGACTTTAAATGCTGGACCAAGAAGCTGGTATTTTAACCTAAAGAAAAGGTACTGAAGTGTTTTGAGCAAGAGGGTGCCATGGTCAGATCTACACCTTCGGAAGATAATTTTAATAGTGAATAATGGTTTGAACACTAGAATGACTACAGGTGGAGACAACAAAGAAAATAGCTGTGATAGTCTGGCTAAGAAAAGATGCAGTCCTGAACTTAGTGGAAGTCAGGTGGGCAGAAGAGAAAGATATTTTAGACATTGAGTCAATGGAACAATAATGTTGGTAGAGAAAAGATCCAAAGATGACAATGGAGTTTCAAACCTTTGTGCCTAATATAATGGTGCTGTTTTCAATAAAAGAAGAAAATTTAGAAGAATGAATGGTAGTTTTACTAGAGATTAATGCAGATTTGGACAACTTGAGTTTGAGGGGGGGGCATGAAAGTAGAGTTGGACAACAAACAGTTTGAGGACCATCTTTTGATGAATGAGTAAATATTATCAGTGTTATCCAAGGCACTGGTTCTAACATAAGGTAGCTACTTCTTATGATCCAGTCTGGAGGAAGGGTGAGGCACTTAAGGTCAGGTAAGGTATGGTGGGAGAAGATGATAGCAACTACTCTTCCCTTTCCCTAACTCCAAAACTGAGAAATACATAAATAAATGTAAAGGGCAGGGTGGTTCAGTGGTGCAGTGAGTAGAGCTCTTACTCTGGAGTCAGGAGGACCTGAGTTCAAATCTGACCACAGACCCAATACTTACTAGCTGTGTGACCTTGGGCAAGTCACTTAACCCCAATTGCCCTGCCCTCCCCCCTCCAAAAAGCAAAGAGAGAGAGAGAGAGAGAGAGAGAGAGAGAGAGAGAGAGAAAGAGAGACAGAAAGAAAGAAACAAAGAAACAAAGAAACAAAGAGAAAGAAAGAAAGAAAGGCAAAGGGAATATTAGTCTAAAATCTCCATTTTCCATATGAACAATATTGGACTACTTAATCTAGTGGCAGTCACCAGGTGACACTATGTAAACAGCCTGGGACCTGAGTTTGAAATGGTCTCAGACATTAGCTGTGTGATACTGGGCAAGTCAAGTAACCTCTGTCTCAGAGAGAACTCTTCCAAATCCAGAAATCCTTGGTAACTGTAAGTAGACTATAAGCTCTTGGTTGATAGGATCTCCCTCTTCTACCCCTCTCCCAACTTTTTTTCTCTCTACTTCTTATCAGAGAGTTTTCTTTACAAGTAGCAGGTACCTAATACATACTTCTTAGATTGCATTATACTACATACTTTTCTTTTTCCTGATCACTGCTGCTCTAACAGGAATACAAGAGGTGTTCTTTTTATGCATTTTTCTTCCCTCTTCCCTTCTTTCCTTCCAATTGAGACAAGTCAACATAAAGATGTTAGCTACTATTTTCTGGGGGTTGGAAATTCACAAGTAGTCTTAATTTTCTCTAGGAACAGCTCAATTATTAGAAAAAGTAGACAGCACCATGGTATGCAGCTCTTCCTCCTGGCCATTTTTGCAACAAAATGTCACCAGGAAAAGATAGTATTGTCAAACTCTGCCTACAGTCTTGCTGATTTTCATTAAACATTATTAAGTTTATTCCATGTTCTCACTGGAGTTTGGTGCTCAAAGAACCACAGTAAACTAATTGGTAAATCCAGCAATTTGCTAATTGCATGGAAATTACCTCAAAATGATCATATACAAGTTTCACAAGCCTTTCATGTTCTATGGCAGAAGAGTGAACTTTCAATACTGTTCATAAATAATAGTGGACTTATTAATTAGCTACATGCTTACATTTTCATTGGCAACTACATTTATCTATTTATTTACATTGACGACTTCCGTAGTTTAAGGCAATCATCTCTGTGTCTCAGTAGGAGATAATGGCCTTGAATTCAATAAGTATATGAGAATTGTAGGTGTCTTTCCTAGCAGGGGGCAACCTTCAATCAGTATTTTCTCAGAATGCCAATTTTTAGGAAGGCACAGCTTCTGACATCAGCTGAGAAATGTCTTTTTGTGACAGAATTCTTCCCCCATAACCCCAAAAGCACAAAAGACACTTCTTTCCTCTAGTTCTTGCCTTTCTTTTTTTCCTCTGGAGAATGTCACTCTCACACCACCTAGAGGATCAAGGGACATTTTTCTGTCCACAGACCACATCTCTGATATTGGCAGCTTTTCCTTTTTCTTGTTTATCCCTCATCTCCCTCAGTCTGTGTACTCCCACCACCATGTTCATAACACTCACATCCTCCTATTTCAGAAAACAACAGAAAAAGCAAAGTTTCCCAATGCCAGGGGATCTGAAGACACAAACTATATATAGAATAGCTAAACTGCAGACCTGAATCTCATGTTACTTGGAACATATTTAAAGAATTCATTGATTTCTTCCAGCGTCTCCATATTGTCACTTTTCTTCCTAGCCTTTTGTCTCCTCTTTTTCTGGTTGATCTTGCTTCCCTGACTCCCAGTTTTAGTTATTTTCCTCAGCTCCATTGGTCCCTGAAGAATCAGGGTCCTTTTCTGTCTGAGTTTCAAGTTTCGTTAGCTCTCCTCTGACTTTTCAGGGTCCCCTGTAATCTGCTTTCAGACACCTACTGAATTAGCCTGTCAATTTTGAGCATGCAGCAGCCACCCTCCTCAGCAATCCTAAAACAAGCTTCTGGGATTCAACTAACTTCTTTCCTTTCTGTTTTTTTTTTCATCTTCCCCTGCTTTTAATGCATTTCTCTTTTGATCAAAACATTCTTATTTCTTCTTTTTTTGCTTTTCTCTAAAAATCTCCAAATTCATTCCCAGTATCATCATTAGCATCCCCTGGACCTTGCAGCCATATCTTCTGGACTAAAGTCAATCAATCAATTAATCAATCAACAAGCTTTCATTAAGTGGTTTTTACGTATCAGACACTTTGCTAGTTATTGGGGATATGAATACGCAGAGGAACATGAGAAAATAACTTAGCACTTCTATGAATTCATTATAATTCAGTTCTATTACTTCAGTATATACATAACCAAAAACAATGGTTTGGAGAAGACTGGATTGTAGTAGAAGCATACAGAGGGCCCTTATGAATTAGCTGATATTTTTCTCATTTATGGATATTTGATAAATCTGGGAGCTTAATCATATCACTATTCCTAGGTCAGTCATTTCATTTTTCTCTGTTATATAGCTATAGTCTTTCCCTAAGCCTCATCCACCTACCTTGACCTATAAAAGACAGCTTGGCTATGTGAATACAAGTCATAGAATACTGGACATGGAAGTCAAGAAGACTTGCATTTGAATCTTGTCTCTGCCACTATTAGCTGCATGTTCCTTGGCAAACTGCTTATTGTTATCCGAGTTTTTGACATTTAACTGCAAAAATGAGGATGATAATCCCTCTGGCATTTATTTCCTAGGTTTGTTGTGAAGACCATATCAGATAATACTTGAAAAATATTCTGCAGTCATTAAATCACAATATAATATAAGTAATGTTGATAATGGGGCAGCATGGCTTAGTGCAGAGGTTGGGAACCTGCTACCTTGAGACTCTTCAAAAATTCTCTTGTTCTATGAAATTTGGATTCAGTCAAAGGGCCACACTTGAGGACATAGAGGGCCACAAGTGACCCTGAAGCCACAGGTTCCCCAATTTTGGCTTAGTGAATAGGTATCTATGTTTGGGACCAGAAGACATGGGTTCAAGGCCTGCCTCTGACACACACACAGGCAGCATGACCTTGGGCAAGTCACTAAACTTCCCAGTTGTCTTGGCAACTCCATAAGATTTTAAATTGTGGAGAAGGAGATGATTTATGTTGGTAGAGGAAGTTTCTTCAAATTGGAAGAATTTATACCAATGAAATCACAATTCTAACTCCCATCCCTATATCTAGTGAGGATAAGGTAATAGCTGACCCTCTAAACCTTACCTAAGAAACCATAGACAGGTTTCCATTTACATTGGTGGAATGTGTTCCCTTTACTGTTGAAACGGTCAAGTATCAATGTGTTATTACGCATTATTAGATCAGTACAAACCCATAGAAAAATAAAACTATGATAGTAGCATCATGTCAATACTATAAACTTTATGAAATGACAAATATATCACATATACCTTAGTGTTTTAAATTTTCTTGTTATCTGGAAAGATATGACTCTAGTTCAATAGATATACTTATTCAGATAAAGTTACTGTCTATATTACTAGATGTTCCTTTGGATTTCATGTGCTGTACAAAAAGGAGCCCCTAGTGCATTGGATAGATCCTTGTTTAGAAAATGGCCCAGCAATCTGGAACTATGCCCAAAGACAATTGCATAC
>CM053595.1:160513496-160532014 GCA_028646575.1 Pseudocheirus occidentalis
CACTCCATTAGTTACAACGCTTCTATACAACCAGACTATTGTACAATGTGAAAGTGTTTGCAGATCTCATACATGATTGTACACCACCATGGGGTGGGGGGCGGGGAGAAGGGAGGGGAGAAAATCAGAAACTCAAGTGATTCTGTAACTGAATCTTGTAAACTAAAAGTAAATAAACAAGTCAATAAATTAAAAAAAGAAAGAAAATGGCCCAGAATCGCCCAAGAGGAGAGGACATTGGAAAAGAATGATCTGCCTCATTGGGGGATCTACCCATATCTATGAAATTACAGACCCACTATGGAAGAAAACTGCCAAAAAAAAACCCAAATAGAAAATTTATATTTTCAGCCATACAGAATATAAAAAAATGTTTTTAACTATAGTTAGTCCAAGTTATTATGCCTTGGATGGTTTGAAAGATAGTTAGGTTCTGGAAGTACTGAAGAGTAACTCTTTTTGTCTTTTTGATGCTATTAGTGTACGAATAGGAGACTCTCCTAATCAATTCCAACCCAATGATATGCCCAAGAAACTGATCTTGGCAAAATCTCTGATTCTCTGATATTTATTGGTTTCCATGCTATATACTCTCCCCCTTTTCCCCTGGAGAAATGGGCATTATACCAGTGTTTCATGTAAACATCTAAGGAAGCTAAGCATCTAGGTGCTGTCCAAGAATTTAATTAGAATGATGACTAGAGAAGTAATCAATCAACCAGTCAATCAACAAGCATTTATTAAATACCCATTATGTACCAGGCACTGTGTTGTGGTGGCTATAAGTACAAAGAATGAATTTTTGAGGTCATACTTTCTGTATCTTGAAGATATATATTATACCATAGATTGGCAATGGCCATTTATGTTATAAATATTTTCTATTTTGATCTCAACTGAGTTCTAAGCAAAAAGGTGCTTCAGGAGTGCTGGTCCTGGAGTCAGGAAGACCTGAATTCAAATTTTACATTAGACAGTTGCTAACTGTGTGACTCTGGGAAAGTCATTTATACCCTGCCTCAGTTTCCCCAATTATAAATTTGGGGATAATAAGAGCATCAAACTCACAGGGTTGCTGTGAAGATCGAATGAGATATTTGTAAAGTACTTAGCACAATTCCTGGCACATAGTAAAGACTATATAAGTGTTTTTTTCTCTTTCTTGGCTTTGTCGGCTAACACTTGGTGAGGTCTACTTTGCAACTGATCAACAACAGGCATTACAACATCTGGGGTGGACTTTGGGGTTCCTTGAAGCTACCTTTAATTTAATTTCCACTTGGTTCTTAGACTTGGATTATATTTTATTTTTACAAATGAAAGAGATCAATAAGTATTGTTCATTTGACGAAGGAAGGAAGGAAGGAAGGAAGGAAGGAAGGAAAATGAGGGAGGGAGGGAGGAAGAGAGGGAGGGAGGAAGGAAGGAAGGAAAATGAGGAGGCAGGATGAAGGAAATCAAATATGGCCATGCATAGATGAGCTTTTGCTTCAATTAATCAATCAACAAGAATTTATTGAGTCTACACTATGTGCCAGGGGGCAGATAGGTAGCATAGTGGATAGAACATTGGGGCTGGAATCAGTAAAACCTGAGTTCAGATTTGACCTGAGATATTTACTAGCTGTGTGCCCTAAGCAAATCACTTAACCCTGTTTGTCTCAGTTTCCTCATCTGCAAAATGAGCTGAAGAAGTATCTTTGTCATGGAAATCTCAAACGGGGTCGCAAACAGTCAGGAATGACTGAGCAACAACTAAAACAGCTTTATGCCAACCCATCACTAATACTTATTAATGCTTATTAATTAATACTTATTATGCACTAGGCACTGTCCTAAGTGCAAAAAATACAAAAAAGAGGTGAAAGTTAGTTCCTGCCCTTAGGGAGCTTGAAATCTATTGGGAGACACAATAAATGAATATATACAAATACACTCTATACAGAAAAAATCAAAAATAATTACCAGAGAAAAGACACTAGAATAAAGAGGGGTTGAGAACGGCTTTCTGTAGGAGATGGGATTTTAGTTGCATCTTAAAGGAAGCCAGGAAAGCCAGGAGACAGAGATAAGAGGGAAGAGCATTGCAGGTATGGGAGATGGCCAGAGAAAATGCCTGGAGTCTAGAGATGATGTGTTGTTGTTTGTTGTTGTTGTTGTTGTTGTTGTTGTTGTTGTTGTTGTTGTTTGTGAAGCAGTAGGAAGGCCAGTGTCACTGGATCAGAGTATGTGATGAGGAGTGATGTGTAAGAAGATTGGAAATTTTGGAGGGCACTATGCTGGGCATTCAGGAGAAAAATGAAACAGCTCCATTTCCTCAAAGAGCTTTATGTAATTGGGGAAATCAATGTGCAGAGAAAAGTATATACAAGGTAATTTTAGTAAGGCATCAATAGCAATTGGGGATCAGTAAAGGCCTCAAGCAAAAGGTAAAACTTGAGCTAAATGTTGAAGGGAACTAAGAATTCCAAGAGGCAGTGGGGAGGCGGGAGCGCATTCCAGCCATGAGGGACAATGAGTACAAAGGCTTAGAGATGAGAATTGAAATGTGAATGTGAAGAAGAGCAAGACTGCATTTGACTGAACTGGAGAGTGCTTCAGGCTATGTTTAGGTAGTGAGGATGGTTTCATTTTGTTGGAGGCTGTTGAGAGGCATGATTTACTCTCACAATCATAGAGCATTCATTGAGGACTGATTTTCTTTAGAGCACTGCGCTGGGTCTTGGACATACAGAAGGGAGTGAACATTAATCTCAACCCTCTCTTCCCCAACCCCTCTCCAGGAACTTGCAGGTAACTCATCTGGCACTATATTACAAAACTCAATTTTTATGCTTCTTTGTTTAAAACAGCACATGCCGTAATGATTAAGTAATGGTCAGGTCTGAAGCTCGTTCATCCATCATTCTGGAACATGGGCATGACAACAATCACAAGCCTTCCTGCTGGGCTGCACCCTCCTGCTGTGACCCCCATCCCACTCTCCCTGCTTTGTGCTGAGAAAACAAATCATGGCTATTTGAAGGAGCCAGAGGATTGGGGTTTCAATGCTGAATTTTGTAGGGCTACACCTTTTTTAAGAAATGGTTGTTCTCCATCTCCTCTTCCCCTCTGTCACTTACTCTTTAGACCACAGTGTAAATGCTTTTACCAGTCTTGCTCCAACCTTGCTCTCCTCTTGCCTCAGTTGCTGGCTTTTTTCCTCTCTACTTCCTATTACCTCTCTCTTTTCTACCCATCTCTCCCTTTGAAGTCCTTCCTCACTTGATGCTTTTTGTCTGCCCCTCCCTGTTGCTTTTCTTCCACATCTCTCCTTCACCAATTATACTGTAGCTATCCAACTGTAGCATCATATAGGGGAAAAATACTGGATATTGGACCTGGGTTCAAATCCCAGATCTGATTATTTACTATATATGGAACCTTTTGAAACTCACTCAGTCTTCCTGGTCCTCAGTTTCTTCATATTCAAGCAACTAATTGTGTAGTAGATTGATTTCAGGAAGACCTAAGTTTGAATACTGCCTAAGAAACTTACATGTGTGTAACCTCAGGCAGGAACATTACTTAACCTTTCTCTGCCTCAACTTCCTCATCTGTAAAATGGGATTATAACAACACCTACCTTATAGAGATTATTGACACCTAGACACATAGTTGATAAAGCCTTGTACCTAGGCAAAGACCTGGGTTTAAATCTGGCTGCAGACACTTACTAATTGTATGCCCTCAGGGAAGTCACTTAGCCTCAATCTACATCAGGTTTCTTATCTGTTAAATGGGGATGATAATGTTACTTCACTGAATTGTGATGAGAATAAAAAGAGATCTTTATAAAGATTTGTGACTTGATGTGAATCAGAGTACATACACTATGTTAACTCTGTCATAATAGAATAGCACTGAAAAGGACTATGTAAATAATGCTGTTGCTGTTGTTGTATTGACTGGTTGAAATAACTGTACAATAAAGTGGTAGAACTACAATGAATAGGAAAAGATTGCTTCTGAGGTATATGGCCATTGGGCCATTCTTCCCTCTTGACCTCCTCTTTAGGACACCAACTTACTACACACAGTATTTCTCTGGCCCTTCAATATCTTGCTTCAACACAGAGGACTCCCTCTCTCTTGACTCTTCTGTTTCTAGCATTTGGTGTTCTTCATTCTAAAGCTCCTTCCAGCTCTGAGGACATTCCATATGTTCAGGGTCTTCTCAATTCTGACAGTGTAGGGTACATTAATATGGCAGTGAATTTGCTCCCATTTCACAGTCCTTTACTGCCTCAGTGTGTGTGTGTGTGTGTGTGAGGGTGAAATTTGGAGGTGCCTTTCCCTGGAGGTCTGCTTATTAGAGGGTACCAGGAAGTCTATATTTTTGAATAAAAAGAGTGATCATTTCCTCCACTTATCTACTGACTACTAGTTGAACCCTAATTCTAAGGTAGTAGGAAGCAATGGAGAGAGCTGGAGTCAGAAAGAAGTGGGTTCTAATTCAAGGTCTACCATTTATTCTCTTACTTGTATGACTCGGGTAGTCATTAATCTTTGTGAGTCTCACAGATCCCCCCCATGGATCTTTAATGAAAAAAAAAGTAATATTTCTATGGAGCTTTAAGGATTATAAAATATTTTACAGGCATCGTCTCATTTGATCTTCAAGATAACCTTATAAAGTAGCTTCTAAAGGTATGATTGCTGCCATTTTAAGGAGATTGAGGAAACATAGCCTGATAGAAGCAAAGGAAAGAAGGAAGGAAGGAAGGAAGGAAGGAAGGAAGGAAGGAAGGAAGGAAGGAAGGAAGGAAGGAAGGAAGGAAGGAAGGAAGGAGGAGAAAGATATTGTCCATGGTCATGTAGCTAACAAATGTCATAGTTTTTCCTGAACCCAAGTTCAACAGTCAATCCCACTGCCCTTAAGATTAGGTGATATCCCCCAATCTTCATCATTATCAGGGTTCTGGTAAGACTCAAATGAAAAAAAAATGGATCCAAAAAGGATTCTTAGATGTTAGAGCCTTCTTGAGATCATTGTTTCTATTATGACAAAGTTAACACGGCATATGTGTAAAGTAAAAGGCTATAACAGGTCCTTTGCATTCCTTAGTAACTTCAGGGGAGGCTCTGTAATGTAGGGGAAAGAATTTTAACCTTGAAATCATAGAAACTCTGTTGAAATTTCAACTGTGTCACTTACCAGGTGACCTTGAACAAATCATCTATCCTCTCCGGATAAAGTTTCTCTATTTGTGAAATAAGAGAATAGGACTTAATGACCTCTAAGTTATATTTCTGATTTAAATCCCTCTAATTATGGTCCTATCTGGGCATGATTTGATTCTTAACGTTTCTTATAAGATCTAGCTCCTGTGGTACAGAACCATGTGCAACGTAGTTTGGGATAAAAGTCTGATACAGAATGGGCAGATGAATTAATGAGTGAGTGAAAGAAGAATTGCAACTTAATTAACTGTATAATAATTTCATATTCATGTTGCCAAAGGACATGATCACATTCTTCCCATTTAATATAGGCCCTAATCCAGCAGCAATCCTATGAAATGAATCTCAAAAAATAATTGAAAGAAAGTTATCTAAATGAACTCTTTTGGGCACCAAGGTATTGGTTAACATAGTGGAAGAGGAATTTCCAATTGTAAATTTCATAATCTTCAAAAGTATTTTTACTTTCCTGGGTACAATACCATTCCTTTCATTTTTTTTGGTAATTTCTGGGTGAATTAATTTTTAGGATTTATTTTGTTTATTTTTTTTTTAGTTTTTACTTTTTATATTGATCATTTCTCCCCCCCCCTTTTTTTTAAAGGACATTGTTGAATTGAAGAAGGGGCAGAAATGCCCATGATTCTGACATACTTCGTTTAGCCAAAAAGATAAATAGAAAATAAAAACAAAGTAGAGTTCTTTTTACTCTTTGGTTCCTAGGGTTAGTTGCTGGAGATACTCATAGAATTTTAGAATAATAACTGACAAAGACCCTAGAGGTTAGGGTATGTATAGTCACCTCATTTTACAAAGGAGGAAATTTGCCAGGAGAGGTGAAGTGCTTTGTCCAAGACAACACAGGGAGTGAGTAGCAGAATTGGGATTTGGTATACAATGGTTCTAGAAACCTAAGACCTGTGTTTAAGTCATGAATCAGATGTTTATTACCTTTATGAGCTTGGAACTTTACCTTTCTGTTCCTCATTTTAAAATAAGGGAGATGAACTAGATTGGATTTGAAGTTTTTCTATTTTTAAAGTTTTGGTCACCTAATTTGAACCCAAGTCCTTTGACTACAAATGCAATGCTCTTTTGATATTCATAGGACATCTGTTGTGGTTAAGAAATGTCCTCATACTCATGATATATCAAGTTTTGTTCCGACTTGTCTGACTATGACTCAGTTTTTGTTATTTTCTTGGCAGAGATATTGGAGTGCTTTGCCATTTTCTTCTTCAGCTCACTTTACAGATGAGAAAACTGAGGCAAACAGGGTTAAGTGATTTGGCCAGGGTTACATATCTAGTGAGTATCTGAGGCCAGGTTTGAATTCAGCTCTTGCTAACTCCAGGCTTGGAGCTCTATCCACTGGGTTCACCTAGTTGTTCTGTATATTAACTGACTTCAGTACAAAAGTATATACCAAGGGACACGATACTTCCAGGGACAGTGAAGAGACTTCTGTCTAATTCAGTGATAAATGACATTGATAAAGATTTTATTTAAACTGGTAGGAATGCTTTCATTCATAAGATCCCAGTCATAGGATGAAACATGGAGCTTATATTTGTAGAGCACTTTAAAGTATGCAAAGGTATTTTGTTACACACACTGAGTAACCTCGTAAGGTAGATAAGGCAAATATTATTCCCATTTTACATATGTGGATAGTATGGATCAGAGAAATTAAATGACTTGCCTCAGGCACATAGCTTATTAATATCAAGGCTATGGTTTGAAGCTCTGTTTTCTCACTCTAAATCTATAACTGTTCAACACTTTGGTTGTTTTCCAAACGGTGATAATGACCACTGAGCTAGTTCCCATATGAGCAACTGAATATGTTGAAAAAAGTATGGGTCACCTATGGCAGGAAACATACAACTTAGAAGCTGCTGTCTCCTGTGTCCCGACCCTTCATTCTTGTTGCTATGGAATGAATCACCTTCATGAATTTTAAAGAAATCCTGTGCAGGCAAGACCAACAGCTGAGAATATGAAACATAATGAAGTAAACTTGATTGTTTCTCTACCCTTCATATGTACAAGTGTATACGCAGGTATACCCAAGCACAGGGTAGTAACTTACAGGAGCCCACACCATCCAACATTCACTCCTGCATTTACAGTCTCCAGTTAACATTCTCTATGACTAATGATTGATAGCATGAGGAAGAATTGAATTACTAGGGTAGTGATTAAAATTGTGTTCAATTCCGGCAGTATAATTTAGGAAGGACATTAATAAACTAAGAAGCATTCAGAGAAGGATATCTAGGGTGCTGAGAGGACTGCAGATTGTGCCCTGTAGGTTGAAGGAAATAGCAATGTTTAAGTGGAGAAGAGAAGACTGAGTGGGGAATAATAGCTGTCTTCAAGTATTAGAAGGCCTCCCTTAAGGAACAAGGCAGAACCAAGAGCAGTGGGTAAAAGTTCAAGAGAGGCAAGTTTGCATTCATGTAAGAATATGCTCTTAAATGTTTATCAACTAGCTATCACAAAAAAATGGCATGATACATACATACATACTTTAAATTTAATAAACATTATTAACATTTTCTCCATCACTTTCTCTAGTCTAGAATCAAGAAAAATAAAGCAAGACTTAATTTGTAGCATTTGCCTTTTTTCCAAGGTTTAAATACTCAGCAAACCATTTTACCAATCATCTCTCAAGAGTTGATTCAAGCAGGCTTCTGTAAGGGAAAAAAAATAATAGTATTATCCCAAAATGGAATGGATTGCCTTGGGTTCACATTTATTGGTAATCTTCAAATGGAGACTGGACTAGTATTTGTCAGGAATATTATAGAGGGCCTTTCTCTTCATGTGCTTGTTAGCCTAAAGAGCCTGTCAGCTCCCTTATATTTAGGGATTCTGTAAAACACATTTGGTAGGAAAGTTCTTTAAGGAGGATAAAAAAGAAAGAACTCAGTAAGAAAAAAAAAATGCAAACAATGTCAGCAGTTGTATCTGGGTTTGCAAATTCTCTTTGTTATTTGGCCTTCACCAACTCAATTAATTTTGACCCAACAAGCACTTAAATAAAGCATCTACTACAGGCCAGGATCTGTTAGGTACTGGAGATACAAAGATAAAAAGCAAAGCCTACCCTTAATGAGCTTATGTTCTGTTGAAGAGAAACAGCAGAAATAAATAAAATTAAAAACAAAATATGTACAAAGCACTTCCAGGGAGAGGATATTATCAACTTAAGAGGATCAAACACCATCATGTCTGCTTTTTGAATTTTTAAAATTAAGAAAACAGTTTCTATGTCTGCCAGTTTCCCCTTAATTCTGCATTCTGATCTTCCCAGGAGTAGGGAGATTCTCACAGGCATGCACAGCCTAATCAGCCTGAAAACTATGGGATTCATGAGATGGTTTCTTTGTTTCATAACAAACCTTGATCTTTTCTCAGTAATGTGTTTATGCCGTGATCTTCAGCAGTGTTTAGGAATAGAGTTTCCAATATGGCTAATGAAAAGTTTTCCCCCTTAATACTGCATTTTCCTTTGCTAATTCATCTCCTGTTTTGGGATTTTGATTGTTCTCAAACATTCGTTGTCAAGAGACCCAAAAAGAAATGTTCTTCTTCTAAAAAAATCAACTTTTCTCATTTGTTTTCTTCTTTTATTCACTGTGACTAAAGCTCCTTGTCTTTGAAGACTTTTGATGACATTTAATTCATCCTCCCTTCACTGCTTAGATGAGGACTCCCATGAGAAGGAAAAGGACGAAGAGAAGGATTTTGGGGAAATGCAGTGCATTTATAGCTGGTAAAGGTGACAAGAAGCACCCAATTTATTCTCTTTCAGGCTTTTCTTTTTATCCTGGAATGTTTCCTTTTTCCTGTGCCATAGCACCTCAGGATCATAAATCTAGAGATGGAAGAAAGTACATGACTAAGGGCATCTAGTATGCAGAAGAGAGAACTGAATCCCAGGTAGGTCATAGGACGGAAACAAGGAAGACAGGAAATGGAAGGAAGGAAAGAGAGAAATATTTATTATGAACTTACTTACTATATCAGGTCTTCTGACTCTAGAACCAGGGTCCTTTCCACTCTGCCACACAGTTCTCCATTTGTAATTTCTCCACTGTATTCAGGGACTCAGCCAAACAACTAGAGACTTCACCTATAAAAGTTTTATAAAAGCGTAGATAATTTCCCAATTATAAAGACATCATACTCATATGGCCTGCATGAGTTGGGATTATTTTCTTCATAGTTGGTGTCTGTCTCACTCAGTTGAGACCTGACAGTGTAGTACCGGGGCTAAGGTGCTCTCCATTCTACAACTCATTCCTTTCCAATCCTTTGTTCATATAGCAGCTACCAATCCTTCTCCTTCAGGACCTCTTTAGTCCACTCCCATAAAAGCTAGAAGTTTGAAGTTTCCCTTTTAACTACAAAAATATGTTTAAATGGAAAAGACTTGTTGGAATTTTCCTGGAAAAGTCTCTTTTTTAGTTAGGGGGGAAAACGTCCTGAAAGAATCATTTACTATGAAAACTCTGTTGGTTCCAGCTGCAGCCAAAAACAGCAGCCAATTCCAGGGGTTTGTGTGAGAGAGAAACCATCCACTATGAAATAAATAAATAATGACCATGCACAAACTGCATGTGTATGAAGGCAGCTCCTGCTGCCAGCATGCTCATTGACTGGCCTCTTAGCAAAGCTTCCCATTGTAATAAAAACCTCTTCTCTTGATACAGCCTTTAAAAAAAATAGCATTTTATTGGATTGCAAGCAGGTGCTGTCGGAATGGAATGAAATGAAACTGAATCCAAAACAAAAAGAGAAGGAAAAAAAAGACTATCGAATGTAAAATCTATCTGCATCTCCAGAGCTGTCAAAATGAAAAATGAAGCCACAAGTTTGGCCTTTAAAAATATTAATTCATTGTAAAGATGAACTAGAGAGTCATGGGAAAATCCACCTTATCTCCTAGGAGGAACAAGCCAGGCCAAATCCCCATCATTCTTCCTAGATCCTGAATGTCACTTGCTTGGCAGCCTTAAACCTGATGAGCCTACACTCAAAATTCATTCATAGGGCTTCTCAACATAATAAATCCTTGACAAATTTCCCTTCCTTATCGCCGAGTCAGTGGTTCCAGTCACTAAGCCATGTCTGGGCCATTCTGTTTGCAAGATCCTTTTTTTTTTTTTAAACTCCTCTCATGTTTCCTGTGGAGAGCAAACCCAGTACTAATTTTGACAGTAGGTAGGAGCTTTGACTTGATTACCTGTAGCATCAGCTAGTCTCATTCATTGATGAAAGGAAAAACACCGAAGGAATAATTGCTAAACAGCAAATGAATAACAGCAAAAAGCCACAAGTTCAATTGGAGAACAACACGGTGCTTTCAGTTAAGTTATATTATAAGAGTTTCCTTCTTTCCACCCACCCTCTCTCCCTTCCTCCCTCTCTTTCTTCCTTCCCTCCTTCCTTCCTTCCTTCCTTCCTTCCGTAACTGGTTATTCTCATAAATAACATGGATATTTTAAAAAATATTCTGTTGAAAAAAATACCCATGTTATTATTATTCCTCTTCAGGGACAGAAGGGGAAAGTGTTCCATACCCCCAATCCATAGATCCTGCTTAGAGAACAATGTTTTTGCCATTTCTTTATGAAGGAGATATATTAGCAGATCATGTATCCAGCAAAAGGGCTCCGTTTCCCCCATCTAGCCTTACTCTTGTTAACTAGTGACATACCTTTGCTTATGGTTTGTCTGAGGAACTGGGAAAGAGATCTGGGGCCATGGAACAAAGCCAAGGTAATTGGCCATGCAGAGGGATTGACTGTCTATCCAATTTCTAAGCTACCTCACTTAGCCCCTTGATCCAGGTAAGTCCAAGACGGACTTGTTTCTTCTGTTACTTAGGTTAAGTGTCAGACTATGAAAAATAAAGTCCTTCATTACTTCATTTAGTGCCAGTAATGTTTGAGCTTCCCTTTGAACCACTGAAAAGGAAGATCTTGAAATGAAATGGTCAAAGAAAGATTAAATCATTTTTAAGAAAATGATTCTTTTGGTACATGAATATTTGAATCACTACTGTTTGAAAATTGTTGCCTAAACTCTGAAACCTTGTTTAATCTTACTTGTGGGATTTTATCTATTGTTTAATAATGCTACAAATTAGAATTATAAAATGACTTGTGTTTGAGTAATTTTTCAAAGGCTTGAGGAAACTCTTTTTGGACTTATTTCCCTCTAAGCAGAAGATAATTAGAATTAGTTCAATCAAATTAATAAAATTGTTTCTAGCAGACTTGTGCTTAAAATACAGAAGATAGCAATTTCTTCTACATATAACATGCTTCAGCCTCAGTGTTCTCCTTTGCAAAATTGAGAAAAGAATATCACCTCCCTTATAGTGTTGTCGGAATCAAAAGATAATATATGTAATGCATTTTTCAAATGTTAAAGCACTATATAAATGTTACCTATTATCCCCATTGTCCTTCCCAGCTTTAAACCTGTGATCCTGTGGGGAGCAGCTCCTAAGCAAGCTTCTTGAAGGACGTGACAAATTTTCTCTTGACATATGAATTTCAGGAGGACTCTCTTTGTTAATTTAACTGGAGTTTGGCTCTGACCCAAACCTGAGGGACCTGCATTGAGTATACCAAAAGTGCAAAGCACAGTCCTGAATGGGGAGCCTCATCCTTGGCCAAATTCTGGAATCTCTTGTCTTCTTTTTTCTAATATTAGACTCATTCTTCAAACATTATCAGCATTATATTTTCTCTCATTTAAAAATTACCAAAATATTTGGAAGCAATTCCCGATGCAAATTGTAACATAATTTGTTACATCTGGATATTTCTTTCTTGTTTTGTTACCATAGCAAACATCCTGAATCCCCTACCTGCTTGGCAACAGCAAGAAGGAAAAAATGTGACTTCAGTAACTCACATAGGCAGAGAGAAGGTGAAGGGCAAGGAGAGGCAGCTGAATCGACAGCTTTTACATGGTGTTAGAGTTAGTTTTTGTTTTTGCTGGTGGTGGTGGTGGTGGTGGGGGAGGTTAGAGAAGGGGTATTTAAAAAACAATCTTTCAATTCCAACATATTTCTTACATAGGCAATGGCAGCCCTCTGGTTGCATATGCCTTTATTCGCTCATTCTGACATTCCAGAGCCAGTGGATGTCAATAACACAAATGTTCAGTATCCAGCACTGCCTGTAGCAAGGGGTCTCAGATTAAATGCATTCTCAAAGTAGAACAAGCAACCTCAGGACAGAATGGGTTCCTCCTTTTGGGGCTGTTCAAATAGAGATTAACTGATCATTCACATGGGATTTTGTAGAGGGAATTCCTCTTCATTCATTTATTAAAGACTTAATAAATATTTATAAATATGTATCACATACTTTCCAGGCATTGAGGGTAAAAAAATAAAATTAAAATACTTATTCCCTCCTCTCAAGCAATATCTATCTGCATTACCTATCTGTCTACCTACCTGTCTGTCTGTCTCTATCTATATATCTTTCTTTTTCTCTTTCTTTCCTTTTTTATTTCTATAAATCATCTATCTTTTTATCATCTATGTATATTTATAGATATGCACTCACATATATGTATATAATGAGCAAACTATGTAAACACAAATCTGCTATATTATGGACAAAGTAAGTAAAAAATAATTTGGGGGGTAGGAGAATGCCAAGAACTGGAACAGATCAAAATAGGCCTCATGTAGAAGACGGCACTTGAACTGAGGCATGTAGGGGGCTAAGCATTCTAAGAACTAGTGGTGAAGAGGGGGAGCCTTCCGGGACCGGGAGACAGCCTGTGTAAAGGCCCAGAGAATGGAGGGGGATTTTTATGGGTGAGGAACAGGTAGGCCAATTTGTCTGGAACATAGGATGTATTAAAGTGAGTAATGTGCAATAAGACTGGGAAATAGGTAGGAGTGAGATTATGAAGGGCTTTAAATGTCAAATAGAGAATTTTGTATCCTCTCAAAGAGGCAGTTGGGAGTCTCTGGAACTTTCTGAGCAGGGGAATACTATGGTCAGAGCAGTCCTTTAGTAATATCACTTCAGTAAGTTGTTGTGGAAAGTGGAAAGATTTGAGGCAAGGGGATAGGTTAGGAGATTAGAAGTGTTAACAACTAAAGGTGGGCTGACTATCATGTGAATGGAGAAGAGGAAGATGGGAGAAATGTGAAGGCAGAATCAGCAGGACTTCTTAGAAATTGGTCAAAGTTCTCTCTGAGATTCTTTTCAAATCTGAAATTTTATTATTCTATGAACTGTGACAATCAAGAACTTTTCACTTTGGAAGAATTTAGAATTGAAGGCCAAAAATGTGCTTTGATTTATTTGAAGTTTAAATGTAGAAAAGTTGTAAGTTTTCCAATCGCTTTATTACTGAGCACTATGACCAATGAGGCAGATAATAAAAACTCATTAAGTTTTCTACACAACAACTGGAAGTGTAGGCAATACTTACAAGCATGTGAATAATGGCATTCTCATTTTAGGCTTGGAATATCCTGACACATACAATATTATTGTAGTGAATGAAATAATAGGAGTATTGCTTTATTTCATGTAGCATTATGACTTTTCACAAAACAGTGAAATATGACCTAACTTCTAAAAATAAAAAAAAGTATTTAGATGCCCAAAGAACCTTGAATCATTTTATTTTGTGAGCTAGGTTTTGAAGAGTAGCTTGAACAGTAGTTTGAAGAGTAGTAGTAGTAGTAAAATCACCAATAGATATTATTTTAAATTTTTCTCTAAGTGTTTCTTCAAATTTCTCAATGCTTTTCCCATGTATCCCAATAGGTTCCTTAAGCTTTAGGAGCTTGGCTGGCTGCTTGGTAAGTAGTACAGGGTCAGGACATTGGTTTGTCTTCATCACCTCTTCCAATAACTAGACAAGTTCCATAGTCATAGCCTTATAGACCTAGAACTAGAAAGGGACCTTGGAGGTCACCTAGTGGAACTTACTCTTTTTATGGATGAACAAATGAGGACCACAGAGATTAAGTGACCTCTTTAAATTTACCCAGGCAGAGCTAGGATTTAAACTCAGAACCTATGACTGGGCCTTCTTTGTTTTGTACTCTGCTCTTCTAGTATAGGTAATTCCCATAGTCCATCATTTCCCTTTATCCAGTTAAGAAGCATTTAAACCCAAACCAAGACTTCCATGGTATGAACTCTTTCTAGAATTAGTTTCTGCATGTTTCTTACAGTTAAGGGGCTCTCAGTCTGAGTGTAGAGTGAAGGAAAGAGCTGCTTAATAGGGCAGTCTTGGATTGGTAGTCATCTCACTTCTCTTGGGCCCCACAAGGTAAGTGTCTCCAGAGTGTCTCTGGTGTCAAAGAAACAACCATTGTGCTCATGTACCAGACTTTAGAAGAATTCAGATATGTATTTGAGTTGTGGATGCTTGTATTGGGGTGAACACAGGCAGAGTGTGAACACAGGTGCTGTAGTGTTCATGCCATCCTCAAAAAATGTGGAGGAAGAAACTGGCATGTTCAGGAAAGGTCCAGGCATATAGGATACAAGACTGGCCCTTCTTGTGGGAAGCTATTTCTTAAGAAGACAGTAGTTATGGCTTGATTTTTTTTATTAGGCAAAACTGAGGGCGAGAAGCAAAAACTGTCATCAATTCCACATGGGCCTTATTATCTTTCCTCTCAGACCTCATGTAGTACGTGAGTGTGAGCAGTTTTCCCTTGCACTTACCACAGCATTTCTCAACCTGTGAGTTGTGACCCCTTTGGGGGTCAAATGACCCTTTCATAAGGGTCACAGAGGTCACCTAAGACCAACGGAAAAACATATTTCCAATGATCTTAGAAAGAGAGACAAGGCTCCTCTATCTGTCTCCAGGGGTGTCCACCCACATGTAGATACGCCCACATACTAGTATTAAAGGGTCACGGCATTAGGAAGGTTGAGAACCACTGACTTACCATGTAGTATGGGATGTCCTTACCATATAATATTAGGCGATCTATAGAGCACTGGACCTGGAGTCAGGGGACCTGAATTCAAATTCAATCTTAGTTACTTACAAGCTGAGGTACCTTGATCAAGTCATTTACCTTCTATCTGCCTTACTTCTCTTTTCTATAAAATAGAGATAATGATAGCACTACCACTCAGAGTTGTTGTGAGGATAAAATGAAATAATTTCTAAAGTATTTTGCAAATGTCAAGGTTATTTTATTAGGACTATCAAAAGTCCTACTGCAGCTTTAATTTTAATAAGCTTATATATATATATATATATATATATATATATATATATATATATACATTTTACCTTTGTGTAGGTAGCTATGTTTACATCTTACCTCTTTACCAAATTGTGAGTAGTATGACGTCCAGAGCCATGATTCATCCAAATTTTGTGTCTCACCAGGACTGGTGGTACAGTCCTACAATACCTGCTAATGGAGGAGGCTGAAGCTAGAGGATGGCTTGAGCTTGGGAGATGTTGTACTAATGCCTACCAAGTGTCTGCATGAAGGCTAGGACCAATATGGTGAGCGTCCCAAAGATGGAAAGGGCCACTAGGCTGCTTAATGATGACTAAACTGACCCAAGTCAGAAAAATGGAGCTGGTTAAAGATTCTGTGTCTATTAGAGTTGGGCCTGTAAGTGACTGCTGTGCTTCTAGTTTGAATGAAGTAGTGTCTATTACTCTAAGAATAAACTGAAAAATGAATGAGTTAATAGATGAATAAATTAAACAAATGAATAATTAATATTTAATTGTAAATTAAATTGATAAATTAATCAAAAAAATAAGTAATAAATGTATCTCCATTAGTATCCAATGTGGAACTTTATATGGAATATATTAAATGTATAGTTTTTCATCTATATTAAACCATTTTTAAACCATGGAATTATAGATTTAGGTCTGGAAGGGGCACTAGACATTATCTAGTCCAAATTCCTCATTTTATAGATGAGGAAAGGGAAGCAGTGGGAGGTTAGGTGACATGTTCAGTTTTGTACAGGTAATAGGTGAGATCAGAAGCATACAAACCCAAGGTTAGTGCTCTTTCCACTTTATAGTGTCATTTCTAAATGTTCATTGAATGACTGACTGAATAAATGGGGTGAATATATAAATGAATAAAAGAATCAGTTAATGCATAAATGGATTGTGAGCTCATTAGATTGTGAGCTCCTTGAGAACAGAAGTTGTCTTTTGCCTTTCTTTCTATCCCCAGAGCTTCTGACCTTTTTCTCATCAGAAACATGTTTTGTCCTGAAATTCCTGCTTTAAGGTACCCACTGAGATAATCTTTTCATATCTTTAAGAAAGAGCTGAATGCAATTCTGGAAAGCCTGAATACAATCTTGAAGATGGTTACTGAGCTTTATTTTGTAAGGAGATTGTGGAGGTAGATGGTCTGAATTCTGCATATTTGAGCATGAGGAGGTAGGCAGCAGGGTTCTATTTGACAGGCTGGGGGAGGCATTCCTAACTGCCAGTGAAGTCAGAGGCCACCAGAACTTAAAGTCTCCTATGGATTTCTCAAGTTTAAGGAACAATGCTTCTTCCACTGACCCCTTCAAAGTTGGGGGAAATAACAGGTAAATTTCTGCCTGGTTGAGGACACCAATTGATTCGAGTCTTCCAGTTTCAGAAGAAAACATTGAGAACAGTCTTTACAGAATGGAAATCATGCCAATGAAAGAAGAGTTTTCTGGGGCTTGGAGTTAAATGTAGTCTTTCCCTGAATCACTAGGGTAGTCATAAGGATAAAGTGCTTTGGGAATTGATAAGAGTTAGCAGCAGAGTCTTTGGGGATGAGGAGGTTGAGGGAAAAACAAGACCTCAGGCTTGGTTCAATGAGGTAATGACTGAGCTATGCCAATGAAAAAACAAACCAAATCCTGGGACTTAAGGGTGCTTGGATGAAGTTTAGAGAAATGAAGAGTCTTCCTAAGCTCTTTGACATAGGACAGAGCTATCTTTTAAGATCCTTGATGATATAGAAAGGAGTTACAAGTTCCCATATTTCTTTTTCTTTTCATTGACTTGTTTATTTACTTTTATAAGATTCAGTTCCACAATCCCTTGATTTTCAAATTTTCTCCCCTCCCTTTCCCACCACATCCAATGGTGGCATGCAATCAAATACAGAATCTGCAGATACTTTCACATTGTACAATAGTCTGGTTGCAACCAATGCAGTGAACAATGGGAAAAAAAGAAACAAAACCAAACATGAAAAAGAATGATAGCATGTATTGCTTCAGTCTCTATTTAAACTCTGGTCTTTCTAGATCTTTCTCTGATTGTAGAAATCTCCTTCCATCCTGAGACTTGTAAAGTTGTCTTTCTTTTTTATCTTTTTTTTGGAGGGCAGTTGGAGTTAAGTGTCTTGCCCAAGGTCACACGGCTAGTTTTTGTTTTAAGTGCCTGAGGCCAGATTTGAACTCAGGTCCTCCTGACTCCAGGGCCAGTGCTCTATTCACTGCGCCACCTAGCTGCCCCTGTAAAGTTGTCTTTTAACTGTGTATTGCTGAGAAAAGTCCAGTTTATCAAGGTTGGTCGTCACACATATGATGTGTGGTCATAAAGTCTTCCCTACTCCATAAATCTGACAGTTAAACTATTCCTTGCTTCCACAGATTATTTACAGTATCAGCCTTTATACCTAGATTGTGCATCCATTTAGACTTGACTTTCATGTATGGCGTTAGCTGATGGTCTATGCCCAGTTTCTGCTGTACTACATTCCAATTTTCCCGGCAGTTTTTGTCAAATAGTGAATTCTTAACCCAGAAACTGGGGTCTTTGGGCTTAGCAAACACTATATTACTATAATCATTGACTACTCAGTTCTTTGTACCCAATCTATTCTAACAACCTGACTGAAGAAAACAACATGTTAAAAATAGATTAACTCAAATGGCCAAAGAGACCCAGAAAGCCAATGAGGAGAAGAATGCCTTAAAAAGTTGAATTTCCCAGATGGAAAAAGAATCTCAAAAACATTCTGAAGAGAATAATTCTGTGAAATATCTCCTTGAAAAAACCACTGACCTGGAAAATAGATCCAGGAGACACAATTTGAAAAATTATTGGTATACCTGAAACCCATGACCAGAAAAAGAACTTAGAAAGCATCCTTCAAGAAATCCTCAAAGAAAATTGCCCAGATGTTTAGAATCAGAGGGCAAAATAGAACTTGAAAGAATTCACCAATCACCTCTTCAAAAAGATCCCCAAAAGAAAACTCCTAGAAATGTTATTGCCAGGTTCCAGAATCCCCA
>CM053595.1:160532514-160558448 GCA_028646575.1 Pseudocheirus occidentalis
AGATTAAGGGAGCTGGAATTAAAACCAAGAATCAACTACCCAACAAAATTGAGCATATTATTCCAGGGGAAAATATGGTCATTCAATGAGGTAGAGGACTTTCAAGCATTCTTGCTGAAAAAACCAGAACGGAACAGAAAATTTGACAATCAAACACAAGAAGCATGAGAAGGTAAACATGGGAAAGAAATCATAAGGAACTTATCAAATCTGAATTATTTATATGCCAATATGGAAAAAAATGATAATAGTAACTTATGAAACTTTTCTTAGTATGAGGGTAAGTGAAGGGAATACAAATGTATATATATTTGTATACCTACATATATGTCTATATAGGAGGCTATATATGCACATGAATACATATCTGAGCATGTGTGTATATGTGTATATATAGGGTATAGGATCAATTGAATATGAAGGAATGATACTTTAAAAGGTGAAATTCTGAGGTGAGAGAGGACTAGAATGAGAGGAGACAGGGAGAGACAAAATGGGGTGAATCATCCCGTATAGAAGAGGCAAGGGATAACTGGGATAACTTTACTTTCAATTAATCTCATTGAATTTGGCTTAGGGAAAAAATGGCATAAACTCTCAACTGGGCATCATGCCACACAGGAGAGTAGGGGGCATGGGGATGAGAAGCAGGATGATGGAGGTGAGGGCAGGGTCTGGGGAAGGGATACTGGAAGCACATACTTCAGTAAAGGGACAGGGACAGGGCAGAGAACAGAACAAGGGGGAAGGGATAGGAAGGAGGGACATATGATCACTGTCATAATATGTCCACTATGAAGATGTTCTGTATAATCACACATCCAAAGCTTGTATTGAATTGCTTGTTCTTCCAGTAGGGTTGGGTGACAATGGAGGAACCAAAAGAATCTAGAATGTAAAGCTCTGCAATACCTGCAAATAGAAATTAAGATATACAGGGGCTGGGATAGGGAGACCCTACCTGCCCTACCAGAAAGTTAGAGAGCAGATCAGGGGAGGGGATTTACAGTGGGATTGCTGTTCTGGGGTTGGGGTAGGGGAAGGATGGGGAGAAAATTTATAATTCAAAAATCTCATGAAAATGAATGATGTAAACAAGAAAACAAATAAAAATTTATTTAAAACTTTTCCAAAGTCTCAGTCTCCCAGTGTGAAAGGATCACATTTTGAGTTAGGAGGGTCCTTAGAGGTCTTCTAGTCAAAAGCCCTCATTTTATGGATGAAGAAACTGAGATCTTGAAGGCTAAATAACTTATTAAAAATTCCCACAAGCACTAAGTGTCATTTCAATGCAGGTTTGCTGACTCCAAATCTAGGTTTTTATTTACTATTCAAGGCTTCATTTTTTGGTGTTGCCAAGTTTGCATAGCATATCTCCAGGACTGTGTGAGGGAGACCCTGGGGAAGATTTGGGGAAGGGAATAGATGAGATGGAAACACTGTTAGTTGAAGTATAATCAGATTTCAAGATCTTTTATACAAGACAAGCATTTATCCAAGCCAGTTCAATACAGTTATTGGACATTCAAGTAGGCCTAGGGAGGTCTCTGGGAAGTATTGCAGGACCTACCTATGTAGACTTTATTGGTGGTCATGCAGATAGTGGATAATGAGTAAGGAATAACAGGACAGAGAATGGGCAAATATGATCCCAATTTTGAAAAATAAATAATAAAAAGGGAAAAGAGAAGAGTTTACAAATTATCCATCAAATTATAAGAGTTTACAATTTATAAGAAAAATAAAAATTCCCTGTGAGGAAAAACAAACTACATTGTATTATTAAAGAGGTAGATTCTGAAGACTTAGCAATGATCACTAAGAACTGAGAGGACTTCAAGAGCAGTTCCTGCATGACCAAATACTGAGTGCTATCATTAACATCTTGCTCAACTCAGAGAGGATGGTTTCTGTTGGAGGGAATCAGAGAAAGACACTTGGCTTTTTGTTTCTTAACATATCCATTAATGTCATCAATGAACACACAACTGCCATCCTTATAAATTTCCAGTTATTACAAAGTTTATAGAGAAATCAGTATGTGGAATGATAGAGTCAGGGTCCTAAAATATTTAGAGAGTTGGCAAAGTGGGATAAAATGAACAAAATATCATTTAAAAGAAATAATTGCAAAGTCCCATACTTTTGTATTGAAAGAGAAAAATTGACTTCACAGGTATGAGATGAATAAGGTATGGCTAGATAATTGTTGCTGTCAGTATGATCTAGGAGTTTTAGTGGACTGTAGGTTCTATGTGAGCCAACAGTACAACATGGCACCCAAGATCTCAATGATTTTAGCTTCCATTAAAATTTCCAGAACATGGGAGGTGATAGTTTGTATGTCATCTGGATTATTTGTTAAACCCTGAAGGACAATGACAAATTAGAGATCATTCAAACAAAGTGGAACAAGATTTTAAAGTATCTTAAAACCATTAAATATGCAAAGCACTTGAACTAAAAGTGACCTGAGATTGTCAAGCATTTGAAGGGAAGTCCCTTGGAAGTGAGTTTTACTGTTTTGCTTGTCCCCTGAGGGCAACAGATTTGAAAGCAAGAGGTGAAAGTTGCAGTGATACTGATTTTAATTTAAATATAAACAATAAAGTCCTTAGAATTAGAGATGGACCAAAATGGCACAGGTTGCCTCTGAAGGTAGCAGGTTCCTTTTCAGTAGGGAGTTCACAATCAAAGACCAAATGACACTTCAGTAACTTCACCACCTCCCATAGGTTCAATTATCATCTCCAAGGAGATGAATCCCAGATCAAAACAGAATGTCCCATAAGTCTTAGGGTGATGTTAATTTTCAATACCTTAAAAGCAAAGACAGTCTTTCTCCTGAACTCCAGCCCAAGGATGAAGTTATTTAACCTCTCTAGTGGCCCAGGAAACTCTTTAAAATTATGAGTTGCAGTGTTAGGTGCTTATCTGCTTTAGGAAAGGGAATTCTTTAAGGAGAATTTTCTGTATCAATGAAATCATATATCCAGTGAAAATAAGAGAATGCACACTTGAGAGCAGAGACTGATTCACTATTGTCCTTATGTCTCCAGCTTCTCATACCATACCTGGAAAATAATCTGTATTAATTAATGATTTTGTGTGTGTGCGTGCATGTGTGTGCATGTGTGTGTGTGTGTGTGTGTGTGTTTGTTGATTATTGGGGTTATTGTAGAAGGGATTTCTGTTCAGATTTGACTAGATAGTAAGGTCCTTCAAACTCTCTTTTTTAAACTATTTGAATGTAATTTACCTATCAAGTATTTGATTATGGAGTAAAATCTGGATAATTATTGGAAAAAAATCCAATTTTTATCCTGATCACAGAATTTTAGAACTGGAAGGTACCTCAAAGGTCACCTAATATGCCCCTCTCCCCCACACTTTGGCACTTTGCAAATTCAGCTAAAGGCCATATAGTCCATCCACAAAATGCTTTCTTGAAATAATACGGGGTTAAATGAAGTTCTAGTTTTGTTCTGGGTCCACTAAGTAGGCCATTGATATTTTATTGATGATCCTTTTGAAGGTAAGGGAAGAGCAAATTGCCAGCAAAGGAAGTCTTCTGGGGCCTCTGTCATAGCACTGCCCCATTGAACTTTTAATGGGAGTCTTTGTATGCTCCCCAGACTGCAGTAACCTCTGTGAGTGCTCACTGAGATGAAGGCAGATAAAGTGAAAATGTGACTGTGCCATCTCATAAAATGACATTTAAAGCCCAACAAGGGGACACTGTTATTATTTAGCACATTCCTTCCAATCTAAGGTGTGCTGTTAGAAGAATAAATGATCATTATTACTTCACATGCGGAGAAAATAGTTGCACACTTTTCTAAACCTCTATCTGGGGGGCTTCCGTCTGAGCTTGGGGATGATGGGAAGGTAGAAAGAGAAATGCCGGAGGCTCGTACAGCATTAAGGGCTGAGTGTCTGTGAAATATCATCATTCCCACCTACAATCAGCCAGAATCCCAAAGGCACATCAAAGCACCCCAAAGCTGGATTTTTTTTTCTTTTGGCTTAACTCCCAGGCATTGCAAAATGTCATAGGGTAACTCTTTTTGGTGGTAGAATCTTAACTAGAAATTCTTGCATGTAGTGAAAATTCTTTTGTGGGCAAGGTGGAGGGAATAGCAATATAATAGTGAGGACAGTTTGATTATTGATACAGGTGTTCCAAGAGACATGAGCGTTGCAATATAATGAGATACTAAGTCTCTTGTGGAGATTCAGTCTGCTCCTCAGAGACTTCAGTCTTGACCTATGTAGGGTTTGGGTATAAAGGAAATATCGGTCAGTATCAAGTCAATAATCACTCAACACACATTTATTAAGCATTTACTGTTGGCTAGGAGCTGTATTGTGCTTAGGATACAATGAAAGGCAAAAACAGGTTTCTACTTTCTAGGAATTCATTCAAATAGGGAAACAAAATTATTATGTAAATATGAGATGTATATAATGTTGACACATAGTACTATAATAAATATATTTGATATGAATAGCTTAGCAGTGCTTGGCACATAGGAAGACTTAATATATGTTTATTGACTACCTATTGACCTATATCTATATTTCTATCTTTATTTATCTATCTGTCCATCCATCCATCTATCTATCTATCTATCTATCTATCTATCTATCTATCTATTTATCGATTGTAACACTAGAGAAAATAAACCTGAATGGAGGGGATGAGTGTTAATGAAAGCCTCCTCCAAAAGAAGGAATTTGAAGCTAGCAAAAGGAGTTAAGGATATAGAACATTCCAGACAGGAGCGATATCCAGTACAAATATATAGAAAACTGAGATGAATTGTTTTAAGCAGCAAATATAGCAGTGTAACTGGATTGTAGAATACATAGAGAGAAATTAACTATATGAAAAATGGAAAGGAAAGTTGTGAAGTATTTTAAATGCCAAACTTTATGAACTTAGGAGGGAGTGATTGGATTTATTGAGTAGGGCTTTACAAATAGGTCTCTGGTTACTACCAAGTTAATGTGCAGACTGGTAGAGGATTTTGGGCTGAGATGTAGAGATAACTGTCACTGCACTGCACTCATACCTGTATCCTGAGCTAAAGGACACATTTGCCCTGTGCTAGCCACAGATCTGTTTGGTGGACTGGGAGACCTTCTTCCCATTACAATGATGAAAATATTCACATGTACACATGGAAATGCTTTTTTTCTTTATTATTTTGTGTTTAAGTTTTAATGTTTAACTAGATGTTTCTTTTTTTCTTTTCTTATTGCATATTTATAGTTTAGTATGTAAGTTTGAAATAGATTAATTTTAAAAAATATTCACAGAAAAAGTCATCAGAGAGTAAGAGTACATAATCAATCTTTTATGTTTTACAAACCATTTTCCAGGCAGCCTGGCAGATGTTTCATGGATAAAAGGATACCATAGTGTCTTGTTACTTATGTCCATAGCAAAAGTGGACTTTTTGAAAAAAGGGATTGATTGAAATCACCAATTTACCAAGCCTTACCATAAAGGGGACTCCCAATGGTCCAGGACCCAAATTTAAGTGTTAATCTTACAGGCCATGAAGAATAGGCCTGAGAAACCTGAATAGCCATAGGGCCTAAGGCAAGAATAAACGGGCAATGACAGAAGTGTATGTGAGTAAGACCCAAATAGTGGCACAGACAGTAATGGGGAGAGAAATTCAGAAGCAAGAAACAACCTTTGCTTCTTCTATCATAATTACTGAAGCAGGACAGAGAATCTGCAAATTGAAGGAGTGAATTTCAATAGGACCTTTCAAGATGGATAGATCAGCTTCCTGGGTATCCTTCAAGTATCAGCTAAAGTTTTACCTTCTGCAAGAAGCCCATGCCCTCCATTTGATATTATTTCGAATTTGATTGTATTCATTATGGTTGCACATCGTTTACAGGTTGTCTCCCCCAATAGGCAATGAGGTCCTTAAAGAGAAGAAACCATTTATGTCTTTTTTGTTTGTTCCTTCAGTACTCAGCCCAATGCCTGATACATATTGGGGGATTAATAAAGTAATGTTACTTGATTTAACTTGACTTTTGGAAGGTAGAAAAGAGATCGGAAAGTATAATAGCATAAGCCAAAGCATCAAGGTGGGAAGAATTAGTTTTGTTTGGGGCAGGAGAGGAAATGAATGTGGTTGCAGAAAAGCATCTCCTGGGTAGATGGAAGTAGATGAATCCTTAAAAATCAGTAGAGATAACATCGGAGACAGTTTTAGTGTTTGATCTCTACACTTCAGGGAGTTCTTAAAGATAATTGAATAGGGGAGAGATATGATGGTAGCACCATTTGAGGAGGCCTTGACCAGCAGCAGAGTGCTAAATGGGTTGGTGTGGAAAGTGATTGAAGGCATAGGTAACATTTACTATATTAATAAAAATTTGATTTGATGAGCACCTTTATTATGATCATAGCAGAGGAAAGAGAAAAGAAGGGTTAAACTGAGGACCATCATAATACAGTACAAATGAGCCTCGATTTGGAGGCAGAGGATCTGGGTAGGGAATATCAATTGTACTCTTACCTCCTGTAGGACCTGGCAAGTCCCTTCCCCTCTGGCACTAATTATTCTCATATCTACAAAGTGGTGAAAGGAAAATACTAAGTACCCTTCTAGCTCTAAGAATTCTAAGATCCCACATGACATTGGAAAGGAAGACCTTATGGGACTTGACCTATGGTTTACATGTGTTGAGTGAAGAAGAAAGAAACCAAAACCATTTCCAGTCTGGGTAACTGGGAGACTAAAAGTACCTTTAATAAGGAGGCCGCAAAGAAGGGTTGTTCTTTAAAAGAACAATAAACTTTCCAGAACAACTTTGAGTAAATAAGTAATTTTGATTATTATAAATATCCAAAATGATTACAAAGGATATATGAAATAAGACACCATCTGAATCCAGAGGAAGAACTGATCAATAGAACTATATATATAGAATGATTTTATATCTGTATCTATCTGTGTCTAATGGTAGCCATCTCTAGGGTGGAGAAGAAGGTCAAAAAGTTAAAAAAAAATTTACATAATAACTTTATACTTAAAAGGAACAGGAAGTTGTATATAATAGAGTTTCAATTTCATGTGTAATCATCTTTTTATTATACTGTTATAGAAATGCTTGTTTTGTCCCATAAATTAGGAATAAAATAAATTTTTTAAATTTAAAAATATGAAAAGAAAGAAGATTGCTTTTTTAGAGGTGGGTGGAAGAGACAGATAATGAACACAATTCTGGCTATGTTGAATTTGAGTTTCCAATGTGGAAATAAAGGGCGTTATGTATATTGATCAACTACAGATGTGAGACTGGAGTCCAGGAGAGGAATCAGGGCTAGATATTTCAGAGTTTCTTATGCAGAGGTTAAAATCCTGTAAGGAAATGAGATTTCTGAAAAAAAGTGAAGAGAAGAAAGCCAAAGAAAATGTCTCAGAAATCCAAACTACCAGTAGTTGAGCAATCCTGAGTAAAATGAATCAATGTCAGTGACTTGGTGATCCAGGAGATGCATGCATTTTTTCTGTCAACATTTGTAAGAATCTGTTGTCTATTCTTTTACTTTCTGCCCCATCAGCAAAGTTGTATGGTATGATTGTGTGCTCTGTTTGTAACAGAATGATGGAGAATTGATGTTTAGGGACCCAATTACTTCTTAACCACAGTTCTCCATGTTTATGTTGATTGAGCAAAGGGAATAGGCTTAAATTGTCTTTGTGATTACATGTCTTCATTTTCCTGGGTTAATATTGATGAAATAGTCAAGTCCCATTAGAAGGTACTATTTGTTTTTAACTCTTCTAAAAATGTTGCTTGTTAAATGTACAGCTTTATTTCTAGAGCCACGGTCAAATTAGTCCAAATTCTTTTTTCAGCTAGAGTTTAGGGGAATTTTTTTTCAGTTAATTTCTTTTCAGTGGCCAAGAATTTTTTTCTTTCTCTAAAAAGATGCCATTTATAGTCCTTTTACTATTCAATTCTCCATAATAAAGAAATTCATTACAACCTCATTGTCCCTCCTGCATAAAGTTGATATCAGCCTTGAAATTAATGTCTTTGTATAGCATGCGAGCTGTCTGAAATGAGGTTTCTGAGGCTTAGTGACTGTTTCATTGCTTTCCTTTGCTTCTCTATAAAACAGTGTTCCTTTTGTCTTCTAGGGAGAAACCACAATGGCTTAAGTGAATAAACATCTTGTAAGTTCTCAGGGAGCAAACATTTCTAGATGAAGCCTCTGTCATTAGTCAGAATCTCCTTTGGCCAAGAAGGATTGATGAAGACAATCAGGCTTCCTAGTTTGAAACCTCAGCCTCCTCTCTGAATTTTCCCTCCTTCTCTCCCTCCCAACTATATAGCTTTGTCTTTAGGGACCAAGCATGTGGGAAGGTCTGCTCTCCAATCTGGCAATTGCAAAATTGTATTTCCCAGAGGCTAAATCAAGACTATCTGCAATACTTTACATGGTAACTCTACTCAATAATTGAAGTAGGTGGCACAGTGGCTAAAGCTCTCAGCTTGAAGTCAGAAAGACCTGAATTCAAATTAAGCCTCAGATACTTACTAGCTGTGTGACCCTGGGCAAGTTACTTAATTCTGTTTGTTTTAGTTTCCTCTTCTGGAAAATGAGCTGCAGAAAGAAATGACAAACAACTCTAGTATCTTTACCAAGAAAACCCCAAACAGGATCACAAAGAGTCAGACATGACTGAACAAAAAGAACAATATGAAAGGTTCTGAAGTAAGTTACAGGAAAGGCATTTGGACATCCTTTGGTCCAACACCCTCATTTTTACAAATGAAAAACATGAGTAAACCCAGAGATTTTGTCAAGTTTGTAACTTGCTCAAGGTCACAATACAGTAAGTGGGAGATCAAAAGGATTTGAAAACAGGTCTTCTTAATGACGAGACCATGAACATAGAGCAGGAATGAACCTCTGAGCTCATCTAAGCCAAATGTCTCCCATGACAGAGAGATACAGGTAGCATTTATATAGCAAGTTAAGTTGTGCAAAGTGCTTTACATATATTATCTCATTGGATCCTTATCTTGTGAAGTAGGTGCTAATATTATCTCCATTTTACAGATAAAGAAACTGAAGCTCTGAAAGTTTAAATCAATTGCCCACATAATAATATGTACACATTTGAACTCAGGTCATCTTGACTCCAAATCCAGTCCTTTATTCACTACAGCAGTAGCTGCCTAGATAAGGAACCTCAGGTGGAAGGAGGTTTGATGATTTTACCATCATCACATGGGTAGTAAGCATCACATCCAGTATTTGAATATTGGTTCAAATGGCCTTTCCAAATACATACACACACACACACACACACGAGGGGGGACTGAAGAAGTGTTATTTGAGCTGAAATATGGTAGGACATTGGCAGAGTTACACGTAGAAGGCATTTCAGGCAATGAACTTTTGCAGGGACATAAGAGGCAAAAGTTACTCATGATATATGAGTAATCTAGTTGAACTGTAGTATGGATGATGCATAGGGGGAAAAAAAGATGAGTCTGCAAAAGATGGAGTAGGATTATATTATAGAGAACCTTGCGCATTAGTCTAAGCATATTATTCTGTATATCATGGGGAGCCATGGACATTTTTGAGTAGGGAAATTACATGTGATGTGACTTCAGATATGTTTTAGTTGAATTAAGTAGTCAGCGGTGAAAGGATGAATTGGGGGAAGACCTAGGAGACGGGACAAGGAAGAAGGAAGCTACTGAAGTTGTCTAGGGAAGACATAATATGTAAATACTGTTCATTGGTGACTTATCAAAGACTGTGAATTCACTTCCCTCCTGCTCAAAAAGTGAGTCAGTAGTGAAAAACATTCAGCAATCTCTGCCCTTGACCATAGACTCTATCTAGCTATTCCATGATTCAGTTATTTCCTTATTTCATTTTGAATAAATGATTGAATGAAAAAATAATAGCTAGCATTTACATAGTACTTCAATGTTTGTAAAAGGCTTTGCAGATTATATCATTTGATCCTCACAACAAGGTAGAGGCAGATGCTATTGTTATTCCCATTTTACAGATAAGGAAACTGAGGCAAAAAGAGATTTTAGTGACTTGTCCAGAGTCAATCAGGTAGTAAATCTCTGAGGTTGGATTTGAACTCTGTTCTTCCTGACTCCAAGTTCAGTGTTCTATACACTGGGCCACTTAGCTAGCTCAACATTTCATAAAGTACTTCATATACAAAACACAAATTCCACGTCCATTTTCAGGATGCTCTCATCACCCTGTAATATCTCATCTGACTTGGTGTTCCCACTCATCACTATCCCATGCCTCTGATTGAAAGATGGCACCATGAACTTCAAACCTCCATTTAATGAGGAAATTCAGTTGAGATAGCTCCTCAGTTCTCACTTGGTTGTACTCTGGGACTTCTCACATGGACATTTCCAGCTCCTTTTTCCTCCCCCACTCATACTCACCTACCCCTGATGCACCCTGGTTTTTCTTCACTTCCTTTTTAGATCGTTTTCCCCCATTAGATTATAAACTTTTTGAAGACAGAATGTTTCCTTTTTTTCTATTTCTTTTTTTCATATTTGTATCCCCAGCCCTTAGCACAGAGTCTGATACATAGGAGGTACTTAATAAATTATTACATACTATTAGCTATGTCATTTCTTTCCAGACAATGGCTGAACCAATGGTTCTATGTATTTTATTTTTTCTTCCCAAGTCAAGCCTCATCCACCATAGGGAAAGTAACAGGATGAGGTTGAACTGTTAGAACCTGAATTTTATGACAGTAATCAAAGTAGAAAAGAATATAAGATATACTGGATATTAATTGCAGAGAAATAACTCATATTGCTTGACTACTGAATGGATTATGGGAAGAGATAGAGAGGAAATTGTCAGTAACAACTCAGAACTTCCAAGCCTGGCTGACTGAGAGGATGATGGATCCATTGATAGAAAGGGGCATTTCAGAAGGAAAAAAATGAGACTGAGGGAGAAATACATGTTTGGAGTTGGACATGAGCCATTGGCAGAGAAAAGATCATGAACTTAGAGCTAGAAGAAGGATCCTTTGAGGCCTCATTTTATAGTTGAGAAAACTGGGCCCTTAGAGGTACAGTGGCATGACTAGGTTCTCTGACTCCAAATTCAGGATTACTGTACAAGCAATTGGAAAAAGAACATTAGAACTATCTCAGGATCTGGAATGTAACTGGGAATGTAGATTTGAAAGTTACATATAATTAGATGATATTCCTGAAAGTCAAGAAAGTATAGTATGATTAGAGCGGAGATGTTTGTGTGTGTGTGTATGTGTGTGAGTGTGTGTGAGTGTGTCTGTGTCTGTGTCTGTATTCTTTACAGATGTTTTTTGAATTGAATTGAATTAAATTCAGTGGATGAGATCATCATGGGGGAGAGAATATACAGAGAAGAGGGTTAGAAAATGATTTTATAGTGCTGGATTAAAAAATAATAATAATTGCATCCCCCAATTGCACAAATTCTGAGTGTTACCTTCTATGGCAGCTCATTCTCATACTGGTGTAGTACTCCAACATGCCACTCCTTTGTGAAGTCAGAGTCACAAATGTCCCCATTTGCCTGTATTTATAGCAGATGAGACCATCCCTCTTCCTTTTTAGTGCTATACCTGGTCATATTTCAGACACATAGTTCCCTGAGGGCTTTGGGTATAAATGCTTGCTGCCTCTGTTTGTCCTTCATTCTTAAAAAGGACCATTATATCAGGGAGATGATGCCATGATATGCGAGTGAATTGGATTTAAATTAGGGAGGGCTGTGCATTGTAACCAACTTCATTTTCACCTTGGGAGTGATCTGGATATAGGCAGATATAGTTGAGGACAATTGAGGCCCAGAATACAGTGGCAAACTTTGGCCCTTTTCAAACTAAGTTCTTTAGCAGGTTTCAGTTTGACTAAGGCAAAGCCTATTCAGTAATTAAGGCTTAATAAGAAATGAGGCAAAGAATGTCCTCTTAAAACAATCTGGGAGGAAGACCCTGAGGGATTCCAGCCAAACCAGAAATGATTGCTGTTTATATTCATTCTGAGACAATCAGAGAAAGATCAGGCCAGGTTTGACCTGGAATGTATTATTGGTCAATCAACGTGAGCTAGAGTGACTTGGAGAGCCAGAGTGATTTTGGGTTAAGTTACGTTTGTCTTTAAGAGAAAAACGTAACTTTGCAACTTTTCACAGCCCTCCTTCACCAAAATCCAATTTATTTGCATGTCATGGCATCACCTCCCTGATGTCATGTTCCTCTTCTGGAACAAGGGATAAACAGCAGCCTCTGTGAGTAGAAAAGAAGCTGCCTGCAGGGACCCAAAGTGGAACTGGCCCATTAGACAGCAGATCTCTGCCCCCTTCCCCTTTTCCCTTTTTTCCCTTTCCCTTTTCCTCTCCTTTCTCTTTCCCTTTCTTTCCTTCCTTCCTTTCTTTTTTCTTTCCTTCTTCCTTTCTTTCCTAGGCATAAAAGGCAAGAAGTCCTTTCAGGGAAGTGAGTCATTTAGGAGGGCTCAGGCTGTCATTGGAGCTTTGGGCAGGAAGAGGCCAGTAGCCAGGATGGGACAGAGTCAGTGACAATAACAAAAGGGAGTAGGGAACATGGAGGTGAGCTCCATTTATAGGCCAGAGGCATTTTCTCTAAGGGAGGACAACAGTAGGATTACCTCATAAAGTTATTGAACTCTCTTCTCATTAACATTACAGGACGTACTATGGAAAGAGCCTGGAGGTGGCAGAGGGCTGTATTTGTTGTTATTAAAGGAGGCTTTGTGATTTTTTTTTTGTAAGGAAAAACATAGGTGTTGCTACCAGCGCATCTGCCAGTCTGGCCTGCGGAAGGGCAAGGGCCATCTGCTAGATGAGATGGTGTCACAACATTGAACTTCTCCTTGTATTTCAGTTCAAAACATGAGTGGTTAAGGAGTCAGCCCTTCTAAGTGAAGCAAAGATTGTTTTCAGAGCAGAATAAATAATAGCATAGAAAGATTGAATGCACATACACATTCAAGGAGGCCAATAGGATTCTAGAGGGTTAGCAAATAAAAAGATGACATTTTTTTATTTGTACCTACTGTTCTCAGGGCACTTAGGTTAGCAATTACAGGAGATGCAAAGTTATTTAAGACATGGTGTCTAGATTTCTGAAAACCACAGTCTAGTAGAGGAATAAATAAGGCATAACTATTGCATAATCAAGGTCTTAGAAAAGAGCAAAACAAAATCTATGTGAGGTCCCAGGTGTGTATGAATGTATAGTACATGTGTGTCTCTCTATATGTATATACACATGTATAGATGTGTGTATGTATATATGATTTTATACATGTGTGTGAATGTAAATACAAAAAAGGAATACACGTTCCAAGAGTCTTTATGAAAGCTGTTTATGAAAGCTATTGGCCACATACATACACATATACTGTAACAGAGATAGATGGAAAGAAAATCTTTGTATGCCCAGCATTTGGTGCAGGGACTGGCACATAGCAATCACCTAACACATACATATTGACCTATTGATCATTACTGAACGTAGATCAGGAAGTCTTCTTGGAAAAGGCAGCATGTGGATAGGTGGACAATAAGCATAGATGGGGAGTGAGGACATGCCAGGGGCAGGGAGCCAAAATGAATTGAGGTGGGAGAGAGTGGCGTATATTTGGCGTATTGGGGTCAAGACAACCAGAAGGAGTGCAGTATAATTGGAGCATAGAGTACACAGAAGGGGAGTATTACAAGAGAAAAGTTAGAATATGATGTTGCGATATTGTGCCAAATTGTAGCAGACCTCGAATGCCAAATGGAGTTTGAACTCTGTTCATTTGGTAATAGGAAGCCACCAAGTTATTTTATTTTTTTGAGCAAAAGATTAATGTGACTAGCACTCCACATAATGAAAATTATTCTAATCGAGGATGAGGGGAAGAATGGATGCACAATGGAAATATATAAGCATTGAAGGTTGTTAGAATAGCCCAGTTGTTGTTGTTTCTTGTTACTTTTCAGTCATGCCTGACTTGTTGTGACCCCATTTGTAGTTTTCTTGGCAAAGATACTAGAGTGGTTTGCCATTTCCTTCTCCAGCTCATTTTACAGATAAGGAAACTGAGTCAAACTTGGTTAAGTGAGTTGCCCAGGGTCACACAGATAGTCACTGTTTGAGGCTGGCTTTCAACCAAGGTTTTCCTGACTCTAGTTCTGGCACTATTTCTACCATGCCACCTGGCTGCCAGTCATATAGCAAGTATTTATTTACTGATTGCTTACTGTCTACCAGCCACTCTGCTAAGCACTAAGAATGGAGATTAAGGCAGAAACTAGGCCCTGTCTGGAAGGAGCCTGCTTTTCTAATGTAATGCTTGTTGATTAAGGAAGTGGGGCCTCCAGACTCTGCCAGGTTTAGCATAGCAAAAAGGGCTGAGGAATGAATGACTTCGGCTAGATATCTTCTTCAAATCTTCAAATGCAAGCATTTTTATTATGTGTATTTTGAATTGAAATAGAGCTCAGAAGTCAGCCCACCAGTTTCATTTCATACATGAGGGGGCTAGCCCAATTAAAGTACTTGCCCAAGGTCACAGAGTGACAGAGCTCTTACTTAAACCCTGGATTTCTGGCTCCAAATTTCATTAATCTTTCTAATGAAAAAAAGAAAAAAAAGAAAAGAAAAGAAAGAAGGAAAAAAGAAAAAGCCCTTAAAAATGAACCTGGAGTTACTATCTAGGTTGGGGTTTAAATCAGCATAAATATACTGTCAGTGTTTTAGTCCCTTGAAAGAACTGACTTTTTTCCTAGTGGGTGAGAAGGATTTCTCTAAAACAGCAATGGTGTAATTGAAATCCATTTCACATGATTCTTCCTCAGATGATTTTAAATTAGGTCAATTTAAATTCGAAGAGTATAGCTCAATGACAACATAAATGCTGTGTCTCAAATTGTTTTGTGTCCGGGGACAAAGTGGGTATCATTTACTGATTCATTACACTCTCAGCAGGAAGGTTTCTTTCCAAAGTTACCTGGAATTCTTCCTGGCAATAGCACTTTTACCCAATATAAGCTTTGCATAAAAATATTTTTTACTTAAGGGGGAAAAGAGTATAATTCTGATTAAAAGTATCATTTGATGGCAATTTTAATTAGAAGATCATATTGGAATGGGAGTGGTTTCAAATGGATGTGAAATGAATGAGTCTTTTTGAATTTCCACTTAGATTGAGGTGTTCTAATAGGAAGATTGTGTAGTCTTGGAATTAATGGGTGGCATCACATTAACATGCAACAATTCTAGCAGCAAGCAAAGGTCTCGGGCTCAAATCTCAGAATATGCTGTTCGTGGGAGTCTAATTTTAGAAAGAATCTCTGTTCTCTTGGCTGGGCAATGGAACATCCTATTGAGCCTCCTGGCCATTCTGAATACTAGAGGAGTTATTGCAAAGCAAACTACACAGCAGAAAACTGCCTTGATTCCAGCTGTACTTGGTGATTGGAAAGCGTGCAGAGAGGACTTGCCCTAAGTGTACTTAGTTTCCCTTTGAAAGGCTATTTCACGCTAACCTAGGAAGATTCATTTACATCCCACATTGATCCCCATTGAATAATTGCTTCTGTAAAATTTTCCATGAGGGAGCCATCAAAGGGTACCATCTTTTATTGTCCTAACAGAGAATGTCATTTTGGAGGATGATAAATGGAAACACCTTTGCTGAGGCTGACCTGAGAACTGCAGGGGAGTCAGATTCCCAGTGTTAGGCTATGAGGTCCTCCTTTGAATAAAAGCTTCCCTTTCTGAGGTTGTGGGTAATTTTCTGCTGTCAGAGGAATGAAGGAGATCTACCATGCAATAGTGAAAGAAGAATTTGCTCTGGAATCAGAGGACGTGGGTTCAAATCCTCCTTCTGTCACTTATGACCTTAGGCAAGTCACAATATGGAGGTGGGGGGCCCATTTTTTCATCTGCAAAATGAGAAGATGGGATAGTCAGGGGTGGGGAACCTGTGGCATCAAGCTTACCTGTGGTCCTCTTGGACCTCAAGTGTGGCCTTTTGCCTGAATCTAAACTTCACAGAACAGATCCTTTTATTAATGGGACCTAGCCACTAGGTCATGTTTAAGATAGTGGTTCTCCTATCTCTAAATCTATATTCCTATAAGTACAACCCCTGCATGGCTTTCTTCCAGTTGTCCCGCTCCTAAGATGTGTAGTTTCTCTCCCCTTCTTTTCCTGTGCTTCTCTATTTTGTTGTTTTGTCATTTTGAGTTGTGTCTGATTCTTCCTGACCCCTTTTGGGGTTTTCTTGGCAAAAATACTGGAGTAGTTTGCCATTTCTTTCTCCAGCTCATTTTATATAGGAGGAAACTGAGGCAAACAGGGTTAAGTGACTTGCCAGGGTCACACAGCTTGATAAATGTGGGAGACCAGATCTGAACACAGGAAGATGAATCTTCCTGACTCCAGGCCCTGTGCTCTATCCACTGTTTCTCTAATACATGATTCAATACACTCAGTCAGTCCTGTTGTTGTTTGTCCTTCCTTCTGGAAGAAGAACATAACATAACATAACAATTTACATGTAAATTGGATTTAAGTGAAGAAGGGCTATGCAAAGTCACTAGCCTCACTTTCTCCTCCTGAGCCATCTACGTCAAGTGACCAAATACAGATTAGGACAACTGGAGAGGGCCCTGGATGCAGTGGGAGACCTTTTTGAGCTATAGTCTTTCCCAGGTCTCAGTCTGATTGAGGCAAAATGCCTTTTCGGTGATTAACGGTCTGTAAGAACTAAGGCAAAGAAAGAATAGCCTCTTTGAAGTAGTCCAAAAAAAAAAAAAGGAAGAAGAAGAAAAAGAATGAAAAGAAAAGAAATCCATCTGGGAGGGGAAGACCTTCAGGGTTTCTGTCCAAAACAGAAACAACTGTTTACATTCACTCTAAACCAGTCTGGTCCCAAACAATGACCTAGTGGGCCTATTATTGGAGAATCTTTGAGAGCCTGAATGATTCAGGTTTAAGGCTTGATTCTTAAGGAAAAACAAAACAAACAAACAAACAAACAAAAAAATGGAAAAAAAAATCCCTGCTACTTTAATGCAATTCAGCACACACACACACACACACAAAATTGATTAGACTCACCCAGACCTTCTCAGGTTCATCAGCATCTTCTTGGCATGTTCCAGGCCACTGCTCTAAACTTGGCCTTGGTTTTCCTCATTAGTTCACTCTTATTTCCCACTATTCCAAAGCCAATCTCCTTATCTCTATATGCTTATTCACAATTTTTTTAATCTCTAGATTGTTATTAAATAAAGAAACCTCCCCCATATTCCCACTTGTTGTCTCAGGTCAGAATTGCTTTTTTCACAAACACCAGAATCCTAACTTATCAACATCCTTGGACCTTGAACCCAGAAATTCATTGAACTACTATCTTCTCTCTTTTTTGGCTGAAAAAAATCCAGTCCAGTTACCCTAAGCTAACCCTGCTCCCCAAACCATACATTTCACCTTTTCTGTCTCCTATAGCTCTCTTTTCCCTTTGTAAAAAGCCCCTTCATCCTCCCAGGTCATCCCTTTCACCAAGGATTCACTGAAATATCCAGAGGCACATCTGAACATTTCAGAAGTCCTAAATCAATCCTCACATCTTATTCTTTCCTTTATAAAAGAGTTCCTTAAAATCTCACAAGTACATTTTTAACCTTATAATTGACATTAATATGTTTATTATTTATTCTCTATCTGCTCATATAGGGTGGTCCTAAAAACCTTGATGTAATTGTAAATTTTAATGACTTCAGAAGTATAAAAGCTACACACTTACAAAAACAATCATTTGAAAGTTGAATTATTTAAAATTTTACACTTATTTAGTTTTGTGAATTTTGAATACCAATTTTTGATTTTACTAAGCTGGAGTATTCTATTACTATGCATTGAATGTGACACTTTCCCTATGACACTTCTCAGACCAGTAGAGGAGGTCCTTCTTCTTGGCCCCCTCAATCTCATCTATCTCCACTAGACTTTTTCTTGGGGGATCATGTAAAAACTGTTGCTATTCATGAAGGCTTTATTATCTGGATGATCTTTAAGCTAAGATGACAAAGACAATTCCTTCCATTCTTGAGCAGCAGCAGATGAAAATTTATACAAAGTTAGACAATTAAGTAGAATGATGTAGAACATAATAATGTTGAATCGTAATGAGCAATACCAATATTCAAAAATGTAAATTATTAACATTTTAAATGTTGCTTTTCTAAGTTTGTAGCACTTAAACTTCCAAAAATTTTAAAGCTTCAAACTACAATAAGACTTTTAGGACATCTCTTACATATGCATATTGTTCCCTTGATTAAATGTAAATTTCCTTGAGAGCATAGTAGAAGCTTAATTAGTGCTTGTTAATTGATATATCACATTGATTTTAACTATGATGGGATTACCATTCAGTCCACATGAATCTTTGCAAGGTAGATGTTTGTGAGTGGTTTGTTTTATCACATTTGTCTAAAAACTCCTTAGTCTCCAGTCTTCAAACAGTTAACTCTGAAGTAGCCATTTCTATTTCTCTGAATTTAGATGAAATTCTTCAGAAATCCTGGCCCCATGTGAGTCCAATCTGCTAGATTCCTAGTTACTCTGATTGGTTAATGCTAGTACCATGATTGGGAACAGCATCTAGCCTTTTTTTTTTTTTTTTTTTTTACTTTTTGTATACTATAGAATTTTTTTTTCAATCCTTAAAGTGGGACACAGTTATAGCTTCATGAAGGACTACAATCCCAGCAAACAGCTACCTAGTTACTTACAGAATCCATCTGTGAATCAGGCATCATTGTCTACTCCACGTCTTTCATAAACACAAAGCTTTTGACAAAATTCTACTTTTTTGTGTAATGGGGTTCCTCATAGCATAATTACTCATTTGGCATTTGGGGCTTTAATTTAAAAACATTGCAAATATGCAAAGTGGGAAGGAAAAGTTTCATAGGAGATACTTTGTGGGACTTGACTTTGAAAGCTTTGCAAAACATGTCTTCTGGGGCGGCTAGGTGGCGCAGTGAATAGAGCACTGGCCCTGGAGTCAGGAGTACCTGAGTTCAAATCCGGCCTCAGACACTTAACACAAAAAAAACTAGCTGTGTGACCTTGGGCAAGTCACTTAACCCCAACTGCCCTCCAAAAAGCAAAAATAAATAAATAAAATTAAATTTAAAAAAATGTCTTCCAAAGGGAAATGGGGAAAGAACAACCAGTGTTGATGATCAGCATACAGTGGCAGGATGGGATAGAACAAACAAGGTAATACAGCCTAGTGGTTATGCAGGGTCAGGGAGTTCAGGGAGTCCAGGAACCCCAATAACCAAAGTCTCTGGAAAGCAGTCTGGAATGAATTCACAGACTCAAGCATTCTTTGAGTCAAGGTGGCAAAGATTTATTGTCATGTTATACAGAAGGGAAGAGTTCTTAGGAAATCTGCAACTTTAAAGGTGTATAATTAAAGTTTAGATTGGACATTATATAGTATAACAAGTGCCAAATATGCTAAGTAGGCGAATCAGGGCGGGATTTGGGAGTGGTTAAGGAGCAGTCAATTTTTAAGGGAACATGCACTTTTTATATCTCCTGTGCAGGTGTATTGCCCAGAATTCACCAGGAAATAGCCCAAGAAGGAGCTGCATAGAGGTATAGTTTTAGGCTTGAAACATCACTAAGTCAGCTAGTAGTTGGGGCTGATAAAGCTGCCACCCATCAATATAATTTTTGAGAAGATGGATGTTGGGAGTTTACTATATCCCAAGCTAACAAGGAATTCAGGATGTATATAATAAACTAAGGAGTTACTTATAGATAATCTAGTGAAGGATTCATAGGTGCAGCTTGTTATTGTACCAAGAGGAGATAAACATTTGACTGGGGCTTGATCATGAATGGTTGCTAGGCAGAGTACTGGAACGGGGAAAAGTAGGCAGAGATAATGCTTTGAGGCTAGGGAGATTTGAAGCTAGGGAGAAATGTGATTTCACAAACTGGGATTCAAGCACAGGCACCCAAGCACCCCATCAGTGGGAATGGATTAGTAGGCTGCTTGAGCTTTCTTTAGGAAATGACAATCAATTTTGAGAAGGGCTAGCTGTAGACATGAAGAAGTAATGGAAGATAAAAACTAGCTGAAATTCAAGGGAGGGAGCCTGCTATTACATTAAATATAGTAATTGGTGGAATCGTGTATACTTTTTTGAAGACAGAACATCAGACTGTAAAGTCAGAAATTATGGAGGGCTGTAGAGTCACTAGTAAAAAGGGGATATTTAGGTACTCCTTATGCACTCTTAACTTTAATGACACTTTGATCCATGATGTCTTTGGAGTGGGTACTTATCTAACAGCTCAAGTCATAAGCCTTCCTGTTTGATTTTTGTCTATGTCTTTGGCTTAGGCCTCCAAGAGAATCTGCCCAATGTGACAGAAATCGTTTTACCCGTCATTATAAAGTCTCAGGAATAGCAATGTACCTTTTGGGCCTTCCATCTGCCTCCTTTTTTCTCATTACATACTCAATTCAATTTCTTTTGTGGTTAAATACATACTCAAGAAATGACAACAGCTTACATTTACAGCTTACGTTTACATAGCAGTTTAAGGTTTAAAAAGCAGATTTTATTTCAAAATAACACTGTGGGTAGTAGTGTATTATCCCATTTTATAGATGAGAAAAACTCATTTGCTCATAGCCACACAGCTAATAAGTATAGGAGCTGTAGTTCATTTATACTATCATTCATATTTTCATAGCCCTACCAGTTACTTGTAGGCTTGTGGCATTTCATGCCTTATAGCATCACCAAGAGAATATTGGTGTTTAAGAGATAGGCTTTTGTGGCAGGTTGGAAGGAATTGAAAGTACTGCATAATTTCTCAAAATGTGATACATTCCTACTATCCAGTTCTGGCCCCAGCTCATTATATAACTAAAGCTCATGTCATTCATTCCTATGTACGCTAAATTGTGTATACTCCCAAGACTTATTACCATGGGATTTTTCCGCAGAAGTGAAATCACAGGCATGAGGAACTCCTAAAGCAAGAATTTAGGGAGTATGTGAATCTGTGTTTATCTATTCATACAATTTTATTGTTGTAATGAATTCCCAGAGCGAAAAAATTCCTCCACTGATAGAGATTGACAACTTAATTGTCATTTATGATTTTGGACATTTGTGTGGGGCACTGAGAAATTAAGTGTCTTGTCCTGAATAGTCACACAGCACATAGATATCAGAGGAAGGACTTGAACCAAGGTAACAGGAAGACTTGGGTTCAAGTTCTTCCTTTGATACATAAGTACTTTGTGACTTTGGGCAAGACACTTAACTTCTCAGTAGATATACATATCCAGAACTCTATATGTGCGTGTATATGTATATACCAGTGGACTAATTTAATAGGCTTCTAACTTCATGTAGTAATCTAGGCAACATGCATTTTCATCTACTTTGCTTCTCTCGTGTACATAGTTAGCTAAATATGTTCTGTATTGCTGTGAATTTCCCTGGGGAGACCATGAGTATTCTGCAGCTTGATGCAGTTAGTAGAGAGTCATCTGTGTTTAAGAGTATCTGAAGGACCCTAACATCAGAAGAGAATTCTTCTTTTCTTTGGACATCTTCTATGACATTGGGAGGTATCTTAGGTAAGCATATATTTTCCTGCTTTGCATATTGCTTAATATTTGTACTTAGCAAATCATTGTGAAAATCTTGATATAAGAAAAACCTTTCTAACTAATAGTATTATTCATAAATGGAGTAGACTGGCTCAGTGGGTAGTGGGTCCCCCTTTAGTGGAGTTCTTCAAGTAATGATGGGATAGTAGTTTGTTAAAATTTTAGAGGGATTTCAGTATAGAAAAGGCTTTGGACTGGTCGACTTTTGAGGTCCATTCCAAAGCTGAGATTCTATCCATCTGTGAGTCTATGTTGAACAAAGCAGCAATCCAGGAGACAGTGGCTCATGTCCATGAGGTTATTTATGACCACTGCAGTTTATTTGTAGTAGCAGTTAGGGAGATAATCTTAATGTATGGAATCATTATCATGCTTTCTCACAATAACCTAAAACCTATTATATTACTCAATGCCTACTAGGTGGAAATGCCTAAAAAATACAACTCAGTCCCTCAGTTGACATCATACCTCATTGACTTTTTCAGCAGTCTGTCATTCTAGAGAAATGAGCTCTCAGCCTCATCTCAGTCTCAGCACAGAGTTGGGAACAAGAGCAGAGAAGGCAGTAGCAATGTGGCCAGAAATTTAATGTGAGCAAGAGAATCATTGGACAGTTTTAAAAACAAATGCAAGTCAAGCATAAGTTCTAAATTCTGTATGAAAAACATGACTAACCTGGACCAGTCTGATTTAAGAGAGGTTTAAATGAGCATGTTGGGATTTATGGGAAAGAATTGTGTTTGGAAGCTGTAATTATGCAAACTCTCTCTATTAAGTTTCTGAACCTAGAGGCATAGGTGATAGATAACATTCTAGGGAGACAATGACTCAGTGTGTGTCCATTAAACCTTATAACTTCCTTTGATTCATATTCTATTTTGTCCTATCTGCAGAATTTATAGAGTAGGCTTTTTATCCTCTCATAAAATCAGAATATCTAAAGAACCCCAGAAAGCTCAGAGACCTTCTAATTCAATTCAGCTGGTTCTGTTAATTTCCCCTTTTTCCTTCAGTTTTTTTAAATCTTCATATAATCTATTTAAAGCCGGAAGAAATTAAGGAAAACACGATTCAATGTCTTCATTTTATCCATTCACTGATGAGAAAACTTAGAGATTCTAAGGGTTAAGTCATTTGCCCTGTCACACAAGTAGTAAGAGATTGAGTCAGGATTAGAAAACCTGGGTCTTCTTATTCTCTCTTACTCTAGAACAGTGTTCTAGAGGGAAAGGACATTCTGAAAAAAGTGCTGAATTTATAGTCACAGAGAGCCTGCATTCATATCCGTGTTCTTTTCCTTACTTCTTGAATGGCTTTGATCAAATCATTTAAACTCACTTCCTACATGTAAAGTGAGTGATTGGACTAGATGGTCACTTCCAAATCATGGTATGATACCATAATCTTTCCACTGTACTACTTGTCAAACACATTTTTTCCCTTCCAACTGATATTTGAACCACTGAGTTAATAAAATTTGAGTGGTTTAAGAGGTTATTCTACAGCACACAAGCAAGTTATGGAGCCCTTGTTTTGCTTCCTGGCTCTAACATGTACTATGTATGATGCTGGACAACTCCATTCCTTGAGCATTGGTTTCCTGATACCTTTACTATCTATTTTCACAAGGTTATTGAAAATTTGTGAATCCCTTTGTAAACTTTAAATTATTACATAAGAGGTTGTTATGATTATAATTATAGTATTTGATAAATCATTGAATTATCAGTAGGTATCTAGTATATATAGATTGATTTCAAGCAATAAATTTGATATGACAAGGTAAGAATTCCCTCAGTCAGACTGGTTCCCCTCTGTCCCCATCTCATCTGTTGTGTATTTGACCTTACTCAGCCAAATTCAGTTGATTTACATCTGCACATAAGCACAGCCTCTGTCTAAATCTGAAATTCCCATGGAGAGCCCTTTAGTTTGTATTCCATATCTCAGTCCTTGGACAAAGGAGTAAGGAGGATAATTCTCCCTTTTAATTAAGCAAAAGTTGGGCAAACAGGGGAGGTGAGTTCTTTTGCATATTCCCTGAAAGGAAGGAAATTAACAAGGAGCTGAGGGGGTAGATATAGGAGTCTAGAGAGATAGGTTCATAAAAAAGAGATCCTGAGTACAGAGATATTTCTGATTCTCAATGTTATTTTGAGGTCCAGTGGAAAGGGGAAACCTTGCCTTCTTGGAGAAAAAAAGAAAAAGGACTTGGACATCTTGGGTTAGAAAAAGGGACTTTTCACTGAAGGTAAAGGATAAACAATTGGGCACTTCAAAATTGTGTTAATCAGAAAGGGGGAAGATAAAGTAGAGAGGGGGGATGGAAGGAAGAGAGGGATGAGAGGAATCCCTGTATCACTCATTCCTCACTGTGAGAAGGTCACAAGTCTCCCTTTCAATACCTCCCAAAAGAGAGAAAATATTCCTTATATTTCTAGTCTTTTGATGACATGGCCTATCCTAGAGCTCTATTTATAAATTACTTGCAGAGAATACAAATAAAATTCTTCCTTACCCTACCTCTGCTGAAGCATTTCAAATTAATTCCACTGGGAATGCTGCTTTGTTCCCATCCCACGATGTGAATGCTAACAAGTGACTGAGAAATTGTAAGAGTATTTATTTTCTTTGACCGTGGGAGCAGCTCCATCCTATGCCCAGTGCTATACATCCATGACACCCAAACTATCTTTTGTCAGTCAATCAGTTAAAGAGTATTTAAGTGCTTGCTATGAGTCAAGTACTTGGTAAGTACTAGGGATACAAAAAAAGTTTTAAAAAAAATATGGTCTTTCTTTTCCGGGAATTGAAATTCATTGAGGAAGACAATATGTAAATAATCATGTATGTATAATGTATGCGTATATGTATACATTTACAGATACATTTGTATTATACACACATGCATATTACATGTATGTAATTACACTATATGTTGTATACATATGTGTGTATCAATATAGCATGTAAATGTATATTGTGAATGAGTGTGTGTATAGTGTAAATAGAAGGTAACTCTATCACAAGGCACTATATTATCCCTGCTAGCACCTGGAAGAAAGGGAATATGATTTCAGAGTGACCTGCCTGGGGAGGGGGAGTTATGATTCCTCTAGGGTGGCATAGAAACGATAAACAATTTCTTCCAATGTGTGTATGTGCCTGAAAGAACAGGTCTCCGTAGGTTGGGAGAAGTGGGATCAATTTATGTTTATTTCTGTCTTTGTATCATTTGTCATTTTTATTTGTCCCAGGTGTATTCAATGTACGGTTCTTCATGTTAGTTTTCTGTCAGAGAAAACATGGCAGGGGCAACCATGGCTGAGTAGTCAGCTCTCTTTATACAGTGCTAACCTTGTACCCCCCACCCTTACTAGGCACTGTCAAGATCTGACTGTAGTCACGTTTCCCTGTCAAATCTAAAGACCACTGGTGCATTCATATGGCCAGAGCTCTTAGGAGGCTCAAAAAGTTATCATAAAAGTCATACAAACAAACAAAACCCTAATGATTCCTGCGCTTCTGTTTGCATGAGAATCAACACACCCCTCTTATTTGAAGAGTTTTTGAACTCTAGGTATCACGTCTTGTTTTGTAAGTAATATGATCACAATATTAATAAATAAAATCCATTGGAGATTGGGAGATCTATGATAAGAAGCTAAGTTCTTGAAGCCAGAAAATGTAAGGTAGGGCCAGCTAGGTAGCATAGTCAGTAGAGCACTGGCCCTGGAGTCAGGATGACCTGAGTTCAAATCCGGTCTCAGACATTTAACATAAAAAACTAGCCATGTGACCTGGGGAAAGCTGCTTAACCCCAAATGCCCTGCATTCCCCCTCCAAAAAAAAAAAAAAAGAAAATGTAAGTTAAAGTCTTTGACCTTTCATTTGCAAACAGAAGTCACTTAAATTATTTGAACCTCAGTTTCCTGAGGAATAATATTAATTAAATTTCACAGGATTAGAAAGAACAGAGTTTAAAAGGAGACTGAAGTAATGCATGCTATATTTCTTTTCTATGTTTGGCTTTTCTTTCTCTTTTTCCACTGTTCACTCCATTGGCTATAACACCTATACAACCAGACTATTGTACAACGTGAAAGAGTTTGCAGATCCTAAACATGATTGTATGCCACCATGGCAGGGGT
>CM053595.1:160558948-160570846 GCA_028646575.1 Pseudocheirus occidentalis
GAAGGGGAGAAAAATCTGAAACTCAAGTGACTCTGGAACTGAATCTTGTAATCTAAAAGTAAACAAACAAGTCAATAAAATAAATTTTTAAAAAATTTCACAGGATTATAAGAAAGTACTTTATAACCTTAAATTTCTATGACAATTATTATTTCTATGGAAAATTATTATTATTGTTGTATTTCTGTGAATTAGCAAAGACCTTAAATAAGAGGGTTTGAAAGGGCTTAATGTGGTCAAGCTCTCTTGTCCACATTCCCTGTCGTTATCAGCTATGGTGTCACCAGTCATACATACCAGAAAACAAACAAAAAAGTTTACATGTGCATAACCTATATATCCCAAACTAGATTTCTGGGATGGAATTTTGGGATTCAGGTAACTAACTGGGTTTTGATCTTATTGTAAAGATACTGCTGAAAAAGGCTCACTTTTTTGTAGACTCACTTCCAGTTGGGAATGTGTGGCGTTCAGGCTTCCCTGACTTTATACTAAAAAATTCCACCAGTGTAAATGTTTTACAGTAGCTGTAATGGTGGTATATGGCTACTAGGTGGCCCAGTGGATAGAGTGCTGAGCCTGGAATAAGGAAGACCCATCTTCCTGAATTCAAATCTGGCTTCAGGCACTTACTAGCTATATGACCTTTGGCAAATCACTTAAACATTTTTGTCCCAGTTTCCTCACATGCAAAATAAGCTAGACAAAGAAACGGCAAATCATTTCAGTATCTTTGCCAAGAAAATCTCAAATGGGATCCCAAAGAGTTGTACATGACTGAAATGCCTGAACAACAACATAGCAGTTATACAGACCCAGAATAAAGAGGTTTCCAGCACTCTCATCAGTGAAGAAGAAAGCTTCCTTATGTAGTTATGCCATTGCTCATGTTTCTCAATATAGCTTTGGATTTTCCATCATTTAGTTGGAAGGGAAATGGTGTCTGGTGCTTCCATTCCTAAATCTATACTTTTGGATCTTTGAGCAGTATCACTGGTTGAAGAATGAAGGAGTAAAAAGGAAGGGTGAGAGGCCTGGGTCATCCCATGGCTGACTTTAAAAGTTGTTTATACATCCTATGGAAATGGAGACCCTGCTGCCATGGCCTTGGCATGAGACCTGTGACATATTCTTAAATGCACTTTACCTAACCTAAGAGGTCATCCTCTCTCCAGGTAGTTATCATTTATACGGCTATAGTTGCTTGGAAATTTGGGCAAAGGATTTCATGACTCAGACTCCGAAGGATAGCAATTAGGGAGAAAAAAAAATCATTGAATTTGTCCTTTACCTAAATACATGACCTAACTCTTAACTGTCTTTTAAGAATCTCTAAATAGTGCTGTATACATGCAGTAAACAGTTCAAGATTCCTTCAGAGCTTTTATTCATTATTTCCAATGCCTTGTTGTCTTGCAAACACATACAGGCTATTTATTAAAAAAAGGGATACAATTCTGTACCTCCAGAATCTGAGCCCTTCTGAAAACAAGTACCCATAGAACCGGCCTTTAAAAGAAAATAGCAATAAGAGGTTGAGGAAAGATTGAGTAGTTTCAGAAAGTAGCTTGTTTTTGCTGACACCTGAGTGTGGGGATAGTCTAGATACAAGAAGGTGCACAATGGAATCACGGCAAGTCTGCAACTCAAGCTAATTTTGCCGCATCTTGATCAACTTAGGTTGTTTTGCTGTGCAGAGATATATAGCTTATGAACCCTGACATGGCCAATCCACATTAGGGCCCATTGACAGTTGATTTTGTGGGCACTTCTGGCTTTTGATTCAGAACTCCTTTTTTCTGACTTTGTTTACCTAGGTCTTATCTGATTCTCCCTTCCTCCTTTCCCCCCTTACCCCACCCCAATCTTATTTGATCTTGCCTTTCTCTTCCCAACTTGGGGGAATTTTGGCTGCCTGGATGCTGCTAGGTGACATTATGTAGTAACAGCTTCAAAACTAAGGGACGGATGCCTCATTGCTATGTTTCCTTTACATCTCTTGAGGGTTAGTGACTTCTCAGAAGTGGACAAAGCATGTAATGGGCTTAGAGGTCTTTTTAAAACTATATGCAAAGCTATAACAAGCGACTCAACCATAAGTCTCTAAGGATGGCAGGACTGATAGAGAAAATAACTTAAAAACATGGGTGAGTTTATGGGTTAACTGCAAAGTTTTGTTTGTGCGAAAGTTTATAGCTGGTTTTTTGTTACACAGCCATTATACTTGTTATTAATAATAAATGTTCCGTTAAATGTACACTTGTGTGGAAATAACTTTAGCTATAATAAACATCAAATGTGTGGTGATTGATTGTGTGACAAATATTTAATGACACGTTTTGATTCTATTTTCAAGATGAAATGTTTGCTTTTCAAATCAGTGCAGTCAGTGAACCTTGTTGGGGCTTGTAAAAATATACCCAGTTCTTTGCAGAAACATTTTCCCTTTTTTCCCCCCTAGATATATACATCAACTGTTAGTGAGTGGGTACCCAGGAGGAATGGCAAAACTGATACTGGCAAGCAACTGGAGAATTCACTTGAAATTTAGCACCTGGGTTTTGACTAGTGTGCCTTAGGGGTCAGATGTCAGTATTAAACCAAAGCCCCCAGTTTTAATTTTCCAATTTGGAGAAAGATAGATTTCCTGGTCAAAATGAAACATTATCTACTTGAGTCTAATTCTCACTCTGTGTAAACTACTCAACCAGAATAAATTGTACACATCTGGAAATGGCCTTGACCCTTTGAGTCCTTAAGGCACAATTTAGTTCTGAGAAACAGTCATATATCATCAGTAGCAACAAACATTTATTGAGTGTTTATTCTGTTAGGGCACTTTTCTTGGCACTGGGGATACACAGAAATAGTAAACACAGCTCCTACTCTTGAGCAGCCCAAATTCTGGTTAGGGAGATAGACAAGATGTGTAAACAAAATGATTAATACAATTAATTTAAAGTAGCAGAGGCTCAATGATACAGACAGCTAGAGCTATAGGATTTCAAATTAGCAAGAGATCCCAGGATTGGGATCTATCTTTCAGAACTCAGTCATTAAACATTTATTGGCACATGCATATTCCCATATACACACACACTTACAACGTATTTTAAAGTTTAATTTGCATCAATATTTTTCTCCATCACTTCCTTAAGTCCAGGAAATTAACAGAATAGTACTTAAAGCCATGATTTGTAACAATTTTCAATTTCCAAGAAAAATTCACACAGAAAATTTAACAATTGGCCCACAAGAGTTGACTACCTTGCACTTTTAGAAGGGATCCCTGAATGCATGCTATTCACAGACTAAGAGAATCATGAAAGAAAAATAGGAGTTTAATTAGTAGCTCAGAGGGGGAAATATTAGAGGTACAGACACTGGGTGGGAGACTCATAGAACAAGGAAGAGGCGGTTTAGGCTTATTACGATGGTAAAATAGGAACAGAAAAGAAGGGTGATGTGAAAGATATATAAAGGGAAGGCTTTGGCAAAAGTCAAACAGATGTGAGGATAGAGGGTGATAATAGCTAACGTTAATATAGCACTTAGCATTTGCCAGGTAATGTGCTAAACATTTTGCAATTAGTATTTCATCTGACTCTCAAAATAATTCTGGGAGGTAGGTACTATTATTATCCTCACTTCACAAATGAGGAAACTGAAGCAGAGGTTAAGTGACTTGCCCAGGGTCATACAGCTAGTATTTGTCTTAGGCCACATTTGAAATCAGGTCTTCCAAACTCTAAGCCCTATATTCTATTCACTGTACCCCAGAAAGATATTGATCCAAGTTACTGATCCTGGATAAAAATGGTTCAGTATATGAATTTAAATCATGTAAGCGACCTAGAGATATAATTTTTGGAAGAGATCTTTACATAGAATTAATAGTTGGAATTATGCAAGTCGATAGGCTTATGTCGCAGTATTTACCTTGAGACTTTTCAAATATATGCCTACTATTCTCATAGATATATAGGAGCCTCAGAAGAACCCCAGTCAGCCTAAAGTGACAAGGTGTATTGAGGTATTTTTGGTTCTTCACTATATCCTTCAAATATAGGAGCCAAGAAATGTCTGTTTTATACTGTACCCCACTTCATACAGGGATACCGGAAAGTGGGAATGGTTGTATAACTATAAATTGACAGTGCAGCTTTTTAATACATTAAATTTTCCTGGTGCATACTCCATTCTGCAGATCTATAGACTGGTACCTCAGGTGTCTAATATACATAGAAATGACTTATGCATGTCCAACAAAGGGTGTATGTATAGACAATTTTCTCAGAGCTTCCCATAAGTCTTAAAAGGTCTTTTGGATATTGGATTCGATATTCTCTATTTCATCTTAGCCTTCACTGACAAGAAAAATCTCCTATCTAAATCCTGACATTGCAATTTATGTCCTTATGTTATAGTACAATCAAAACAGTTGAGTCAAGAGACAGATAGGTGACGTAGTGGACAGAGCACTGGGATGGATTCAGGAAGACATTCACTAGCTATGTGACCCTGGGCAAGACGTTTAACATCTGTTTATCTCAGTTTCTTCATCTGTAAAATGGGGATAATAATAGCACCTATCTCATGGGATTGTGCTGAGGATCAAAGAAGATGATATGTATAAATCTCTTAGCATCGGACCTGACCCATAGTAGGTGCTATGTCGATGTTAGTGATGATGACAATGATGAAAACACCAAAAAATATACAGCACAAAGATCAGCAAACCCAGCCATGATCTCAAGCAACATCTTCACGCATATCTAACTCGGGTCACAGGTCACTAAGGTTATGAGTTCTTTGCTTATGGAACCCAGAACTTTCCCATTACATAGCACTGTGAGATAGAAGGAAGATAAAAACGATGTGTAAGACTTGGGAGAGATGAACACAAAGGTGTTACATCCATCTTTTGTTTCCATACCTTTGTACATGTTGTCCCCCACACCTAGAATGCACTCCCTCTTCACTATCTCTTAGAATCCCCAACTTTGTGGAAAGTTCCATTTAGTCATTTACTACATGAGGCTTTTCCTAATCCATCTGTCCTCCAGTGGCTACGATTTCTCTTATAACATTAATTTGTATGTACTTATATGCATATATATTATTTCCCCCAATAGCATGCAAGCCCACTGAGGACAAGGATTAAAAAAAAAGCATTTGTATCCTCAGTGCCTAGCATAATGCCTTGTAAATATTAAATGCTTAATAAGTGTTTACTGATTGATTGTGCCTTTATGTGTGTATTATAATAGTATTCCCCTTACAGATTGCTGAGAAAATTCAAGAATGATGTCAGGTCACTATGGATTATTGAGAGAGATACAGAATTCTATTGTCAGAGAGGGGTCTTATTTCAAATTTAGTGCCCTATTCAACCACAGGAATAGCATTCATGCTTGGACAAGGATCCTACTTTAGGGACCTGCTATGTAGAGGGAGCAATGAATGTCCCTCATTATTGGTAAACAAAAATTAACACAAGACTGACCACAAGTAGAGGCCTGTAACCGCTAACTCTTCTTTCTCTTCTTCCCAATGTTCATCTAGAAACTCCTGCTGCCACATGCCTATCTAGTTAGAACCCACTCTGGCCCCATATCATCATTTGAAAGTCCTCTGACAAAGAACGCTCTCTCTCCTAATCCTGCTTGCAAAACTTGTATCTGATCCTTGCATCTAATGTTAGCATCATTATAATATTAATATAGCTTTGATTGAAACTGTCTTGTCATTGGAATCACAGATGACTGAGGCCCATGATCCAAATATCTTGGTCATGCCGTCCTATGGAAAGTCCCATGTCCGTTGTGCCTCTGAATTATGTTCATCCTAAGACAATGCACCAAAACTCCTGACCAATGATTATTACCCAAGATGTATTTGTCAATGAGGAGACTCAACCAAGCAATCTTGAACAAAACAAAATCATAAACTCTTTCTTTAACATAATCATTCAGTCACTGTCAGTTCTTCTAGTCAAGAAATATTGCAAGACAGGGTAAAAAAGTTTAAATATATTCTTAAATTATGTTTAAATGATAGAATATTACGTAATATTTCCCCCATTAGAATTATAAAAGTTAGAAAACACAAAATATAACAGTTAAAAACAAGTGACCAAACTTGTAACTGAGATTTACAAACCATACAAATGAAAATCCTATCACCATGAATAGTAATGAACAAAATGCCCTAGAATGAGTTAATTTCTCTTTGTTTGTTTGTTTTTTCCATTCCAGTAATGAGTACACTGTGTGTCAAGAAAGGTTTATAGCTTCATGATGGACTGTCTAAGGGAGTGCATGCACAAGGGATTGAATGTTCATACCTTATGTAGAAGGCTCACATTTCCAGGCCCATCTGTTTTCACTTACAAATAGAAAACAACTTTCTTAATTTGGGCCAAACTTTCTCACTCTGGACCTGTCGCCTTGTAATCTCATTAAAATGCAAACTCTTTTCAAGTTAGAATTATTCCTTTCTTAGTTTTTGTATCCCCAGCTATATTCAAACAGTAGTAGGTGCTTAATAAATGTTTATCAATTTTTTGATTGATTACTAATCTCTTCTGATTGCCTTTGTGAACTCACAGTAGCTCAATTCAATCAATCAAATATTTATTAACTACTTACTGAGTACATGAAGAGAGCCAGGGGCTGACAATTAAAAAAACAATAACAACAGACCTGCTTTCAAAGAACATGCCTCATACTAAAGCAAATTCAAAGCCTCAGATTAGGTTCTCTATAGAGCTTTATCTCCTGGTGACCAAAGCATTGGTGATGTTAGTTGGGAGTGGGTGAAATGACAGTCAGTTGCTGTTACTTATGGAAGTCAGGCAAATATGATGGGAAACACTAATTCATATTCAAAGCCTCCCCAGTACCAGTTAGTCTTCGCAGCTTTCACAGAGGGTCCAGTCTGCTATGTTTTATTCCAAGTTATTTTAGGTAGTTTTTTTTAATTTATGGAATAAAACAAGTCTTTCCATAATATAGTATAATAAAAAAGATGATTGAATATGAACTAATCTACTATGTACAACTTGGTATTCCTTTTAAATATACAACAAAGTTGTAAAATTCCTTTTATTTCCTTAGAAAACAATAAAATTTCAAGATACTTTGAACAGACCCTTACATTTCATAGGCACTCAGATACTTGTCCATTTGATGATACCTGGAAAAGTTCCCCCAACATTATAGCTTTTTACATCAAACGACTGGGTACTTGTTTTGGATTTGTCTATACTATTTGTTTTTGTCCAGTTGTTTTATCATATAAATGATTCAATACATCGGCCATTCTTTCTGCTTGACAAATGGAAAAAGAGTACGTTTCTAAAAACCTCAGGATTAGACAATAGTTGGTTAGATAATTCAAATAATCCTAAAACTGAAGAGGAAGTATGAGGCCAATCTGATTTTCCTGCCAGGCCCAAATCAGTCATTAAGATAGCAAAAAGACATAAAAATCCATTTGACTGAAAAATGATCAGTTCTGCGGCCACATATAGATAATATCTGAAAATGGGAAGAATAAATAGCTTGCTCAAGGCCACAGAGATAGTATCAGCAGCACTAGTGACGCTAGCAATTTCTCAGGGTTAGTGCAAGTATCTGTCCCTGCCCTATTGCTTCTTGTTACACTTTAGGAATCATGAAGGAGTTCCTCCTGACAGAATCAATCGACAACAAACATACATTTATTAAGAGCTTATTATGTATCGAGCACCATATTATATTATATGTAAGTTTGTGAAGAAAATTAGAAAAAAATACAGTTTCTCTTCTCAAGGATCTCATTTTGTAATTGGGGAGATAAGATGCTCACAACTAGGTAAAGGTAAAATATAGATAGACTATAGAGATATATTTATAGCTTTCTGTTTGTAAACTATGTATGTATATGGAATTTATAGAAATGTATAAATTTCTGTGTATATTTATATATGCATATGTTATATCTAAATTGTGAGTGTGTGTCATAAATACATACATGCATGCACATGCACACGCAATGTGTATGGTATAAATGGGAGATGATCCCAAAGAAAAGGCATTAGCAGTGGGACAACTAGAGAAAACACAAGGAATCAAGAGATGGAGTTTCATATGAAAGGAACTAGAAGACCAGTGTTACTGAATAATATAGTAGAATATTGGGAAGGTTGGAAGAGATCCAATTGTAAAGAACTTTAAAAGCAAAACAGAGGATAGAAATTTGTACTCGAGCCTGGAGGTAACAGAAAGTAAGTGGAATTTATTGTATAGAAGAAATATGGTAAAATTTGCACAGTATCATTTGAAAGGTCCATATGGTAAAAGCTTTGGTTTTTCCTGTAGCAATGTATGATGGTAAGAATTGAATTATAAAGAAAGCTGAGCTTTATAGAATCAATGTTTTCAAATTGTGTTGCTAGAGAAGACTTTTGAGAGTCCTTTGGATTGGAATGAGGTCAAATCAGTCAATAGTTAAATTGATGCAGGCTATTCCATGGAAGATCAAATATTAAAGCTGAAGCTTAAATACTTTGTCCATGTAATGAGAAGATGGAACTCATTTGTGAAATCCTGATGTTGGGAAAAAATTGAAGATTGAAGGCCAAAGGAAAAGGGGACAGCAGAGAATGAGATGGTTAGGTAGTATCATGGAAAAAAGTGAACAAAAAGTTGTACAGATTTTGAGATATAGTGGAAGATAAAAAGTCTGGCATGCTTTGATCCACAGGATCACAAGGAGTTGGACATGACTGAATGACTGAATGACTGAATGACTGAATGACTGAAGAACAACCACAAATCTGAGTAGAGAATGCACTGGAATGTAGACAGAATTATCAGAAAGCTATTTCAGGTGTGAAGTGATGATAGCCTGCACCTAGATGGTGTGTGTGTGTGAGTGGAGGGAATGCTACATATAAGAGAAAGATTTATGAAGGGGAAAATGGTAAGCATTAGCATCAGATTCATTATATGGAATGAGCATGAAGTAAGAGTTGAGAATTTGATCTAGTTTGTAAGCCTGCGTGACTGGGAACATAGCGGCATCCTACACAGAAACAGTCAAGTTGGAAAGGGGAAAGAAAATGGAAGGGGAGGGGTCTGGGGCAAGAGGATAATAAGTTCTCTTCCAAACATGTTAAGTTTTAGTTTAAGTTTGGCTTCCAAAGTCAATTCCTGATGGAAGTGGAAGGATAATCTGGCTATATGACTAGGAGAAGATTGCAAAAGTTCTATTATTTATTTTTAATTTAAAAATATTAAATGGAAAATTAATTAGGAAAGTCTAGATCTCATATGACAATATGTGTCTTGCTATGGTCAAATCATGGCATCATGGCTCACTTGGTGGCATCTTAGCCTAATTGTAGAAAAAGTATTTAAGGTTAAATAAATCACTTCTTAATGGTTGACATGCATAAAAATTAAGCACATAAAGTGATAGACATATTAAGGTAACTAAATGGCTTCTCCTAGAGACAAACTGAAATGAACAATAGTGGAACCAAGTTCTACCAAGGACTTAGACATTTGGTAAATATATAGGAACCTTGCCAGACACAGACTATTCAAGATGTATAAAATACCCTCAGAGTTTCCAATTTAGCAGTTATAGGTTTAAAGGTTGGGGATCTAGGAGAGAGCTATTTTTACATTTTTCAAGGTCTTTGGAGCAAATGTGTTGTTGTGTGCCATTTAATTGTGTCAAACTCTTTGTGACCTCATGGACCTTACTGAAGATGCTGGATTGGTTTGTTGTTTCCTTCTCCACTGGATTAAGGCAGACAGAGATTAAGTGACTTGCGGGGGTTCCACAACTAGATTGGAACTCAGGTCTTTTTGATTCCAAGCCCAGTGCTCTATGCACTAAACCACCTATTATCCTCTTGGGTGTATAGAATCCTAAAATTATAGTTTACAAGCCCCCACCAATGAGCTTATATTGGTAATGAAGGACACTCATAGGGAACAGATGTCAAAGAAACTATTACCATTAACATTTCTGGGAACATAATCTTTTTCACTTTTTGGTGTCTTCATGGTACTCCCCATTGGGTGCAATATTTCTGCTGTTTCTACTTCTCTTGACAGTTTTACACCTGAATAACAAGATTAACTTCTTATATGATTTTCTTCTCTTCTACCCAGGCTTCACCTTAACTGACTGTCTCTCCCACCTCCCAATTGCTATCTCCTGACAGTTCCTAGTTCAAATATTCTGTCATTTTAGGAAAATTATTTAACCCCCTTAGGTTTTCTTATCTGTAAAATGAGGGGGTTGGATTAAATAGTCTCCAAAGTCTCTTCTGACTCTAAATATATGACCCCAAAAAAACTCTCTCCATAATTCTGTTTTATAGGAGGCATTTTTTTCCCAATCTTCCATGATGATTTCAAAGGCTACCCTCTTGGATTTTATAAGTGGAAATTTTAGGTTTAATTTGAAGATCAAAGAAACACATTGACCAGGAACCAAACAAGGACAAATGTGCTGTGAATCCAGAGTACAATGAAACCTTTATTGAGTGTTTCCATAAAGTTGAAAGTCATCAAAAACCCATCCCTTAAGGCAATGGAAGTAAGCAAGTGACCAAAGACAGAGCATGTAGTTATATCTGTGGTGACAGGAACCTAAAAGTTCACCAAGCACAAATGGTTTCTTTTACACCCAATACAAATGAGATAGAGGGTGGATTAAAGTTTACTTATGGCTGGAGAAGAGGCAGTGTGGAACAAAGGAAATACCAGTTTTTTCTACTGTTTACTGTAGACTAGCATGGTCATTGTAGTCTTAAACAAATCACACTGCTTCTCTATCTTTCATTTTACTCATGATAAAATTTATAAATTGAACTAAATGATTAAATTTTAGGAGCCTGTGCTTCCCCATCTGTAAACTGAGACTCCACTACCCCAGGGAATTACAGAAGTTTTATAACCTTAAGAATATTATTTTTAAATTGGTGGTGATGATGATGATGCCTTCTTTTATCATTAGCGGAGTCCAGAGGAGGCTTATTGAAAGGGGAAGATCCTAAAAAATAAGATTTTTCTGGAAGTGGAATGGCTTACTTTTATTGATGATGAATTTTGAATCATTAAAAAATCTTCAAACAGTAGCCAGATAATTACTATTGGATACGTTATAGTAGGCATTCCTTTCATCTGTGATTTGGACTAGATCACTGTTGTGGATCCATTCAACTCTCAAATTGTGATTCTATGAAAAAGGGCCAGAAACAGGAAAACTGGGTTCTGGTGTCATTTCAGACATAAAGACTGTCACAATGCCATTACACTCTAAGTGTTCCCATGCAAACTTATAAGACCATAAGTTGCAGAGTAGGTGTTAATCTTCATTTGTAAAGGGAATTTTCTTGTCAGAAATTCATGTTACCAATGAAATTTCAAGTCCACTCTCCCCACCTCCTCAAAATTCCAAGACTATTTGATGTTGAAATAAAATAAAATTTTGAATGTTGTCAAAAGACAGTGAAGATCCTTCAAGAAATTCTCAAGGAAAATTTTCCTGATATTTTAGAACCAGAGGGCAAAATAGAACTTGAAAGAATTCACCAATCATGTCTTGAAAAAGATCCCAAAAAGAAAATTCCTAGGAATGTTATAGCCAGGTTCCAGAGTTCTCAGATCAAGAATCCCAGAAAATATTACAAGCTGCCAAGAAGAAACAATTTGAATACTGTGGAAACACAATCAAGATAACCCAGGATCTAGCAACTTCTACATTAAGGGATTGAAGGGCCTGGAATATGATATTCTTGAGTTTAAGAGAACTATGGTTAAAACCAAGAATCACCTACCCAGGAAAACTGAGTATAATGTTTCAGGGGAAAATATAGTCAATCAATGATGGGGA
>CM053595.1:160577779-160594709 GCA_028646575.1 Pseudocheirus occidentalis
GGGGGGGGGTTACATTCCAGACTGAGAAGTTTTCACTAATTTCATGTTCCACACAAATGGGAGGGTGACAATTTACTCAGGCTTAAACTATAGTCTGAGCAATCTGCTTCTAACCTACCTCCCCAAATTAAATACACATTTTTTCCTGTAATACACTTTACACCCTACTCAAACTGCATATAGGCCAGTTTGAATAGTAACCAAGGTGAAATTCCATCTCTTACCTCCGTTACTTTGCATGGGGTGACTCTAAGACATGTTCCCTAAGGAATGTTCCCTTCTGACTCTTGAAAGAATCTGGATACAGAATTTGAGAATTGGAAGGGAATTCAATGACCACCCATTTCAACTTATAGGAAAGGAATCCCCAGAATAACACAGAAGACAAATGGTCATACAAACATTTCTTAAAGACCCCTGATGAAGGGAAACCCACAAGCTTTCCAAGCAGTTCATTGCACTTTTAGATATCTCTAATTATTAGGAAATTTTCCCAGCTATCTTATAACTACCACTTATTGCTTCTGGTTCTTCCTTCTGGAGACCAACAGAACAAAAGCAATCCCTTTCATAAGACAGTCCTTTAAATCCAGCCTTGACAACTGTCCAACATCCCCTTCTCTTTGTCACTGTCTTCTCTTTAGGTTTCCATGACACTGATCTCTTCTGATTCTACATCTATCTTTCTGATGGCTCCTTCTCTGTCTCCTTTGCTTCATCTTTAGCCAGAGTATTTTCCCCAACCATGATTGTCCTCTAAAACTCTGTCCGGGACACTCTTTTCTTCCTCTATAGCATTTCACTTGGTGATTCCATTAGTTCCAATGATTTTAATGATCTAGTCTCTAAGCAGATAACTCTCAGATCTATTTGTCCAACCATTACCTCTCTGCTGAACTCTAGTCTCATATGCCAAACTGCCTACTAAATATTTTGAACTGAATATCTAATAGACATCTTAAATTCAACTTATTCAAAATTGAACTCATCATCTTCCTCTTCCTGCCCAGCCCCACAAACTTCCCTTCTTCCCAGTTTCCCTATTACCGTTAAGGATACCATCATCCTCTCTATAATCCATGCTCACAACCTCTTTCCTCTCTTGATTCCCCACATCCAATTAGTTGCTTCGTTTTATGTTGCTTAACAGCAACAACAATAAAAACTACCATTTATATAGTACTCACTACGTTCCAGGTGCTGTGCTAAGCACTTTATGAATATCAACTCATTTGATCCTCAAAATAACCCTTGGGGATGGGTGCTATTATTATCTTCGTTTTACAGATGAGAAAACTGAGTCAAACAGAAGTTAAGTAGCTTGTCCAAGGTCACACAGTTCATAAATGTTCGAGGCCATATTTGAACTGAGGTTTTCCTAATCCAAACCTTATTGTCTACTCAATGTGCCATTGCCATCTAGCAGCCCCATAATATCTGTTTTATTCCCTCTGCTTTCCTCAGATACTGGCCACCACCCTGGTACCTGCATCTTCTCACATCTGGACCATTGTGATACCCTACTGTTTTGTCTCCTTCCCTCAAGTCTCTTCCCATTCCAATCCTTGCTCTACTCAATACTCAAATTTATCATTTTTATTTTATTTAAAAAAGAGTTTTCACTTCCAAATTCTCTCTTTACCTCCAACCTGCCCGTGGCTACTGAGAAAACAAGAAATATGATGACCATAATATGTATGAAGTCATGCAAAACATATTTTCACATTAACCATCTTGAAAATTTATCTTCTTTAGGCAGTTCTGATAATGTCTCCTTTACACTGCCTGTTCAATAAACTCCAGTGATTCTCTTTTACCTCCAAGATCAAATACGAAATCTTGTTTGGCTTTTCAGGGCCTTTGTAACCTGATCCCTTAAAATTTTTCCAGTGTTCTGATCCTTATTCTGCTCCATGCATTCTGTGATGCAGTGACACTGCCCTCCTCACTGTCCTTCCCACACAATGCTCCATCTTCCAACTTAGTGTTTTCCCTGACTATGTCCCATACCTGGGTCTTTCTCCCTCCTCATTTCTACATTCTTGGCTTTCTTCAAGTGTCAGTAAGAATTCTATCCTCTGCAATAATCCTTTCTCCTTCCATCTCAATTTTAATGTTTTTTCCTCTGAAACTACCCCAATTTATCCTGCATTCATCTTGTTTTTATGTTGTCTCCCCTATATACTGTGAACTCACTAAGAAAAGGGACTGATTTTTGCCTTTCTTTGTATTTCCACTCCTTAGCACAATGACTAGTATACAATAGGTGATTATTAAATGCTGGTTGACTGAATGACTAACCCTCCCAGAACCCATAGTGGCTGTTAGAGGTTCACATGGCTTGGATGTTATAAAAGTCACCAACCTTATTCCTTCTGGTCAGATGGAGGGCCACCAGGCCTTACCATCTGCACTGCAACCACATGCTAACATTTAACCATCTTCTAGAAACCCAGCAATTTCATCTAATGATACATGAGCTTTGCTATCTACATTTCCGTTGATCCCTTAGAAATCTGGGATCTTTTCATCTGACCTACAGCTGAACTTTTTTTTCTGCTGTCTTCTTCTGATACATAATCGTTACCCGAGTGGTAGGACTTTATCTTTTCTATTTGTGCCCCTAGAGCTTAGCACAATGCTTGACACACATAAAATCCTCATTTCCGCCCCTATTTACTCACTTATTGATGAACCCATAGTTCCTGGAGGTTTAATTATCTTTTTTTATGACAATTATTCCCAGATCTACATATTTGATTCTAGATTCTTCTCTGAAATCCATTCTCCCTTCACCATGTACCTTTTAGACATCTTGAACTTTATGTTCTGCAGACATCTCAAACATAATGAGACTAAAACTGAACTAATGAATTGTCTTTCCTTCTAAATCCCCTCCTTCTAAACTTTTCTCTAACTCTCTAGTGCTGAATCATCTTTCCAATCACCCCAGCTTGAAACCTCAGTGTCATTTTCCACTTGTCATTTTTGTCCCACATAACCAGTTTGTTGCTAACCCTATTTCTGTCATCACATCTCTCCTACTCATCTCTTTCTCTACATTCAAATGTTTTCAGATTTTTATCACCTCTCAACTCTGAACTATAGGAACAGGATGCTGGCTGATCTCCCTATTTCACATTTTCCCCCATTACAATCCATCCTCAGTGAGAAAAGAGACTAGCCAGCTGCCAAAGTGATTTTCCTAAGGTGCAGATCTGACCATGTCATTCCAACTCAAACTCCAGGGGCTCAAAGATAAAATAAAAAGACTTCTGGCATTTACAACACTTCAAAACCTGGCCCCTATCTTTTAGTCTTCTCATATTTGCCATTCTCTGAACATTCACTAACTTGAGAGTTTTCTTAAACTTATATTTTCCTTTCAGTTATGGCACTCAGAACTGAAGACAAAATGCCTGGCAAGGTCTGATCTTTTGTTAATGATCTTTTGTTTTTATATCACTTAGATTTCTCCTCTATTTCTATCCTTTCTCCACTCCATCTTAGAGTAATACCTTATAACAAAGTTTTGTTTTGTTTTGTTTAAGAGGAAGAGAAAAAAACAACATTAAAATTAGTCCATACTTCAATGCAACCTGATGTGATATGCACTGTTCCATAATGAAGGATCCTAATGTGTGGAAAGAAGTAAGAGGAGTCTTTGCCCCCTAAATCCCTTTATTGGAGCAGTTCTTGTTCTTTGCAATATCACAACATTCAGTCTGATTATTTTGCAGTACATCTTTCCATCCCAGCTGCTGGAATTGAAGAGCATAGGGGAAACATAAAACGTAGAGATGTGGGCTAGGGTTGCTCAAGAGCCCCAAATACCAACATTCCGGGTCCTGCCAAATGAATTCGACTCAAGCCTTCTCTCAGCCAAAGGAAAGCAAAGTTCATCAAAAGTTTTCCATATTGAGTAGACTCTTAAGGCTCCTCGGTATCTGTGATGTTTATGGGCCAGAATCATCAGACACAGAATGAGTCTGCCCTAGATCATTCTCCAGCCTTCCTCTTTTCAGGGAGGCAAGATGGGTCTGATATACAGAAAGGTTGTGGGAGGAATCTAGGGGTGGTCTAGAGGAGGAGTTTGGGGACAGTCTTCAGGAGGAGTCAGATGAGGTCAGACTCCAGTAATGAGTTTGGGGAGTTGTCTTGAGGAAGAGTCAATGAGGTCAAACTGCAGTAATGAGTGGTTAAGGATGAGAAGTTGCTGGAGGCTACCTGGAGATGACAGACAATGGTGGGCTAGGCCAGTTAAAGGGTGTAACAGATTTGGGTACAGATATTTTGGGGGATCAAAATTAGTGGTAATTATATTAGTGGGAAGTTGCTGGACAAAATCATATTAGTGGGAAGTTGCTGGACAAAAGAGGGCTAAAGATTTGGGCTGAGTTACAATGAAAGACTTATGGCCTCAGGCAAATGTCTCAGTGGGAAGATTGAAAGAAAGCCCTGGCGGTTCCCAGAGCCTGTATCTCATCAGAATCATTGTGTGTATTGCTTTCCTGTTCCTGTATCAGTTCATGTATGTCTTGTAGTGCTTCCCTGTATTCATATTGCTTGCTGTTTCTTAAAATTACATAATATTCCGTTGCATTCACATGTCCCCCTCTCTGTCTCTATGTGTGTATGTGTGTGTGTATATTTATATATATATGTACATATATATATGCATTATTTATCACACCATCACACACTCTTAATAAATGCTGTTTTTCAGTTGGTTCAGTCCTGTCTAACTCTTCATGACCCCATTTGGGGTTTTCTTGGTAAAGATACTAGAGTGATTTGCTATTTCTTTTCTCCCTTTCAGTTTACAGATAAGGAAACTGAAGCAAATAGGTTTAAATGAGTTGTCCAGAGTCACCCAGTTAATAAGTGTCAGAGGCCATATTTGAACTCAGGTCTTCTTGACACCAGGTACTGTGCCTTTTTAAATTTAAAAAAAAACCCTGTTGATTGATTTAATCAGGGATTTGGCTGATGATCTTCTCCTGAATTCTTCCTTCATGAAGCCTAGACAGAAGATTATTTTCTAAAGAGAAGCTTGTGGAGGTCTTACCCTTGCTCTACCCAACCACACCCCTGACTGGGACTATTCCTTCATTTTTTTTTCTTATTCCACTAGAAAACTGACACATATCAGAAAGTGGTACAGGTTTAAGTATAATTTTGTTCTCATACAAAGGTGAACTCCTTAGATATGAGTAAATTGCTGGTATGTAAATGGGGCAGTGAATAGAGTAGGTGCCCTTGAGTCAGGAAAACCTGAAGTCAAATATGACTGCAAACATTTATAAGCCATGTGACCATAGACAAGTCATTTAACCTCTATCTGACTCATTTTCCTCATGTGTAAAGTTATAATGAGGTCTCTCAGGGTTGTTTGTAGGATGAAAAATGAGATAACATTTGTAATGCATTTAGCATAGTGCTCAGCACATAGAAAGTGTATATATATAGCTATATATATGATGGTGATGATGGTGATGATATGATGTTGATGTTGATGATGATGAAGAAGATGATATTTCTTTTGGGCAGGCTTTGAGATGAGGTTTCTTACTGTCTTGTAGAGACATTTTTAGTGCCCTCACCTGAACTTCACAAGATTTGTGACTAAGGCAGTTTTCCTCAGGGGGCTATGCATGGGTCTCAGGGATGTTCTACTTTTGGAATTGGGGAAGTGCTGGTTGCCCATGTTCTTTAGAGCTGTCTAGTGCTTATGAGAGGAAAGAAGGCTACTGGTTTCTTTTATTTAGGCTCTGTACCATTCCCCAGTTGCCCTGGTGCTTCCTATTCTGTGTTTGCTGCTCTCATTCTGAAAGAAATAAAAGGAATAAGATGAAATGCAGTTAAAAAAAGTCAAAGAGATAAAATAATAATTCATGTAAGAAAAATGTATTAAGAGCATAATAATGCAAAGTATTCTGTATACTAAGGCAGAGAGGCTCAGCACTTCAGTGGAGGAAAGACAAGCCAGGCACCAGGAAGATAAATTTCTAAAAGTGCTAGTGTCAAAAACTAAGTACCCAATGGGAAGATCTGGTCAGATAAGAATGTCTTCATACTTTAGGCTTATGTCCTCACTACCTGAGTGAGCAGGAAAGAAATTTAAGCTAGTCAAAAGGAGCTTTTCAACTTGCCATTGTCATGTAGGGCAGGAAAAACCAGCAGCCTCTTGATCTGGTCCCATTTTGGACCCACAATTATTCTCTTCCCACTTAATGAAGAATAGGCCTATTATTTATTTCCATGCTTGGTGGTCATGTTATTCTTCATGTAAAGAGTATGCTGTTAGAAGAATATTTATTAATGTAGATACTTCTTATGAGTGTTGAATTAAGTTGAAAAATTTGCCATCACTTTCTGCTTATTCTAAATCATCACTGTATTTCATCAAGTGCAATCAAATCCTGATTTTTTTAAATTGCTGCCTATAAAAGGCACAGGGGTAGGTTTAATTAGCCTAATTTTCAAGCCTACCTCTCAGTGACAACAGTTAAAGTCTCATTCTTTAGGATCTTTGACCATAGAATCACTCAAAGTATTGTAAGTGATGACTTCTGTTAAGGCACTATCATTTTTTAAAAGACTTTTTTAAACCAGAAATAACTTTTTCACCACAATCACCATTTCTAAGGTTGTTGAAACTGTGTTTACATCTGCTAGAATACTTGCTCACTTTGAAGGGTGTAGTAGTGTGGTATAATGGAAAAGACATTGAACCCAGTCCCAGAAATGCTGGTCCTTGTTCTGTTTCCCGCACTTATTGGCCAAATGAACTTAGTAAAGTTACTTAACTTCACTGAACTTTAGATTGGGGGATATAAAATGGGATTAATAATAAGGCTATACCTTACTACCCCAAACTCTTCCTCTCTGTGCCCTTCAGTTCTCTCCCAGGCCTTTAAACCATAGACTTCCTATATGCTCATCCAACCACTTGGCTAAAGACTTCATGCTTCATTAAATATGGTGAAGCCATTCACTGAGAGATCTGCTATTCCTATTTCTCTTCTGGCATCACTCATCCATTCCAATACACATACACACCCTCCTGAATCTCCTTCTTCACCTTGTCTCACAGTAAGAGATGGTCTTCCTCCTTGTCTAGTCAAATGCTCTGACATGCACCCTTGACCCCATCCCCTTCCATCTTCTCCCTTGAGAAGTTTATCCTGCTATCATTCCCACCTTTTCTCTTATCTCTAATCTCTCCCTATCTTTCTACCTATAAACATACCCATGTCTCCCCCATCCTTTAAAATTAGAATGCCAGCTCTGTAATCACTTTGCATGTGCATAATTATTTGCATGCTGCCTCTCCCATTGTCATTTAACCTCCATGAAGGCATGGACAGTTTTTGCCTTTTTTGTGTCCTTAATGCTTAGTGCAATATATGGCACATAGTAGGTGCTTGATAAATAAATACTTGTTGACCCTGACTGCATGATTTAGTAGGATATGCACTGGATTTAGAGGAAAAAGGCTTGAACACAAATCCTAGCTCTGGAATATACAAGCTAAACAAGACTGGACAAGTCACTAAACTTCTCTTGTCTGTAGTTTTCTCATTTATACAATAATGGATTGGGGGCTAGCAAATATTTTCCCCCATCTTTAAATATGATGCCATTATGAAACTTATCTGCCTCATAGGCAATTGTTATGAATATTATGATATCTGGGGAAGATTATATAACTTTGGATTGCAAAACATAGACTACTGAATTTGAAATTTCCTTCCAAGCTTTACTTAACCCTTGATGGGAATCCTGTATCTTGTACTCCTCAAACACATTTTAGGGATCCTGGCCTATATTCTTACAAAAGGAATATAAACCACAAGCGAATTGTGTACAAGCCAGGTTAAGGAACTTAACCTCAATTTGGGGGATTTGGGATTTGATTATATAAGAAGTTGAAAAAAAATATGCCAAAAAAACCCTACTTGTTTTCCACCATTCTGGCCCAAATTTCTGTCTTAATTATGTGTAACCAACAGCAACAACAATAAGACAAACAGAAAATATTAACTATCTTCTGGCTGATGTATAACCTCCCTGTCTACTAACTAGTAACACTGAAAACAGGAGAGAGAGAAAACAAATATACACAAACTCATATAGACACATATATCAGTATATGTGTGTGTGTTTCTATGTATATGTGTATACATATATACACAAATACATATATACACACATGCATACTCAGAGACACATATCTGAATATATATATTTGCCATAGATACCAGAGAGAAATAGGTCATAGGATACACTATTCAAGAAAAGTAATGATAATGTAATCCATGACTTTAGAGGTTCATACAAAAAATACACAAAGGATGTATAAGAAACAGGATGAACTAGAGTTATTGAATCAAGGTGGCTAAGTTAATCACAAACACAAATACATGTACACACACATCTACACATATAGACATACACATCTATGCTGTTTGTGTGTGTGTATAAACAGGCCTATTGACTTGAATTCAGTGAGGGCACTAAGGAACTTTCTAAACATTTTCTTCTCTGTGTTGGTTTTCAACTATTTATTAACCGTTTCTGTTCTGTGCATATACATGTACATTTTGTTAGCTATGTAACACACACACTTATGGTCATACCCCTATATCAGACTTGATCATCTGGACACATAATTGGATAGAATATCTGAGAAACTTGAGTAGTGTTGTATATTAGAAAAATATATGCATCTGAAGAAAAAATATAAAGCCCAAGAGCGTGAGGAGGGTGTGACATAAAATGCTTGTATGAGTTTCAACCAAGAACAGAAAGAAGTTTTATTGTTGTTTGAGTATGGTACAAACTGCTGGGACAGAAAGCTAAATTAGATGAGTTCACAGAATTGATCATGAACTAGGAGAGGACACATCATATTTTAATATTAAAGGACTTCAGTGAGCTAGATGTTTGTTGCATTTCACTCTACCAAAGTCAGAGGAATGGAAAAAAATGTGACTTGCTTTAATGATGATTTCATTCTTTGAAAGTTATGATAAACATGAAGAAGAGCTACTCCACTGTACTTAAGTTTTACTAATAAAGAGATGACACCTGCATAGACTAAGGGACTAGAGACTATGCTGTCGTGGTTTGTGATAGAAGAAGTAAAAACTGGGCAAAATTTGATTCATGCACTAAAATTTTCTGAGAATAAACTTCAGAGGGTTCAGAAAAAGTATAGGTAATATACTATAGTATAAAATTATCCATGGGAAGTCAACTCCAGAGGGATGAGAATCTCTCAAGGATGAAATTCTAAAACTGCAAAGAAAAAAATATTTTAATGATGAAGAAATGATGTAATGATTTAATGAGAAAAACATGATTCTTAAAATCATACATTTTTTAAAAGCATACTTAGAAGGTGGAAGCAAGAGCATGTAAAAAGGATAAAGGCAAAGGACGGAGAGTTCTGTAAGAATAGTGTTAGGCAAGCCAAAACCCAGAATGAGCTAAGAACCAAAAGAGATTATTTAACTATTTTGAAGGAAAGAATGAAATCAAAGAGGCCATGCTTTCGATTAGGGTAAATGGCACAATGATGATGTATGTCAGTGAAAAGGCAGACTTATTCACTATTATTTTGCTCCCTTTTTCTCTTCAAATGAAAATCATTTTGAAATTCAGAAGGGCAGAACCAGAATGATTAATAGAAAGCTGAAATTCAACAAATGTGAGAAAATGGTCAGAGAGCACCTCAGTGTCCTCAGTGATTGCAAGTCAACAGGCCTGTTTAAACTACATCTCAGGACAATGAAAAAACTCACCAATAGGAATTGTGTGCCACAATAGAAGATCTTTCCGATGATCTAGAGAAGAGAGGAAAAGCTACAGAGCTGGAAAAGGAAAATTGACACGTTGGTTAAAAAAAAATCAGTAATGGAGTCATAGGAACATAGTGATATAGATAACTGTTTTTAAAGGCACTTCAGAAGCTAGTTAGTCTAATTCTATTTTTTAGCTGAAGAAATTATGGGCTGAGAAAATTTTAAATATTGTTAAGTTCTCATAGCTAGTAAAGATCAAAGGTGAGATTTGAACCTAGGTCTTCAATTTCTAGAGCCAGTTTACAAACAATAAGTTGATGAACTTTGATACATGGCAAAAATTACAAAACACATTATTAAAGGGGTATCTTATGAACACATATAAATGGAAGCAGTAATATTCATTCTTTTAAATTTTTGTGTTTGAAATTCTCTCCCTCCATTTAGCACTTCCCCTTTCACTGAGAAGTTAAGCTATATGATACTTATTATACATGTGAAGACATTCAAAACAGTTCTATATTAGCCATGTCACGAAAGAAAAAAGTAAAGAAACTGAAAAACAATATGCTTCAGTCTACACTCAGAGTTCATCAGTTTGTGGATAGCATTTTTCATCCTAAGTCCTTTGGAACTGCCTTGGATCACTGTATTGATCAGAGTACTTAAGTCTTTCAAAACTGATTATCATCACAATATTGTTACTACTATGTACAATATTCTCCTGATTCTATTTACTTCACTCTATGTTAGTTCATATGAGCCTTCCCACGTTTTTTCTGCAATGGGTGTTTTGTCACTTACCATAGTATTTGATCACAATTATGTACCACATCTTGTTCAACCATTCCTCAATTGATAGACATTCTCTTAATTTCCAAGTCTTTGCCACCACAGAAAAAAGTGATGCTATGAGTATTTTTCATATGTAGAGGCTTATTTTTCCTTTTAATTTTATCTCTCAAGATACATACTAATTACTGGTATTGTTGAGTCAAGGATTATTATTCTTGTATTATACTATAGTATTATAGCCCTTTGGGCAGAGTTCCAAAATGTTCTCTAAAATGGTTGGAACAGTTCATAGCTCTACCAACAGTGCATTAATATCCTGATTTTTCCACATCCCCTCTAGAACTTGTCATCTCCCCTTTCTGTTATATTAGCCAATCTGATAGGGGTGATGGATTACCTCAGGGTTGTTTTAATTCTCATTCCTCTCATCGATAGTGATTTAGAGCTTTTTTTTTTTAAATATGACTATAGATAGCTTTGATTTCCTCTTCTGAAAACTGCCTATTCATCTCCTTTGGCCATTTATCAATGAGAGGTTTCCCCATATTTTAACACATTAGGTTATGGTATTGGTGTCAAGCTGAAAGCCTTAAATTTAAAGTCAAATGCCCTCTTTCTAATGTTTGCTCTGCAATATGGTAGCTAAGGGGCCATGTGCAAATTACTTAACATCTTTGGATGTGAGTTTCCTTATTTATTTGGGGAGAAAGAGACTGAAATAAATGAACAATAGAAAAAGGGGAAAAAGGGAAGGAGGGAGAGCATGGGGATGAAGGGAAGGAGGGGTTAATAGAGAGACAGAGACACAGAGAGAGAGAAAGACAGAGGCAGAGAGAGAGAGACCGAGAGAATGCGCAAGTTCTGCCTTTCATATATTCTGATTATATAATCCTGAGTAAGTCAATTTTATAAATTATAGAATGGCCACTATTCCGAAATATTGGAGGGGTAAAAAATGGAAAGATCTTAAATGTCCCTTATACCTATAAATCCTATTATGCTAATAATTCACATTTCTTGACATCTAGGTAGCAGAGTGGGTAATGCTCTGAGCCTGGATTCAAGAGATCTTTGAATTCCAATCTGGCCCCAGACACTTCCTAGCTGTGCGGCTCTGGGAGAGTCACTTAATCTCTATCTGTTTGAGTTTCCTCCACTGTAAAATGGGGGTAGTAACAGTGCCCACTTCACAGGGTTATTGCGAAGGTCAAAGGAGATGATCTTTGTAAAAGTACTTAGCAGTGTGCCTGCCACATGGTAAGTGCTCTATAAATGTGTCTTCCCTTCCTCTTCCTTTCCCCTGCCCCAAATGCTCATGTGGAGTATTTGTGTCTGACCTGTTGTAGAGCCTTCCAATCTCCTGTTGGTCTGATCAGTCACAGCTGTACCTTGACTCCAACACAGGGACATCATTTTTGTCCTCTTCAAGAATGAAGGACAACTACAACAGCCACCAACCCACATCATTTTATAGTTTCATGAAAATCCTGCTTTAATAACACTGCTGTAAAGGCTATAAAGTATAAAAATGGATAGCTATACAAACATACGATGAATATTATTCCTGTTTTATAGCTGAGCAAACTGAGGCTTAAGAAGTTGAAGTGATTTGCCCACAGTCACACAGGAAGAAAGAGTCAGAAGGATTTTAACCAAAGTTTCCTAATTCTAACTCTCTTGACTATCTAAAGTTGCCTCTGTACACCAGGACACAACACTCTGGGATTTATAACAATCTATCAGGACATCTCGCATAACTGAAAATTCTTAGACTTGACAATATGTGTCTATGATATGCCAAAACATCTGGATAAGAACACCATGCATTTAGTCAGTCATCTGGACTTTTTTTCTTCTCTTCTGTGGCAGGCATCCCAGCTTTGGCAGCCTACACATCCACATGATTGATTGTGTCGATCGCTTTTTCATAATTATTCATGCTGAGCGATCCATGCAGTCCCTGTGTGAATCTTTATGCAAATGTGATTCCTTTTCTAACTCTTTGGTTATTCTTAGAAGGTCAGCAGTCACTCTGTGGTAGGAAAAGCAATTTTTACTAGAGCTGGTGGTTTTCTCACTTCTTAACCACCTCAGGGCACAGTATGCTACCAAGGCTTCTTCTGCCTGCTTTTATTAAAATAAAACATTCCAAACCAAGAACAGCCGCACAGAAGCCACAAAATATCCAGGCCTATTCTCTTCCTTAAGGTCTCCTAGATATTATCATTCTAATATGGTGTCAGCAAAACAGAAATAAATGTATAATTAGGAAAGAAAGAGTAATAGAGATATCCTTTAAAATAAATCAAGAAAGCAAAATTGCACCTGAGTAGCAGTGCTTCCTTCTCTGGATTCTGCCAGCATATTTCAACAGCCTTCTCCCTCTGCTCCTATGGTTACCTTGTCCACTAGTGAGTTCTAGTGGCAACCTCTATTTTGAGGAAGTGCCCAGACCTGATCTCCTTCATTCTCTGGACATCTCCTCCATATTCCCCACTGAACATGTTTACTTGACCTAACCTAGAACCATTTCTTCATTAACTATCACATATCAGAATGAGCTGAGCAGGGTTAGGTTGAAGGGTTATATAAATATTAAAACTTAACAGCTGACCAACAGGAAATCATCCTTGTTTATTCACAATTTATAATTGAAAACTGAGTTAAATTTTATTTAAATAAACAAAGGAACAAAACTATAACCAGGCTGGGAAGGGCACGGGGGAGGAGAGGGCAGGAATCAAAAGGGAAAATAATGAGAATAATCTCAAAATTAGGTATCATTTAGATAGTACTGTCAAGTATGTCAATCACTTTAAATACAGCGTTGCTATATTTTTAATTATACACACACGCACACACACATATATGGATTAAGTGTTAGGAATACATACAAAATTGAAAATAGTCCTTGCCCTCAAGCAGTTTGCATTCTAATAAGAGAGAGAACACAGAAAGGGATCAGTGGCCAGTGTTGTTTTTAATCTAGTTCTCCTAATCACCCTGTGATTTAGGCATTGTGGTCATTATTACTACAGTTTTACAGATGAAGAAGACAAGGAACTGTGTGATTATATGACTAATATGTGGGAGGCACACAGCTAGTGTTAGAGGCAGGATTTGAACCTAGGTCTTTGGACTATAGATAACACACTCCAGCCGTGATTCACTGTACTCTATCACCATCTTCTCCCTGGTTGTCCTATCCAATCTATTCTTCTACTCCTTCTTTCGAATTTTGGAACCATAATCAAATCACTACTGTCACTACTTCTATGAAGGATATGTCAGTCTGTCTCACTATGGCTCCATTCATCAGATCTCGAACTCTCCAAATCAAAATATTCCTCACCAACCACCACTCCCTTTTTTTGTGTACTCTCCTTCATTAGAAGGTTAACTGCTTGAGGGCAGAGACTGTTCTCACTTTTGTATGTATTCCTAGCACTGAGCATATTACTTGAAACAGTATAAATCTGTGTGTGCATAATATACGCATAATGTATGAAATAGAGTTAATATATTAGTGTTAATATATTGTCAGCATAATATTAATATTTATATATTAATAATAAAATATATAAATTTTTCATCCATCTATAAAACGAGAGTGTTGGACTAGATGGCCACTGAAGTCCTCTCCATATATAGATCTATGATCCTCTCATTTTAAGTGCTGTTAGGGCTCTCTAAATTTAAGGGTTCTAGGGCAAAGACCCAGTAGCCAGGTGCCACTTGTGGCCTTGCCCCTGAATTCCACTCCAGTGACTTTTTCCCTGACTATATCACATGATCCCATGAGAAGGGAGAAAAAGAAGAGATGGTAAACTAATTCATGAAGCAATGTACTATTTTAAGATGATTTGTACTGATTATGCTGAATTTTTATTAAAAATATCTATTACCATTTCCCTTATTAAAATGACACACTGACATTTTAAATTAAACTAAAGGAAAATCCACTTATTTCTGTTGTACTGCAAACATCTGTATGTGGTCGTTGTAAGTAGCATTACAACTATACCTTACTGGGCAGCCAGGTGGTAACAGTAGATTGAGTACTGGTCCTGAGGTCAAGAGGATCTGAGTTCAAATATGACCTCAGACACTTGACACGTTCCCTATGTGATCCTGGGCAAATCACTTAACCCCTATTGCCTAAAAAAATTATTATTATTATACCATATTGAATGTAATGTGTTCAGTTGTTTCTAATCTAATATCTACACCAAGGCAATCAAATGTTGTACATATTTCAATTTTTTTTTGTCTTGCTTCATTTCCACATATCTATATGAAGCAAATACTAGGTATAAATCGCTAACTAGGTGAAAGCATTTGGGACACTGTTGAATTAGCTAGAATGAAAGAATGATAGAACCTTAGAGAAAATTTAGTCCAATCCCTTCATTTTATAGTTAAGGAAAATGAACTCAGAGAGAAGAATGACACTCCAAAGGTCATTCAGAAAATACATGATAGAATTGGAAGTGAAACCCAGGTTTTCCGTCTGCAAACGTTTGTGGTCTTCATTACAATATTTTATACAAATATGTACCTAGTATGTGTGCAGGCTACATATAATGGCATTATTCTGTCATCTCAGTAGTCCTGACTGCTTTTGACATATTCAGGAATTTATATGTGTGTGTATACATACACACATACATACAAACATATACACATGCATACATACATATACACATACATACACACATACATATATACATACAAACATATTCACTTAAAATGTTCATCAATTATATTTAAATCACCATATTTTTAAGATCTTATTTTATTAAAAAGGGAAAATTATAATATTTTGAATTTTAAAAGAAAGAGTTCATATGTTACTGCATAAAGTTTGAGAAGAACTGCTGATCCCCCTAGGCTCCTGGGTATGGTTCTAGATTCCAGAACTTTATTTCTTTTCAGAGACGGCAATCATTAAAGCAGTTTGAAGGACCTTAGCTTGTGTTTCCTTAAGCTTGAGTAATAACAGCCTTTCTTTGATTAGCTGTTTTCAAAGCTGTTATAAAAGAACTTTCATACAAACATAATAACCTAAGTGCTCATGTTCATTCAATTCAATTTAACAAATATCAACTGAATACCTTCTCTTTGCTGCTGGGGACAGAAAGACAGAAAAAAGAACTTCACAATCAAATTACCCCGAATGTATTCAATTTAGTGAAGATAAATTTATCAGTGTAAAAATGATGAACTCTTTCTGAGGCTGGATTGGCAGGCTGTTTAAGTAGACTAAATTATCCATTGGCAAGTGCCACAGTCTTCTTAGTTCTAAAGCCAGGGGTTCTTGATCTTTTTTGGCAGCTAATGGCACAGTCCATAAGGTGCTGGACCTGGAACCAGGAAAACCTAAGTTCATATCCAGCCTTAGCCACTTCCTAACTGTATGACCCTGAATAAGTCACTTAACCTCTATTTGCCCCAGTTTCCTTCAAATGTAAAATGATATGGTTGTTGCAAGTGGAGAATACTACTTAAATAAAGGTGTAGGCCAATACCAGGTTATTGAAGGTCTCTTAGAATATGACCATTAAGGAGAAGAAATTACTTATTTCTATTATTTTAGTTCCTAGACCAGTTGTGTTTATGCTATTGGGGAACTAAAAGTTGAATCTTTAATCTCTGCATTTCATTGCCTTGGGACAAGGCTCCTTATTTTGACTTAGCTATCTCTTTGTCTTTGCTATAAATTAGGAAAGCTATGACATCTTCTGACTGTAATCAGCAGCATCATGTGTCAGTCTTTAAAGATTATAAAGTACTTTAAACATACCTCATTTGGGAAGTCTGTTAGTTAATTCATTGTTACATACAGAGTGGCAGGGATCTGGCTCAACTCTTTTTCTCTGCCTCAATGAAGTTGTTTCAACTCTAGTAAATCAAACTGAGCATATTGGTCTCCGTTCTATGGAAAAGACTAGTCTGTCTGCCAGACATTTAATTTCCACTTGGAAATTAAAATTGGGAGTGAGGATACCATAATGAATAAAGAGTTGGATTTGGAGTCAAGTCCAAACTCTACCACCAGCTTAGTATGACCTTAGACAAGTCACTTCTCTTTAGGCCTCAGTTTCTTCTTCTGTAAAATGAGGATGTTGAACTCTTTGACCTCTGAGATCCCTTCTGGGTTTATATCCATGGCTTAATGTTCTTAGTTGTAGATGGCTTGCTGATTAGCTTCTACAGGAAACCTTCCCTAACCTCCCTTAATTCTAGTATTTTCCTTTCTTTTAGTTATTTCTCCTCCATTAGATTCCAAACTCTTTAAAGGCAGGGACTGACTTTTTGTATTTGCA
>CM053595.1:160594809-160612881 GCA_028646575.1 Pseudocheirus occidentalis
TCTCTCTCTCTCTCTCTCTCTCTCTCTCTCTCTCTCTCTCTCTCTCTCTCTCTCTTTCTCTTTCTCTCTCTCTCTCTCTCTCTCTCTCTCTCTCTGGACTTTTCTCATTTCTCTTTTTCTCATCTTTCTATCTCTAATCTACATATTTATCTAGGTATAAAAAGATGTATTTCATCAAAACTCAATTATAGCTATAGATAAATATAGATATCTAGTGAAATTTTACAGGGATAAAATTTAGTAAGCAAAATTAATACCAATTTGGATTCAAGAAAACACACTTTGAATATTTGCTTAGAATTTGAGAGATTTCATTTAGAAGATAGTATATTACACTTAAACATTCATCAAAATATTTGAATTTATGTTATTTTTCTGATTCTTAATTGGTATTTTATGCTAAGGAGAGGATTTATAGTGGAATGTTTATTAAAGAAAGTCTTTGAAGGCAATTTATTGTCTTATGTTTTCTGAGATTGATTTATCCTATATCTGGGCATCACAGTGCTTATGCATTTCAAGTCAAGCCTTTACCCTTGTCTTCTGTTAATTTATTGTTATTCCCTTAGCATTTTGCTAGTTTCACAAATGCTTTTTATCTTCATTCCCTTTTGCCATGCTATTGAAAAATACAAGAGGCTAACATACTACTTGTAGTGTATGATAACTGGTCATAGGAACCATAGCAGCATCTTACTCATTTTGCAGATTCTTGAATTTATTACTTACTACTTAGACCTACAGAACTTGTTCCAGTATTCTAACGAGTCTACAGCCTCATTGTATAGTAATCTCTCCAGTGGTATAATATAAACCACCAATGCCAACCCATCTTTGTGTAACTCTTATATATGTTATTGAATAAAATTGCCACAATGTTGATTTCCCAGGTGTTCTATGCCTTCTCAAATTCTTTTGATATTACATGGATGCCAGTGGAATATAATAGATACTGTTTTGTTTTCTTTCATTGTCTTTGTATCACATTTTTTTTCCTAGTTAGACATTTCTTTGGTGACATCCTGTACATTATTCCTCCTATGAAATTTCTTAAAGAATATAATCTTGATTACAGACTATGTTAATTTTCCATTCAGCATCTAAGACATATGGAGAAAGGTCATCATTGCCAGTCATCTCTGGCCACTTGGTGATAAATTTTTTAACCATGGCAACTCGGTGGAAAGTATTGTATACTATTTCTTCATTATGTTACCCACTTCACTTTATTCTTTTTCTACTTCTCAAAGTCTTCTTTGTTAATAACTTATTAAATTCTTCTCTGTCATGCCCATTTTTACTCTAAGGAATGGAATCTAGAATAATATTAAAAAGAAAGATATTAGTGTAGCATTCCTTCTATCTGACTTCAGTGCTTAGACATGGCTTCATCCTTTTATACAGGAGTTAGACTGTCAGAGTTGAATCATGGAATCAAAAAGGGAAGTACTGGAAATGAAAACTAGCAAAAGAAAGATTATTCAAGGATTTTCCCTTTGAACTGTGCATAGCAAAGCGGGTTGCTTTAGAAGAAGCAACATATAAGAAAAAATGGTTCTTTTTATAAAATTCAGAATGAAATCATATCTACATGATGACAAATGTCCTTCATGATGATAACAAAGATTGATGATCAAGAAGCCAACAGACATTTGTGACCCATATACAGAGGGGTGAAGTCCTCTTTCATGATTGCACAGTTAGTAAGTGTAAGAAGTGAGATTCAAAATGAGTCCTATTTCTACAAAAGGCAAATATTGACTTTAGATTTTTATATGTTTTAGAAATATTTCATTTTTCCAAATAAGTCTGTAATCTCATGGAAGTACCTTTAATTTATTCTGATTGCCTACAGTGTCCCCTGCCGGGTAGGTGAGGAAGATCCAATGGTTCAATAAGAAGTAAATGTAATATGGGAAGCCCTCCTTTGCTCCACTAAGATCAAATCCAGTCATGTGAAAAACTTGCTGGGTTTCCTTTATGGGATTGACTCTCAAAACATATCATTCAGATTCATTTATTGTATCTGGAGGCATGAGACAATGTACTGAAAACAGCCTGAAAAAATCTTTTGCTACATTATCTCTGCCTTGGAAAGAAATTCTGTGGCTTTATTTTATTGTATTTTTCTTGTTTCCCACTTGACAGCTCTGTTATATCAATGGTGAAACAAAAGCAAAATAATACATGATGTTTAATGCTGAACTGAGAAATTAAAGTAAATTATGATACCATCAAAGTGTGAAGCCAAATCATAATATCTATGATAGATGACTTTATTAGTCATATCCTCCAATACATTTGCATTTGGGGGTGGAGGAGGAGAGGAGGATATGAACACACAAGGATCCTTTGTTTAGTTTGACAGCAGTGATACGCTACAGAAACTGTATCTTCTCCATGACAGATCTAAATTCTTTGAGAACAGGGACTATTCAATTTGTGCCTTTGTTTTCCACATGGCAAATAGAAGGCACTTCATAAATACTGGATGACTATCTAATATTTTACAGTTTACAAAATGCTTTATATTTGTCATAGCATTTGATCCTCAAAACAAGCCTTTCAGTTAGACAAAGCATTTATCATGTGCCAAAGTAAACAGATGAAAAACTGAAGCTCAGAATATTGTCACATGACTTGCCCAAGTTTAAAAGTGCCAGAGTTAAGATCTGAATATAGTAAGAACCAGGGATAAATGCTGTACAGCTCACATCCAGTCCAATACATGTCCATCATAGCCATGTAATGTTACTAGTTTTAAAGGACAGTCATTGTCACACTGAATGTACCACCAGTGGAATATTGATGAAAGGACCTAGACAAGTTCCATAGGATGAAAAGGAATGAATGGACTATGATTTGAACCAATGGGGAGATTGCCCATATTGATAATATAACAGATCCATCAAAGTATTGATGGAAACTTCCATTAAAAATTTCAAGAGCCAATGACCATTATCCTAATTTTATTCTCTACTTGTTTTTTTTAACTAATAGTTTGTTTCAATAATTTAGGCTAGACCTGTAGTATACACAATTAAGTCTTTCCCCCTTTTTTCTCCAGTTTTTTTTTGTTTCATTTAACTTTTGTTATAACCAATCAATAATCTGTTTACGTAGAGACAACTAAAACTGAAAAGACTACTGGATGTGTAACCAATGACTTCTTTTTAGGTGAGATGTAATCAATTTCATTTTATATAATATATTTTAATGGTTTTCATATCCATTGACTTCTTATTTTCCTCTGGGGAAAAAGAATTTTTTAATGACATACAGTTTGTGAGGTTTCTTAAGCCACTAACTAGTATCTGATATTTCTTGAAACTAAATGTTATTTTCTTGAACAGATTTCAACACACTAGATTATTCTATCTTTAGCATTGAAGCCATTGAATGTCGTGGCTACTATTTGAATAATCTTTTCAAGTTCTTTCTAGAATTTCTCTTCTTCTTTATATGGCTACTTATACTGGTGCATATACTACAACTGTCTCCACGGAAATCTCTTGGCTTATATCCTTCAAAAGTATTTCAAGATATGATGACCAAGTACCTTCCAAAATGATCTTTTGGTTCTTTGGAACACATAAGATCAATTCAGAGTTTCTTTCTCTCTTCGTTCCTTCCTTCCTTCCTTCCTTCCTTCCTTCCTTCCTTCCTTCCTTCCTTCCTTCCTTCCTGCCTTCCTTCCTTCCTGCCTTCCTTCCTTCCTGCCTTCCTTCCTTCCTGCCTTCCTTCCTTCACCACTTTCTCTACCACAGATTAGAAACAAATAGTCCCTATAAATATTTGGAGTAGAAATGTCTCTAAATTTGTGCATTTCCCATTTCTTTTGAGCTATTGAAATTCTCCTTTGCTCATAAAGCAAAGTGCCTTCTTTGATAGGGGTATGTGATACTGGGCAGTTCTGTGCCAGTGTCTCCAATGCCTCACAGTCTAATCCAAAGTTCTTCAGAGACCTTGAGAGTGTCCTTGTATCACTTCTTCTAACCTCCATGTGAATATTTGCCTTGTGTGGGTTCTCTGTAAAATAGTGTTTTAGGCAAATATAAATGTTTCATTTGAACAATATTGCCAGCCCATCCTTATTTAATATTATATCTATTTATTTTAACTTAATATTATCTCTCTGCCTCTGCATCTGTCTGTCTGTCTGTCTGTCTGTCTCTCTCTTTCTCTCTCTCTCTCTCTCTCTCTCTCTCTCTCTATATATATATATATATATATATAGTATCACTTCCTGAAGACTGTCTACAAGCCATCTATGCATTTGACTGTGAGCATATACCTTCTGGTTTGATATATCCCAAGGATGTCAATATGAACATATCTTAGATATTCCAGATTTAACAATCCAACTGTTGAAGTCATATTTCTATATTGCACAATAATTATATGATTGCATGCAACCTCAAATTGCTTTTATCTGACACTGAAGGCAAGACAGGGTGGATGGAAATGAGGGACAGTTTTCTCTTGTCTCTTCAACTGGTTTCTATATCCCCAAATCCTATTTCTTTGGGCCAGCTTTCTAAAAAAAAACTTAACAAGTTTGGTCTTCATGTGGAAGACACATAGCATAGGAGATGACCAGATCTGTTCATTAAAAGCCATTTCCCCATGGTAGACTAGACAGAGATTTTGCTTCATAAGCACAGTCTTTGGAAACTTGGGATCATCCCCATGCCATAATGAGGCTTCAGGGGAAGCTTTTATTGCAAGCTTTCAGATCAGAAATGAAAGTAGTTGTCCTTTGTTCATTATTTTAGGTTTCTGTTCTTTACATGTCTATTATCAAGCAGAGTATATTAGTCATAAACTAAAAATCATCAGCTACAATTGTTCCTATACCTCTAGGAAGAAATAAAGAAATGGTTAACTTCATTTTTTCATACATGCATTATCAACTTGAACAGAGGGTAGTAACAAGAATTTTGTCAACGATCCAAAAAGTTCCTTGGAAGATATTTTTTTTTAACATTTTATGGTCAAAATGTTGTAGAGTCCTTTTAGGGCTAATTCATATCTGACCAAGGAGCAATGAGCATTCCAATTTACATTCCAAAGTTTGAACTTTTATTTTATAAATGAATTTTTCCCTCCAATTCAGAAGCTACTGGCTGCATTACAAATTTTAATGCTACTATTATAGGATCATAATTTAAAAATACCAGTGTTCTCAAAGGACTGTAGCAGCATGTCATTTCCCCACTTTATTAAAATGAATGAACATCTGTACAATTTATTTCTGCCGAGCTATCATCTAAATTCATAAGCTATTTCTCATGTGTCTGAAATCCACGTTGGTTTCCCATTTTCTTTGCCTTAGAAAAAAAAATTACACTTTCACATTTATCACTCTGGGGATATAAACGAGAAGTATACTCTCCACTTCATTCACTTTAGACTAATATCCCGACACAATTTAAACCCCATCTCTTCAAGGCTATTCTGTGAAGGCAAGGCCCTGGAACACCCAGGATCCAATTGGAAAACTCCCCAGCCATCAGTGGGCAAAAGCAGCAAGTTAAGTCACATGAAACCAGGAGAGGAAAGAAAGCAAAGAATGTCACTACATCTGTTGGGATGCTGTAGTGACAGGAAAATATTCTGTACAGCCATGCCACAGAATTGCTGAATAAAGCTTGTCTTCATGTCAATTCCCTGTTAACAGGAATGCTGTATATTACTTTCTGCCTCTGTATGGAGTTGGTAACATAGCTAAGAATCACAAGGTCTAAAGCTAGACCTGACATTCAGAACCATCTCATACAGTACAGTTTTACATGTAAAGAAGCTAAGATTGAAAGGGAAAAGGACTTGCCTAAGTCATAGAGTTGGTAAATATTTGAGCTGGAATTCAGAACAAGAATTTCTGTAAATCCAAGATTCCTTCCAATATCCCTTGGTACCCCCTTGCCACATCTTTTGCCCTGTCCTCAAAATGTTACACTGTTTCTGACTTATGTTTCAGCGGTCTTAGGACCCAGACTAAGACTTTTCTAACACAAAACCACCTATTAATGACAGTTGGAAGTTTTCTGTAAGGTAGAGATTTTGTGCTCACTGGATGTAGTCAAGAAGAGTAGCTTGGGATAGATATAGAATGGATCCCTTAGGTTATCTCATAGTGTATTGATCCCAGAAGTCATGTTTATGTGAGCTCCTGCTGTAAGGAGGCAGTAAAAACATATGTCCAGTATTCAGGCTGGCATGGAAATCTCTCTTCAGCCTACAATTTTCTTCTTTTGGATTCAGTAAGATTCATTTCTCCCCAAAAGTCATCTGAACTTTCGTTGACTTGTTTGTTTTGTTTTGGTTTTAGTGGTGTGGGTATTCCTGTAATTTAAAACACAGCTTGTTTTATTTCTCATGAGGATTGTGGTAAAGAAGCTTTTTGATCCTTAAGAGATAAGAATAAAACTGATGGAATTCTTTCATTTAGCAGAGAGGCCTCTCCCCATAGACAGTGTCAACAATTTCATGACTAATTCCCTGAGGAGTATTAAGCTCATTGGGAAGTAAGAAAGCAGGGAGGTCCTGTTAACACAGTTTATCAATATGGCTACAGAGGAACTATTACAGTGTAGTTTGCTAGCAACCATATGATAAAATAGCATTCAGAGCAACTCAACCTGATGGCCCATCACTGTGCTATAAAAAGCCACATTTTGTGCATTATGTCAAGGATACACTGGTTCAAATAACCTAGATGCCCTTCACCAGAGTTTATTGGGAATATGAGTGGGTTATAGGCCTGGAGGAAAGCAATTTCATCAGGTTTCTAGATTCTAGATTAAAAAAATAATAAAAACAACAAAGTTAGAGAAGAATGTTTGGACAAAGATACAAAAGAAACATTGTCCAATGACATGGATTGTGTTTCTGAAATCCTCAAGATAAAGAATGATTATAAACTAATATTATAATAAATTATAAACTAAGGTCTCTCAGAGACCTTACTTGGGAGTAGAGTAGAATCCTTACAGCTACTTCTTTCCCTTTCTATAGGCTTGTCTGAGAATGTCTTCCTTATTATCTATACATCATGTGGGTTCATTTAATATAATCATAGTTTTTGAGCTGGAAAGGAACTTAGGGGATATCTCATTAATACCTCAATTTTACAGAAGAGGAAAGTAAGGCATAGAGAGACCCAAGGTGTCACAGGTAGATATGATTTCAAACACAAATCCTCTGACTCAGAAGCCAATTCTCTTTCCAATGTGCCATGGTTTCTCTTTAGGTCCTTTTGTCCACAAGCAACCTCCCTTACCATTGAAGTACCTACTCCCAGAAATTTCTTGTTTAAAAACAGTATTCAGACTCTGAAAATTCTAGAGCTGTGGTTCTCAATCTGTGGTTTGTGACCCCTTTGGGGGTCAAACGATCCTTTCACAGGGGTCGCCTAAGGCCATTGGAAAAGATATATTTCTGATGTTCTTAGGAACCATGACACTGCTCCTCTATCCATCTCCAGGTAGATCCACTCACATGTAGATATGCCCACATATGAGTATTAAAGGGTCGTGGTATTAGGATGGTTGAGAACCACTGCTCTGGAGTGTAAGGCATCAAAGTAGAATTTCCTCTCAGAACATCCACTTCATAAGGAATAGGGGAATCTGAACATCTAAATATAAGCAACAAACAGAATAAATTTCTAACTGCTTCATGGATTAAGTTATTGAATTAATCATAGATTTGTGGAATACAGTTCTGTTACTTAGCTCAATTATGAGCCTAATTACCAGATTTGGGCCTAGCACCACAGACTTTCCAAATGCTATTGGGCTCTTGGAGCCAACACTAATATTAACCATTATGTCAGCACACAGTTTCATTAGAAATTTCAACCAGTTCAAGATGTATACTGCTGGTTAATGTGCTCAAAATTATACATCTTCATCTGTGGTCCTGAGGTAAACATCACAAAACCATCCTTTGCGATTGTTGGCCGGTCATCAGTGCTTTGAAAGCCCCACTGGTCTGGAAAAAATAGACTGATTAGATGCTTTGTCAATGCCTGATCAGCATTAGACATATTAGAAAAGATTTTACTTGTGTTGGATTTTATTCTCTTTGGGTTTATTTGTCCACTAAAAATCACCTTTTTTGTATGTTTTGCCTCTGTCATTATGTGCCTCTATAGAGAATAGTATGTTTTTAATCTACTATACAGCCTTTACTTATCCCAATGTGCATGTGAGGGTGGTATGGGGGTAGGGCAGGGAACCTTATTCCAATATTTTCTACCTCAGAAAAGGAAAATAAATATAGTTTTACTTGCTCTCTTTGTCCTGGATTGAGTAGAATTGATGGGAGTGACCAAGTGAGGTTCTTTCTGTGGTGCTAGATGAATGTGTGGGACATAAGTCCTAGATGTAGAAACTGGTATGTGAGTGATGGATTAGCCTGCCCACAGACTCACAGGGAACATGGGCCTATTTTTAGCCAAAGTAAAAATGGGTGCTGAAAGAATAGCAAGACGAATTTAAAATATGCTTTGAATTCCCTGTGGTTGCTATTTCCCTCTATTACAATGAAAGTGTTCTTATTGACTTTTTGTTTTTATTATCACGGCTGCTGCTACTTCTGTTCTCACTTTAACTTTGGGAACAGATCAGTTCTCTTACCAATGATCCAGTTATTGTAAAATGGCATCTAAACACTGCCCACTCTAGAGAAGTACCCAAACTGGGCATCCTTTAGAGTGCCTACATTTAAATGTGAATGCCCATTAATAAATATTTAGTGAACAGTGTATACTATGAAAATAAGCATATGGTTTTCTCTAATCCATTCATCCTCTCATTTGGGTTTATAAGATCTCAGATCAAAGTGAACTCCAAACCGGCCTTGTCTAAAAAGCAAGATACAAAGCCCTGTACACCATGCCTCCTACTGATCTTTCCAACTTTTTTTTATATTGCTTCCTTTCATTAACTTTGCTTTCTAGCCAAATTGAACTATTGAAACTGTTCTCTAAACTTACACCTGAGAAAAAATGTTCTTGTTTATAAATATGAATCAATTAATAAGTGCCTTCTATGAGCCAGGCACTTTGCAAATTTCTGAGGATACAAAAAGAGGCAAAAGATGATCTGTAGTAACAAGAAACTCACAATCTAATATATCAAAGGCCCCTACAAAGATTACAAAAATGACTCCTGGAATGTGTTAGGTGTGAGGAAACAGTTCAGTAAGTTGAAGTCCTCTTTCTATCAGCATCTTACAATCTTCTGAGTCCTTCAAGGGTCAGCTCTCAAGCAGGATGTTTTAGGAGTATGACTGAATGAGACATGGGAAGAGTCTTGTCTGGATGTTAACTCACATTAACTTAAATAATGTTAAAAGTTTTAATCATTCTAGAGTTGTAGGATATTAGTTAGTGGGTACCTTAGTACAAAAAGTGTCAGAGTTACAAGGGACTTTGACTCCATCATATCTATACATTAGCATTTTAAAGATGGGAAAACAGAAGCTTATAGAAAAAGTGACAGACACAATCAGAGATCGTTAGTAATGTGAGGTTATATATGCAGCTTTTTTTTTCTGGGTCACAACTTCTAACTTGTAGCAGTAATATAATGTGATTGGCCTTCTTTTTTGTCTTTCTGCATCAATGTTTTCTATTGTCATATGCCCACAGTTTTCTTCCATGATATCTTTTTTATTTACTTTTTTTAAATTTTGATTTATTTTCATGATATATTTTAATACAAGCATCATTTTAAAATTCTTGGTCACAAAATTAAACTTAACCTTCACTGATTCTACTCTTATATGCCTTTTGTCACACTTGCCTACTATTTCTGTTTGATTTGCAAATTAATCTATTCCTTTCTAGATTCTAGATTAATAACTTTTCCTATCAAGATATTTTCTCAATAATATTTAAACTGCATAGTTTTTTTACCTTTACATAATTTATGCTTTTTGTAAATTTTTCTTATTCCACATATGATTTTTAAAGGTTTTCTTATTTCATTTTTCTCAATTCCATGTAAAACATTTAAACATTTTTTTATTTTAAAATTTTGAGTTCCAAATTCTTTTCCTCCCTCCTCTCACTCCTCCTTGAGAAATCGAGTAATTTTCTATAAATTATTCATGTGCAGTCATGAAAAAAAATATTTTCACATTATCCATGTTGCAAAAGAAAACACAAAAATGCCAAGAAAAATAAAGTAAAAAAAAGGAATTTTCAATCTTCATTCAGGCTCTATTGGTTCTTTCTCTGGAGGTAGATAGCATTTTTCCTTATGTCGTTCACAGTTGTCTTGGATCGTTATATTTCAAAGAATAGCTAAGTCATTCACAGTTGATCATCATACATTATTACTACTACTGTCTATAAAGTTTCCCTGGTTCTGATCATTTCACTTTGCATCACTTTATGTAAGGCTTTCCTTGTTTTGTTTCTTTTTTTCTGCAATTATCCTGCACATTCTATCTCAGAGCACAATACTATCCCCTCATAATTTTATGCCACAACTTGTTCAGTCATTCCCAAGTTGATGGATATCCTCTCAGTATTGAATTCTTTGCCACCACCCCCCAAAAGAGCTGCTATTAATATTTTGTATATATAGGTCTTTTCCTTTTTCCTATTAACTCATTGGGATCCAGACCTAGTAGTGATGTTGTTAAGTCAATGAGAATGCAGAGCTGTTTTTTTGTTTGTTTTTTTATCGGAGGGACCATTTAATGAGAGGAAAGAGAGAATCATAGGGGCCTATACGTAGATAATAAGAGAAATGCCAGTTCACCTGAGAACAAAGCTCTGGGCTTCGCCCCAAACCCAGCCTCCTCTGCCGCCCCTGGGGTGAGGGTGTGGGTGGCACTAAAGGCTCCCATCACAAGGGCTCTGGTAGCAGAGACCACTTGTCCACAGAGTACTGGGGCAGAAGACTGTGCTCAGATCTAAGTCGGACAAACAGCTGCTCTGCAGCTTTGAGCCTGCACAGCCCACACCCGACCTCAGGGCCCGCTGCCTGCTCCAGACTGAGCCCTTGGAAGCACCTGGCTCAGAACTGCTGCCATCCTGGGAACGTGGGGGAGTGGGGCTGGGCATCAGCACGGGAGATGTAGGTAGCTCCCTGGCTTCACTGTCATGCAGCTGATTCTCATTGTCACCGGACTCTCCCGGGTAGGAGCTGCTGTCACTGCCCAAGCTGCTGTTAAAGCCCTGAAAGCTGCCTTAGCCCCCAGAGAGGTCCAGCTCCTCCTCCTCTTCTTCCTCTTCCTCATCTTCCTCTACTTCATCCTCCTGAGAAGGGAGTCTCCTCCAGGCCCAGTTCCATGAGGCCATCTAGGCCTCTAAGCCCAAGCCCTCACCAGGAACCCACTGACTCCATGGCCACTAGGCCTTCTACCCGCTCAAAGCCCATTCTGGGAATGCCATTTTACAGACCTTTCAGCGTAGTTTCAAACTGCTGTCCAGAATGATTAGAGCAGTTAGTGTCCCAATTCCTGTACATCACTTTTAACATTTATCATTTTCTTTCCATGTCTTAATAGACAATCTGATAGGTATGAGGTGGTACCTCAGAGTTATTTTAATTTGCATTTCTATAATCAAAGTGATATGGAACATTTTGTATGACTATAGATAGTGTTGATTTCTTCTAAAAACTGCCTCTTCATATTTTTTGACCATTTATCTTAAGGAAATGAATTGTTTTCTTATAAATGTGACCCATGTTTATTTATATCTACATATTTGAGAAATGAGGCCTGTATCAGAGAAATTTGCTCTAAATATTTCTCTATTTCCTGTTTTCCTTCTAATCTAGGCTGCCTTAATTTTGTTTGTGCAAAACCTTTTTTTTAGCACAACATTATCAAGATTTTACATTTTGCATACCATAAAGCTCTCTACCTCTTATTTGGTTATAAAATTTTCCCTTATTAATATAACAGACTGGTAAAATTTTGCATACTCCTCAAATTTGCTTTCAATATCTCTCTATGTGTTTAAATCATATACCCATTTGACCTTATAATAGTGTGACAATAGTGTGAGATATTGTTCTGTACCTAAATTCTGCCAAACTGCTTTCTAGTTTTCCTAATTTTTATATAATAATAAGTTCTTGTCTCAAAAGCTTGGATCTTTGGGTATATCAAACATGGAATTACAATGGTCAGTTACTACTGTGCATTGTCTACATATTTTATTCCACTGATCCACCACTGTTTCTTAGCCAACAGTTAATTATTTTGATGATTACTACTTTGTGACCCAGTTTGAGATCTAGTACTGCTAGGTCAACTACCTTCACACTTTTTTTCACTAATTCCCCTGATATTCTGGACCCCTTGTTCTTCAAAATGAATTCTGTTATTATTTTTTCTAGTTGTATAAAGTAATTTTCTGGTAATTTGGTATGGCACAGAAAAAGTAAATTAATTTAGTTAAAATTGTCATTTTAATTATATTAATGTGGTCTCCAGTTACTTATATTTATCTTTATTTGTGTGAAAAGTGTTTTGTAATTGTGTTCATATAATTCCTGGGTTTATCTTGGCAGGTTGATTCTCAAGTATTTTCTATTGTCTACCATTATTTTAAATGGCTTTTCTTTTTTTGTTCCTCATTGCTGGACTTTGTGGGTAATATATAGAAAATCTGATCATTTGTAGGGATTTATTTTATATCCTGCACAATTCCTAAAGTTGTTAATTATTTCAAATAGTTTTTTAGTTGATTTCTGGGATATCTTTTGTGAAGAGTGACGGTTTACTTCTCCATTGCCTATTCTAATTTCTTCCATGTAATTTTTTTTCTTTTATTGCTATAAGTAGCATTTCTACTAGAATACTGAATGATAGTGGTGATAATGGGTATCCTTGCTTCACTTCTGATCTTATTGGGAAGTCTTCTAGAATATTCTTATTACAATTAATATACATATTAATTGTAATATTAATATATAAATTGTCCTGATTAAGAGAGGAAGAAATATAATACTTAAATGATCTTAACTTAGAAAAAGAAAGTGAGGGTAGCTAAGTGGTGTGGCAAATAGAGCACTGGCCCTGGAGTCAGGAGGACCTGAGTTCAAATCCGAACTCAGACACTTTACACACTTACTAGTTGTGTGACCTTGGGCAAGTCACTTAATCCCAATTGCCCTCCAAAAAGCAAAAACGAAAAAGAAAGTGAACAAACCATAAATGAGTTCCTAAGGAAAAATTCCCTAGGACCAGATGAATTCAAGTGAATTCTGCCAAATTTTTTAAGAACAATTAATTCCAGTACTACATAAACTACTTGGAAAAATAATGAAAGAAGAAGTCTTACTAAATTCCTGTTGTGACACAAATATAGTGTTCATATTTAAACCAGGGAGAGTGGTTTGAAGGTTTTAGACTGATACCACTTATCATTTTTAAAAAAACTCCATTTTTTTCCTGCTTTCTAGTGGTTTACTTTAGTAGGGATGACTTATAATTTGTCAAAAATCTTCTCTGCATATATTGAGATAGTCATGTGATTTTTGTTGATTTTGTTGTTGATATGGTCAGTTAAGCTCATAGTTTTCCTAATATGGAACTAGCCCTCCATGCTTGGTATAAATCCTACCTGGTCACAGTGTGATAGACTGATGTAATTTCCTTGCTAGTATTTTATTTAAAATTTTTGCATCAATATTATCTAGGGAAATTGGTCTACAGTTTTCTTTCTCTGTTTTCACTCTCCGTGGTTTACATATGAACACCATATTTGTGTCACAACAGGAATTTAGTAGGACTCCTTTCACTATTTTGCCAAGTAGTTTATATAGTATTGGGATTAATTGTTCTTTAAACATTTGGCAGAATTCACTCGAATTCATCTGGTCCTGGGGATTTTTCCTTAGGAACTCATTGATTGTTTGTTCACTTTCTTTTTCTTTTTTGCTTTTTGGAAGGCAATCGGGGTTAAGTGACTTGCCCAAGGTCACACAACTAGTAAGTGTGTCAAGTGTCTGAGGCGGGATTGGAGCTCAGGTCCTCCTGACTCCAAGGCCAGTGATCTATTTGCTGCACCACCTAGTTGCCCCCACTTTCTTTTTCTAAGTTAAGATCACTTAAGTATTATATTTCTTCCTCTCTTAATCAGGACAATTTATATTTCTGTAAATATTCGTTCATTTTACTTAGACTGTTAGATTTATTGGCCTATAATTAGGCAAAATATTTTAAATCTATGTTTACATAATTTTTATTGAGTGCAATTTTATTGCATTATGGCCCAAACAGGATGTATTTAATATTTCTAATTCTCTATGTTTGGTAGTGAGGTATTTATATCTTTATACGTGTTCAAAATTTGTGAAAGTGCTACAATACCACTGAGAAAATGTATGATTTTTTCAATTCTCATTTAATTTTCTGTAGTGGTAAATCATATGTTTAAAAAAAATTAGTCATCACTTTAACTTCTTTATTTTGTAGTTAGATTTATCTAGTTTGGACAAGAGAAGGTTGAAGTCCTCCTCTAGTATAGTTTTTCATCCTTTTCATATTCATATTCATATTTCAAGTTTTTCATATTTCATCCTATAACTCATTTAACTTTTCCTTTATGAATATGGATGCTATGTTATTTGGTGCATATGAGTTTGAACTGATATTATTTCATCATTATAATTATTTTAACAAAATGATATTTTTCCTACTTATCTCTGTTAAATAGGTCTAATTTTGCTTTTGCCTTGTCTGACATCATGATTACCATCCCTGTATTTTTTTTATCTCAACTGAAACATCCTTTTACTCTTTGTCTTTCTGTTCAAATAAGTTTTTTGTAAACTTTTTAAAAAATCCATTCTTCTATCAACTTCCATTTCGTGGTGAGTTCACCCCATTCATATTTACAGTTATGATTACTAATGTGTATTTCCCTCCTATTCTCTCTCTGTCTCTCTGTCTTTCTCTGTCTCTCTGTCTGTCTCTTTCTCTCTGTCTCTCTCTGTCTTTCTCTCCACATGTATGCACTTGTACTATCTCTCTCTCTGCAATTTTATCCTGTCTTTACTCAAAAGTCTATTTTTGCTTTCAACATGACCTCCCTTAAACCACCTTCCTTTCTATCATTTCCCATTTCCTTCCCCTCATTCTTCCCTCATGGGTAAAATAAATTTCTTTACCCAAACTAAGTGTGCATGTTATTCCCTCTTTGAGCCAGTTATGGTAGGAATAATGTTTTGTGTTGCCTGACATCCATCCCCCTTCCCTAATTTCCTGGTCCAATGCAAAATTTCTTCCTTTGATTCCTCTTATGTTATATAATATTTTCCATCCTTCTTTTGCCTTACAACTTCTCCCTGTTTTTCCCTCTTTCTCATTCTTTAATTATTATTATTTTATAACCAACTCATCATAGCCAACTCACACTTATGCTCTCTGTCTATCTATCTACTCCTTCTAACTGTCCATATAGGGATAAAAGTTCTTAGTAGTTACAAGTATCATCTTCTCATACAGGAATGTAAAGAGTTTAACAAAATACAATCCTTCATGATTTCTCTTTCCTGTTTACCTTTTCCTGCTTCTCTTGAGTCTGGCTTGTATTTGAAAGTCACATTTTAAATTTAGCTCTGTTCTTTTCATCAGAAATGCTTGAAAGTACTCTGTTACACTAAATGTCCATTTTTTCACCTTGTAATCCTAGATTTCCCTGCCTCCCTCTGGAATATCATATTTGATGTTGAAGCTACTAAAACTGGTGTAATCCTTACTGTGATTCCATGACATCTGAATGGTTTCTTTAGGGCTGTTTGCAATATTTTCCATTTGACCTGGGAGCTTCAAAATTTGTCTATAATATTTCTAGGAGTTTTTATTTGGGTATGTCTTTCAGGAGGTGATTAATAGATTCCTTCAGTTTTTATTTTTCTTTCTGGTTCTGGGATATCAGGACAGGTTTTCTGAATAATATATTGAAATATGATGTCTAAACTCTTTTTTTAATGGCTTTTAGATTGTCCAATAATTTTTAAATTATTTCTCCTCAATCTATTTTCCAGGTCAGCTGTTTTTCCAATGAAATATTTCAGTTTCTTCTAGTTTTTTCATTCCTTTCATCTTGCTTTATTGTTTCTTGATATCCCATGGAGTTATTAGGTACTAGCTGCCCAGTTACAATTTTTAATTTATTTTTCTGGTGAGCTTTTGCACTCTATTTTTTTAATCTGACAAATTCTGATTTTTAAGGAAAGTTTTGTTTTATTTCCTCAGTAGATTTTTATGCTTTTTTTAACTGTTTGGCCATTTTTAAAAATTGTTATTTTCTCCAGTATTTTTGTGCTTCTTTTACCAAACTATTGACTTTCTTTTTAGGATTTTCTTATATTGCTTTCATCTATTTTCCCAATTTGTCCTCCATCTCTCCCATTTGATTTTTAAAATCTATTTTGACTTCCAGGAATTTCTTTTTATCTTGAATCTAATTCACTTTTTTCCCCTTTTGAGGCTTTGTTTATAGCTGTTTTGACATTGTTGTCTTCTGAGTTTATGTCTTGATCTTCTCTCTCACCATACTAACTTTTTATGATTTGATTCTTTTTGTTGTTGTTGTTATTTCCTAATTTTTCTAGCCAGTTTCTTGTTTTTTTTAACTTTATAATAAAGTCGGACACTACTCCTATGCTTGCAAAGGCATTGTCCCAAGCATCATTTTTTTCCTGTTGTTTTCAGAGGTAGTTCTGGTGGTCTATAAATTTTTTATGCTTTCTAGGTGGTAAGGGGAGGTGTAGTCAGTGTGCTTTTGGACTGTTCTTTTGTCTTTACCCAGGAAGAAAACTTGTTCCTCTGTAGTCACAAGTATACTCCCATTGAATCCATCCATGCCTGCCCATCTTGTTCAAATCCTGTCCATGTCTACTCGTGAGATGACTACAGGGTCATCTTGTTAGAGGTCTTGCCTTCCTCCTGACATCATAAGTATATCAGTGCCTACAGCATTCTGTCCATTTACCTATCATCTCTTACCTTTCCCAGGTGGTCAGATTATCTTGTCTTCCTATCATATAATTCCAACTTGATGTCTTTAACTCCTGTTCTTCTTCAGGATTTTTGTAAGTTAAATGATGCATATTGTTCACACCTAACATGTACCATCCCATTGTGCTCTGTGTGAAATCAGCTTGTTAATTTGCTATACTTCATGCCTTGCTTCTATATATACCACTAATATATTATTGCTATTAGAAAAGATGTATCTTTCATTGTGAGCTTTGGGTTATTAAAAAAGCTTTGTCATTTCCCAAAGACAATTTGGGAAATTACTCCTAATATCCTGATCAACTCTGCCCCCAACTTCATAACCATATTTCCTGTCTGTCCCAGATATACTAATATATATAAAATTGCTTTTTTTGAGGGGGAAAGGCAAGGAAGTTGAGGTTAGGTGACTTGTCCAAGGTCACACAGCTAATAAAGTGTCAAGTGTGTGAGGCCAGATTTGAGCTAGGGTCCTCCTGACTCCACAACCAGTGCTCTATTCACTGTAGCACCTACCTGCACCTCAAAATTACTGTTAAAGAAATATCATTTAAATATTCATTAAATAGTATAGCTAGGTGGTACAGTGGATAGAGTACTGCCCCTGGAATCAGAAGGATCTGAGTTCGAATTTGGCCTCAGACACTCACTAGCTATTTGACCCTGGAGAAGTCCCTTACTCTATTGCCTTTAGTCCCTTGTCTATAAAATGAGCTAGAGAAGGAAATGGCAAACCACTCCAGTGTCTTTGCCAAGAAAATCCCAAATGACATCTGTAATGGTAATAAATTTGTTGGATATTGAGGGCTAAGTATGGAAGGTGTGAGCTCTGTCTGGAAGGTGTGAGCTCTGTATGGAAGGTGTGAGCCTTGTCTGGAAGGTGTGAATTCCCCTGTTGTCTGGAAGGTGTGAATTTCTCTGTTGAAGTGGAAGAATGCCATTGGCTGAGACACTCCCCTGTTCACTTCGAAGAAGGCCAGTTTTTATAAGCAGGAGAATTTTGGAGAAACAGACAGATTTTGGATTTGGCTCCTCAGTGGCTGACTGAAGATATGAACAGGATGGGACTTT
>CM053595.1:160613381-160630087 GCA_028646575.1 Pseudocheirus occidentalis
GAATGGTCAGTATTGAGGGACTCCATAAACTGACCTCAGAATAACCACAGAAGAATCAGCCGATACATTTTTAGAAGTCTCATTTTTGTCTCTAGCATTTGAGCTGTCAAATATAATGGTAGAAGAAAAATATTTTAATTCTTTGTAGCTTGATTTTTGCCAATTGGAAAACATAAATTATAGCAAATGTTTCCTCAAGTGGTTGTATGGTAACTGTTTATACAGTGTTTTGAAATTATGGAGTAGAAGTTACCATAGAAATGTGAAGTGTTGTCATTTATTCTTAATCTAACATGTTTTAGTCTCTTTCATTTTTGAATTGCATAGTCAAGTTAAAGTATTGAATTGAAACAATATAATACGTGAGTTTAATTAAAGAACAGTAAGCCTCTAAATGGATAACAAGTGAGAAACAGGCTTTGTAGCTTATGTATGAATCAGATAATGGTCCTAACAAGGATTATAATCATTCTGTGGAATGAGCTGTAAACAAAAGATAACTGATGGGCATGCCACATACTTTCCTGGTGTCCACATGCCAGGAAGTCTAGAGGAAGGCTGCTAGTACATGGGGTGAACTCCCTGTACATTATTTGTAGGATGACATGGACAAGAGTTTTACGGGATGGAAGGTATGGGTAAGTACTATCTGTATTAACTGTTTTCACCTCACTAAGATCACAAAAATTGAAGTTGGATATAACTATTTTATGTAAAATCATCCTTTCTGAAGTGCATTCATGTCATGAAATCTGTTGTATTCTTCCTGATTATTATTCCTTTTTTCTATCAATCCCCTTCCTTCTCCATCTCAGCATCATTACTCTATTCTTTTCCACTGATTGCTTCCTGTCTTGTCTTAAAAAAAAAGTGCATAGGTCTTCCCTATCTGTAAAACAAATAAATAGCAACCCTTCTCTATCTCTGTTGCATATCTAAAATGAGGTATTATAGCATACCTCCAAGTCAGCATTTCCCAAATCAAACACATCACTATCCACCTAAACATCCTCCTCTTCCTTCTGGGAAGACAGGTACCAAGAGTTTCCTGGTCACCCAGAATAGAAATATCCATGCTATCTCTGCCTCTTCTTTCTCTTTGATCAGTTTAACATATATTTAGTTACCAGGTTCTGCTGATTTATCCCTCATAATGACCCCACTCTTCCCTTCTGTTGTCTACATACTATTCTAGTCCTTCATGATCTCTCATATGACTATGCCATCCTAATTGGGCACTTTGTTTTTAATTTTCCTCCCTTGTGATTTATTCCACATATGCCATAAGAGAAAGGAAAGAAGAATTTAAGTGTCTATTAAGTGTTAAATATCATACTAACTATTTTACAAATATTATCTCACTTGGTCCTCAAAACAATCTTTGGAGGTAGGTGCTATTACCCCAATTTTAGAGATGAGAAGACTGAGGTATTCAGAGATTAAGTGTATTGCACAAAGTTACATAGCTACTAAGTGTTTGAAGCCAAATTTAAATTCAAGCTTTCCAGATTCCAAGCCCAACACTATTCACTGTGCTACCTAGTTGTCTTCATATAAAACCATTCCAATTATGTCATCATAGTCCAGTCAAACTATGATATTATTAGTATGGTAACTACCCCAGGCAATGGAGAGTTTAACATTACTAAGCTTTCTCCTTCATCTTGTCCATCTTTTTCATAATGCATATTTCCTAGTCCTTATCAAGTACTTTGAAGTTTACAGAGTGCTATCTGTGTATGTGTATAAATCTCTTCTGCTCCTTATGATAACCCTATGTGATGAGTACTATTATCATCCTTATTTTACAGATGAGAAATGTGGTACTGACAGATTCTAAATGGCTTGTCCAGGATCACAGTTAGTGACATTTTGAGGCAAGATTTGAACTGGATCTTCCCAATCCAAGTCCAACACTTTATTCATTATGTCACATAGTAATCTAATTTATCCATTGGGATGGAAATCTCTTTGTTTTTTATTTTGCCATGCTATGACAGCATTTAAATTATCTTAATGATATCCTGTTTCCTTCCAACTACTCTCCCATTTACATAACTAGATCTGTAAAGTCTTCCAAAATCTCTTCTAACCTACTTTTTACATTTTCACTACTTTCATATTTGTAGGACTTGATCTGGTAAAAGTATTTATTCTTCTCCTGATATGTGTTCCTACTTTAATCTCCTATTGTATATTTCATTTTAAATATCTTTTTTTTCTGTATCATTGCCTGTTGAAATTCCAAACATCTCTAATTCCATCTCTTCCTTGAATCTTTCTTTGATTTTCTGCACTTGATTTAATCTCAGTCTTAATGAGACCCCCTATCCCTTCCTGTTGCTTTTGACACTAGTCTTATATCTCTTTTAGGACACGTGTACACACACGCACACAAGGACATGCATGCAAATGCACATATACACATGTGCATATACACATAAATACCTATTCTAACATCTAGAGACTAGAAACTAAATTCAGTTCAGGAAGAAATATTTGTCTTTATGTCTATCTATCACATTCTGACATTCTTTATTTTATTAGAGTTGTTTATGTTATGTCATTACTCAAAATCCTACCAGAATTTAAGATCTTTAAGAGTAGAGATGATATGTTGTTCGTCATGTACCCTATCCCCTAGCTTAAGACTTTGTTCATAGTAGGGGCTGTGAGTTCTATTGAACTCAAATAATGTGGTTAAGGGTGAATGTGTCTGCATGAGCAAAACATTTCTAAGGTTATCACATTGGAGGAAATACAGAGAGAATACATGTTTATTTTAATTAGATTTCTAGTCAGCAAACATATGACTTGTTAGTTTTATCTTAGTAATGAAATATTTTCTAAATATATAAAATATAGTCCCTCTTTCACAAAATAAAGCTACGTCACCTAGCCAATGATTTTCCTATCTTATCAACTAAATGGATATGTCATATCTTGTTTTTGTTGTTTTTGTCATTGTTATCATCATTAAGATATAGTCAAAATATAGTTGGAAAGGATTGTACAAGTCACGAAGCATTTATTTAGCACCTGTGTGCTAGGCATTGTGCTAAGAGATGAGATGACAAAGAAAGTCATGCTCTTTTCTCACAAAGAAAGGCTGCTCCAGGGAACTTAAAATATAATGGGTAAGACAACATACAATCCACTATGTATAAGCAACACATACTTGAGATAAATTTTTAGGTAAATATTTGAGATATATATCTCAAGTGGAAGGCATTAGCATTAAATAAGCCAGGACAAGGGCTTCTTTTAAAGACTAGCTAAAACTTGCAGGCATACGGGGAAGTCAGAAGGTAAAGATGAAGAGGTAGATAGGTCCAGGAATGGAGGAAAGCCAGTGATAAAGCACTGGGTCAGGCTATGGAGTGTCTTATGTGAGGAACAGAAATAAGGCTCTCATAGGTATGGAGCACAGGTTTATAGAAGGAGATTAATGTGTAAAAAGACTGAAATTGTAGGAAGGGGCAGTGTTCTAGAGGGTTTTAAAAGCCAAACAAGAATTTGTTTGATGTAAAAGTAATCAATAGTCACTGGAGTTTATGGAAAGGAGGGAGTAGCATGATCAAATTTGTGCTTTAGGACTATCACTAAGTGGAAAGATGGGTTGCAGTGCGGAGAGGCCTAATGTAAAACTAATGATAAAAATCCCTGGGTGAGGTGATGAGGGGCTGCATCACCATTGTGGTGGTAGAATTATGGTTGATACTGAAGCACATTAAAGGAATTTTGTGAATGTAGAATCAACAGGACTGAGCGGCAGGTTGGATATGATAGAGGTGATAGAGAGTGAGGAGCCTAACATGACATCTAGACGTCAGATGACCAGGTGACTGAGAAGATTATAGTACCCTCAAAAGTAATAGAGAGGCTTATAATAGGAGAGGATATGGGGGTAAAGATGAGTTTGGTTTTAGATATGTTAATTTAAGGTGTCTACAATAAATCTCTTTTAAAATGTCCAATAGACATTTACAGATGAAAGACTGGAGGTGAGCAGAGAGGTTAGGGAGGGACAAGTAGATCTGATAGTCATCAGAATAGAAATGATAATTCAATCCATGGGAGCTGATGAGATGACAAAGTACAAAAATACAGAGAAAAAAATAAAGAGGGCTCAGGTCTGTGAGGTACCCATGTTTAGCAGGTATCAGCTGCATAAAGATCCAGCAAAGGAAACTGAGGAGTGGCCAGATAGGTAGGAAAAGAAACAGGAGAGAGCTTTATCATGTAAACCTGGAGAGAGTAGAGTACAAAGGAGAGGAGTCCAATTTACACTGTCAGAGGCTGTGGAGTGGGTCAAGAAAGGTAAGGATTGAGAAAAGTTCATTAGATCTGGCAATCAGGAAATTATTAGCAACTTTGAAGTGAGAAGTTTCAGTAGAATAATGAGATAAAAAACTAGCCTGAAGAGAATTAAGAAAGTTAGAGGAAAATAATTGGAAAAAATACCAATTGTAGATATCATTCTCAAGGAATTTAGACATGAAAGGGAGGGCAGGGATGGGGGAGTAGACAATGGGAATGAATGGATGAATTCAGATTTTTTTGAAGGTAGAGGAGACATAGGAGTATTTAGAGATAACAGAGAAGAAGCCAGTAGACAAGGAACGTCTGTAAATCACTGAAAGAGTAGAGATGATAGAGGAAAAAATCTGCTGAAAAAGATAGGATGGTGTAATGCCATGCATGCGCAGCTTTCCAGAAGAATGCTACTGTGAATAGCTCTTAAGGTTCTGGTTACACAATATAGTAAGCACTCTTATTTATTCAATAACAAATCAGAGCAAAACATTCACAGAAAATCTAGGTACAGTATTCACAATGTTACAACTTATCACAGGAAATCAAAATATAGCATTAACAACAGCTTATCACAGAAAATGGCCACATAGTTTTCACTATAGTGGTCACAAAGTTTTTAACAAAGAAAAATCATTTATAACTCAATCATTCAATGATCTTTAAGGAAGTTTACCTCCTCAAGGAGCACAAAATACAATAGTCAAAAATCTCCACTCATGGGACGCATTAAGTTAACTAAATCAGTCACTTATTCAGTCATCAATCACTAAGTACAATCATTTAGTCAATCAATCATTCAAACAACTCAATCATCCTTCATCATTCACTATTCAACCATCAGAAAATACATAGTAAATTTACAATTTCTCAGTCAGTACACAATATTCAAGTAAAGTCTTCTTTCAGCTTGACTTGGGATGGTTTCTCAGATTCCCTGGATCCCCTTCCATGGTCACAGATCCTACCTGCATTCACCAAACTGTCACCTGGGTTTAAAGTCAGATCCTTGTCCAGCTTTCTATGCAGTCTCTCTACCACACTGAAGCTCACAGTGTCCAGTCCACCCCAAATCCTTCACAGTTTCTTTTCCCAGATAGTCAAGGCTTAACAAAGCCACAAACAGACAAAGTCTTAAATCCTTCACAGTCGTGCTTCCTCAGTCTTTTGTCATCTTTGTCTGGCCCTGGGACTCACCAGAAGTTTCACCTGGTTCCCAGAACCAAAATCACTCCATCCAGGTTTTCAAAATCAAAATCATTCTCTCAAAACTGAGCAATGTTGTGTGTGTGTGTGTGTGTGTGTGTGTGGGTGCTTTCCTCTTCAGCCTCCTTGGCTCCTCTTCAACCTCCCCAGTTGTAGCAGCTTCTGCCTCCATGGAGTTTGCTCCAAGAAGATCTGTCTCAGTTACCACTTCTCACTTTTCTTCTCAATTATCAGTCCAGCAGTAGCAGCCTGGCCTCCAGATACTGCTAAAGGAAATTCTCTCTTTCTCCAATGGCTGCAGCTTTTGCCTCCAGGAAACTTGCTCCAAGAAGATCTGACTCTCCCTCTCTGGGGCTTTTCCTTATATACACACAGGATTAGCTTCCTGTTTCAGCCAGCTCCTTACTGTTAAGTCAGGAACAGGGATTCATACCGTCTTGATTAATTAATTACTAAGTGCTAAATACCTGTTACCTTTGCCAATACAAAGGGATCTTCAAATTCAAATTACATTACCATTATGGATGGAATGATGTCGTATGCATTTGGAGGAGTTTGCTGTGGCAAGGAGAAAAATTATCTCTTCATATATTCCTTCAAAGTCAAGCTTTTGTGTTTCAGCTTTCCATATACTTTCTAACTTCTTCAGTGGTACTGATTACCCTGGAAATCTAAAATACTGAGATGGCATTAGCTATCTAGCATTAGCATTTCCATTGGCATTAGCAATTTTCCATTGTATATATTCAAGGGTTATCATCAACAGAGTTTTGCAATGAATCCACTTTGCTCAGGTTTCTAAATGTGTAATTTACCTACTGTCAAGGTATGTTAATGGCTCATTTCAGAACACCAAATGGACCCTTCTGCATATGCTTTCTTCATAAATCCCATTGACGTACCTGGACCTGCCTCTAGGAAAGGCACCCTATCTTTTCACTCTCTTTTGGATTTTGGTTGCCTTGTCTTTGTTTCTTTGCTTTATCTCCCCTACTTTGCTCCTTATGGTTCATATCAACCTGTTCTCTTTTATCAGGCATGTGGCCTCTTGGCAGTTCCTAGATCATAAGTTTGAATAGTCTAGATAGAATTTTTTTTTCATTATAGAAGCTCATGTTTGGCAGGTCTCAAAGGTAGTATAGTCCAATTGGAACTTTAAAAGGAACCCTTTTTCTTCCTTTTCTGATCCATGGTCATCCAGATTTTGCTTGAAGACTTGTAGAAAGAGGGATTCTTCTCCCTTTTGAGCTACCTCATCCCAAAGATTTAGATGCTTTTTATGGCTAAAAAAAAGTTTTGGTTTTGGTTTTCATTTTCCCCTCTTTAAGCTGAAATACACTTTTCTTCAACTTCTACCCATTGCTAATAGTGTTTTTTTTTTCCTCTGGGGTAAAGCAGAACAAGTCAAATCCCTTTTCTAAGTGACAGCCCTTCAAATACTCAAAAGCAGCCATAGTGTTTCCCATAAGTTTTCTCTTCTTAAACTGTTTCCCTGTTGGATACCTAATACATAGCCATCTTTAAAAATCAGATAATCACAGTTTTATTTAAATTGTTGAATTTGAATTTATGTTTAAACATCGAGGACCATCTCTGGAGATGGTGAACTGAGGGAGATAAGGGTGATGGTGACTGGTAGTATTAAAAGCCTGGGGATGGCAGTCAGGAGGCTAGCAGGCAGTTATTACTACATAACTAGGTCTAGTGGACAAAATCCTGCTAGTAACTGAAGCAAGGTTTAAGTTTTTCTGATTACAGTTAGGGAACTATGGAAGTTCTGGAGCAAACAGAATGTGTCTTAACAGGTATTAATCAGCTGAATGGAAAACACTCCTGGCATTATGTCTCAAAAACACAATGCTTGAACTGTGGTTTCCTTTTCATTCTTCCTCAACCTAGTTGTCTCCCATCTTGCAGACAGATGCTAAGAATTTTTTAATACATTCTTTATGAAAAAAGAAACAAATTACACAGATTCCTCTGAGAAGTGATAGACAAATTAGTTTTCCCCTTTTCCATCTCAAGGCATCAAGATTAAGGTTTATGATTAATGATTTGCAAGTCAATTAATCAACCGTGGCTTTTTAAACCTCATTTCTCAAATTACTTCTCTTTCAACAAACAGTCTTTTTGACATCTCCATAGCGTCCCTAGATTCACTTTCATGTTAATTGAAATTCCCAGCTATTTTTCATTCTTCCCAGCTTATTGGTATAACCTGTTTATGAAATATTTGCAAACATATTACTATTCACCTGTAATATGTCAAGGGTAAGTACTAAAACAATACTTTATTCTCCCAAATACTTAAAAAGAACAATAAAAATTATGCTAATTATGACTTGCCAATCTCAGGTTTCTTAAAACTATACCTTTCCTTCCAAAATTATAGATATGTTATTGGGCAACTCTGCTCAGTCAGTATAGTAACAATTACTTTCTGCTTTGTTTTAGTTTCATGCCACTGTCAACGAAGGAGTTGTGGGAGTGATTGTCAATTTAACGGTTGAAGACAAGGATGACCCCACCACTGCCGCCTGGAGAGCTGTCTACACTATCATCAATGGAAATCCAGGACAGAGTTTTGAAATACATACAAATCCCCAAACCAATGAGGGAATGCTTTCTGTTGTCAAAGTAAGAACTGTTCTTGTTCTCCTTTTCTTCTTTGGTGGGAGCTGAAGGATAACCAAAATAGACTGGAAAGGTATTGTAGTTTAGAGGAAGGGGTGCAGAATAGAGAGGCAGAAGATCTGGATTTAAAATACTAATTCTTCATTTTACTACTTCTATAATCTAATACAGGAGGCAGCTAGGTAGCTCAGTGGATGGAGTACTGGGCCTAGAGTCAGTAAGACCTAAATTCAAATTCATCGTTCAACACTCATGTGTTGTGTGACCCTGGGCAAGTCAGTTAACCTCTGTTTGCTTCAATCCACTAGAGAAGAAAATGGTACACTACTCCAATAACTTTGCCAAGAAAACCCATGGATGATATTGTCCAGAGGAGCATAATGAGTCAGATGTGAATGGATGACTAAACCACAAAAAGCTTAGGCACTTAGTTCAAGTGTCTTCTCTGGTGCTCATTGTCCCAATTTTATATCATGCACACTAAAGCAGGCATGATATTGAAAATAGTTAGAATGGAATGTACAGAATAGAATAATATACATGAGTTCCATGAGCAGAAAGCCTTCCTATTTCCCTACCTTTGAGTTGCAAAGATTGCATTCCTATAGTATGCTGAGAAGACTAGATGCCATTTTTCACATCATAAAACAAGAACTTAATGTGATTTGAAATAATGTCTCTTTTGAAAATTTAGTTTAAACACAGTCTAAATTTCCTTTGCATTTAATTGACTTGAACATTGTGTCTTATAACAGTTGACCACAATCTTTTGCATAAATTTCATGGCTTACCAAATCTTAGGGAAACATATGAGTATATTGTAAACAGTCAACAATTCAGTTTTCAATAAAACCATTTGCTAGAGAAGGCAAATAAGCCAGGTTAGCCACAGGTTTCTTTTTTTCCATTTTACTTATGAGCATTTTGTTTTTTTCCAATTACATATAAAGATAGTTTTCAATGTTCATCTTTGCAAGATTTTGAGCTGCAATTTTTCTCCCTCCCTTACTTTCCTCAACCCCATGCTCCCTCCTCAAGCAAGCTAACATTAAGTTATATGTGTGCAATCATGTTAAACATATTTTCATACTAGTCATGTTGTGAAAGAAGAAAGAACAAAAGGGGAAAACCATGAGAAAAGCAAAAACAAAAAAGGTGAAAATAGTATTCTTTGATATGCATCCAGATTCCTTAGTTCTTTATCTGAATGTGGTCAGCATTTTCCATCTCGAGTCCTTTGGAATTGTTTTTGATGATTGTATTGTTGAAAGGAGCTGAGTCCATCACAGTTAATCATCACACAATGTTTGCTGTTACTGTGTACAGTGTTCTCCTGGTTCTGCTCACTTCACTCAGTATAAGTTCATGTGAGTCTTTCTAGGTTTTTCTGAAATCGACCTACATATCATTTCTTGAAGAACAATAGTATTCCGTTACATTCATTTATACCACAATTTGCTCAGCCATTCTCCAAATGATGTAATTCTAGGTTTCAATGAAGTATGGATTATGTAATAAATTAGTCAAAATGACTCCTTCTAGGGAAGTTGCATGGAATAAGCGAGGGGGTAGCTTTGTGGTAAGACCAGCTTTCCTCTGGACCCAGTAGAGGCCTTCATCACCTCATGCCTAGACTATCGTAATAGTCTTTCTATCTCAAATCCCTTTCCACTCCAGTCTGTCTTCTACTTAATGTCAAATTGATCTTCCTAAAGCCTGGCAGGTTTGAGCATATCAGTCCCCTTCTTACTTTCAATAAATTCCGTAGTGTTTCCATACTACCTTCAGGATCAAGTATAAAATCCTCTGCCTGGCTTTTAAAGCCTTTTGTAACCTTGACCCTTCCTAATTTTCCAGTCTTCGTACACATTAATCTCTTCCATGTATTATCCTATCCAGTGACACTGGCATCCTTTTCATTCTTCCCACATGAGATTCTACCAGTCCTGAGAGTTTTCATTGGTTATTGCCCATGTCTGGAAAATTCTTTGTCTCTGCTTCTGTCTTTCTCCGTCTCTCTGTCTCTCTCTCTCTCTGTCTCTCTGTCTCTCTGTTCTCTCTCTCTCTCTCTCTCTCTCTCTCTCTCTCTCTCTCTTTCTCTCTCTCTCTCTCTCTCTCTCTCTCTCTTTCTCTCTCTCTTTTTCTCTTTCTCTCTCTCCCTCTCTTCACATCCTAGCTTCCCCCTCTTCTTTCAAGAATCAGCTAGAATCAGCAAGAATCTCCAGCAAGAATCATAATCTTAGAGTGTTCCCTCTGAAATCACCCCCAGTTTACCTCATGCATATTTTGTTTGCTCATAGTTGTTTATATGTTGTACCCTTTCCCCTACTCACTCCCCCTAAGCTGTCTTTTGTCTTTGTATTCCTGGTATTTAACAAATGATTGCATGTAATAAGGACTTAGTAAAAACTAGTTGATAGACAGATCTTATAAGTTTTCTTAAATTCTTGGAAACGGGATCTATAACGTCTTTTGGCAGATTATTCTGAAAATGTAGTCGAGGTTTATCTGTTTTTCTGTTGGTTTTGGGTTTTTTTTTAAGCTAACCTAAATTGGGTATTGAAGTGTATTTAGTTTGTTTATCTTAGGGCAGCAGTGAGGTATAATGGAAAGATCAATGTCTTAAGAATCAAATAACTTGGGCTCAAGACACCAATAGCCAAGGGAAGTTCTTAAACCAAAGTATTTTTTAGTATGACTATAAGCCTTGAAAATAAAATTTGCTAGAGATATAGGATGTCCCAAAAGTCTTAATGCACTTTTTAAGATACTAGAGTTTAAAAAAAGAACTGTTCTAATGTTTATATTTGGCCATTGAATGATATATCTTTTCCCATGGTCCAGAAGTCTTAGTGCACTTTTAAGTTTCCTTTAAGATTTTTGTGACACCCTGTATATCTTTTTTTAAAGAGATTTATGGACCTATGATTTCATCAGGTCTTCCTGGCACTCAGGCCAGTTCTCTATCCATTATACCACACTGCCTCACAGCACACATACACACATACCTACATATACATGGTCACAAACATCAACCTCTTTGGGATGAAAAAACCCATCCAAAATTTAATTAAAAACATAGACATCTCTTAGGATAAGAACAGGAACTTATTCTCTTCCCCAGAAGAAGAGGGCCTTCTTTCCCATGACTGATCATGAGAAAGGGACAAGGCAATATGGAGGGAGCAGGGTTTTAAACCTTAACACAGTCAAGTCCCCTTCCCTGATCACCCCTCTCCCATTAGCTGAGAGGTAGACTCAAGTCTTGGCACCAAAATCTTCCCCAGTGGCAAGTCATGTGGAAGCCTGCCACTATCTCTCAGTGGCTGGGAAACAGGTTTACAAACAACAAGGATACTGACTGACAGCAAGGGAAAGGGGGAAGGTTCCCAAAGCAAAGGAGGAGGAGTGAGCTCTGATTGTCCCTGACTCCCACTGGCTGGGAGGAGGGGCCCACAGAGGTGGGAAATCAGAAAGACTCCTGAAAGGGCTTGTTGCTGGTTGACAGCAGTAATGAAGGGGGGAGGGCAGTTAACAATCCAAAACTGCCTGAGAAGTGTTTACTCTCCTCAGACAAACCCATACCTACATCTACATTCAGTTACCCTCTACCAAAAAAAAAAAAAAAACCACAAAACACTCCCAGGAGATGATTTTGAATATCACCTCCCACCCCCAGTGGAAAAGTTATATTGCCGATGGCCAAATGTAAACGTTAGAATAGTTATGTTTTCTAGCAGAATACTATTTGTTTCTTGTTTTTTTAAATTTATATACACATTTGTTTTTAAAACTTTGAGTTACAGATTCTTCTCTTCTTCTTGCTTATTGTTTTAGTAAATAATATTTTTTCCAATTACATGTAAAGTTTTCAACATTCATTTTTGTAATATTTTGAGTTCCAAATATTTCTCCCTACCTCCCATCTCCTCCCCAAGACAATAAGCAATCTGATATAGTTTATATATGCATAACCCTGTTAAACATATTTCCACATTAGTCGTGTTGTAAAAGCAAAATCAGGGGGCAGCTAGGTGGCTCAGTGAATAGAGCACCTGCCCTGGAGTTAGGAAGACCTGAGTTCAAATCCAGCCTCAGACACTTAACGTTCACTAGCTGTGTGACCTCGGGCAACTCACTTAACCCCAATTGTCCTGCCTTTGCCCCCTGCAGAAAAAAAAAAAGAGGGAAAAGCCATAAGAATTTTTAAAAAGTGAAAATACTATGCTTCAATCTTGATTCAGACTCCATAGTTCTTTCTCTGGATATAGAAAGTATTTTCCATCATGAGTCTTTTGGAATTGTCTTGAATCATTGTATTGCTGAGAAGTGCTAAGTCAATCATAGTGGGTTATCACACAATGTCACTATTACTATGTATAGTATCCTCCTGGTTCTACTCACTTCATTTAGCGTTGGTTCATGCAAGTCTTTCCAGGTTTTTATTCCCCTCCAAAATCTGCTTGCTCATCATTTCTTATAGCACAACAATATTACATTGCATTCATATACCACAACTTTTTCAACCATTTCTTAACTGATAGGCATTCCCTTAATTTTCATTTCTTTGCCACCATAAAAATAGATGTTATAAATATTTTCATACATGTAGGTCCTTTTCCCTTTGTTATGATCTCTTTGGAAAGAATTCATATTTATTCCAAAACTTATTGCCAAAATTCATGTGACTCAAACTACAAGGACTTGGATATTGGTCATTACCTCTTTCTAATTTCCTTTAAAGCCGATATTCTAAAACTGAGAGTGCCAAACTGAGTGTGGAGCCACAAAATCTCAAAATTAGGAGGGACTTTAGAGTCCATTTAGTCTAACCTATTCCTGAGTAGAAATTAGTTCCATTACCTTACTAACAAGTGGTCTCTCTCTCTCCTATATTTGAAGACCTCTAGCAAAAGAAGGCTAATTCCTTTTTTCACAAAGCCTGTCTAATGTTTGAGACAGATATTCCTTCTCTTCCTACCTACTTTCTTGAGAATATATTTAGTTCTTTAAAATGATCTTTAAATTTGTCTATGCCCTTCCGAAAATGTCACACAGAACCAAGCACAATACTGCTGTGGCATGACTAAGGTTAATTAAGGTGGTATGATCACTATTCACATTCTGTACTTTAAAACTTTATCTTTGTAGGATGGGACTGGAGGAGAACAATGAATGGTTCCCCCAACCCAGAACTTATTTTTAAATAGATATCACAGTAAGAGAGTCCTGGGGTGTTGGGGTTGCCATGTTGATCAAAAAGAGTATTTACCAGTGAACCCAGGCAGGGGATGGTAGCACTTCCTGTCCATAGCTTTGTTTTTACCACCCAATTGCAAATTTAAGGAGCCAAACATTGGCAATTCACATTTTTGTCAACTTATGTTTATTGACTTTCCATGTTTAATTGAAGAAATATTAAATGAAAGTGTATAACATCAATATTACATTCTTATTGACTTTCCTGAATTCTATACCTCTTCTAAGCTCATTAGCCAATTAGTGATATGGACTTAATGACTTATTTGACTTAACCTCAAGGATCCATAATTTCATCAGTCTGGGCATTCTCTCTGCCAGTAATACAGGATTCAGTTCTCTCTGTGGTCTTAGAGACCTGCTAAGGCTTACATTCTCATGAAATGGGGGTCACACAGTGATAAGTGCCCCCAAACTTGAAGAGGCTTATCTTCACATGACGGGCAGACAAAATGTCACCAGTGCCTTGCTAAAAGTCTTTCCAGTTTTGAAGAGACTCTCCAGGACTTATGCTCCTTTGGACTATCTTTCAAGAATAACATATTATGATTCATTGATAATCATGTTCCTTGCCCTTTTAAAACCAACATTCCCTGACAGTGCTTGTTTTTAGCAGTACCTTGGAATAGTACTTCTCTAGCTGTTGGAAAATTCTAAGATTGACATGATTGATGTGCTAGAAACCTGAGGGATATAATTTCTGAAGAGCCCATTGTCTTTGCAGCATACACTTTATGGTGGCTATTAGCATTAAACTAAGGCAACACTTTAGATTCTTATACTTCCAGGAAGATGAATGGGCAGCTTTAAAATTGAATCCTTGCTTTTATCATTACCTTGATTTAGAAATGCTCCCAATATTTATAGTTTTAATGGTGCCACAGTTGCAACGTGACTTATATGCTTCACCTTTAATGGGGAAAAAAGTGCCCATATTTGAACTGTAGTACCTCGTTCTTAAATGCCCACGTTCCCATACATATGTATTTATTTCTGTCCTGAGGTGGTTCTCTGCATGTTTTTCAGCCTTTGGATTATGAGATTTCAGCATTTCACACACTGCTGATCAAAGTAGAAAATGAAGATCCATTGGTTCCTGATGTAGCATATGGCCCCAGCTCTACAGCCACAGTCCAGATAACTGTCTCAGATGTAAATGAAGGTCCGGTTTTCCACCCAGACCCCATGACAGTGACCAAGCGTGAGAACATCACTATTGGAAGCATGCTGTTGACAGTAAATGCCACAGATCCTGATTCCTTGCAGCATCAGACCATTAGGTGAGTATATTATTATCCAATCTAAGCCTGGAAAGGGAAGTGTAAATGCCTGCTCTGTCTGTAGAAGCTGGTTGTCAGGTGCAACATAGCATTAAATTAAACTTGTTAGAGACCTGGAGAAGGCACAGGAATTTGTCATAATGAAAAAAGTTTTGAGGTGATGGAGCTAAGAACTCTATTAGTTAGCTGAGAGATAGCTGCTCTGCCTCTCATGAGACTGAGCAATAAGATAGACCTGGAGTATAAGAAGCTAGAGAGACAAGGTAAAGTTGTAGTTCAGTGTAGAACTGTCACGTGATGAGTAAAATGTTGGCTTCAGATGCTGTGGAGTGGTATCAAAGATGCCTGTCTGGTCGGGCTTGGACTAGATGTCCCCTAAAGATCTATCAACTGAGACTGTGCTTCTGTGATGAGAGTAGGGTTGGTAACTACCCACAGAGAAATTGTATTTGGAGTTATCATATACTGATAAAAGTGTTTGTGGATGAAAAGGGAAAAGAGACAGTGATTTCAGAGATGTTGGCCCCATTTCTCAGATTATATACAAGGATCAAAAATAGTTATTGTTACATTAGTAATAAGCAGACTATGATTAGCTAATGCTTTAGAATTTGAAGTGGCAAAACCAGTATTGTTCTTTGTGATATATGTGTGGTTATGCAAATGCAGATATCTCTCTACATGCATGTATGTGAACTTGTGATTTTACTAGTGTAAGAAATGACCAATGCAGAAGAAATTCCCTCTATTGATGCTGATCAATAAATGCTACGACTCTGAAAGTTTCATAGAATCATCGATTTAGGGTTGGAAGGAAGCTCAGAGCCATTAATTCTACCTTGCTGCATCTTATAGATACAGAAACTGAGGCACAGAGAGGTTAAGTCACTTGGTGTAACAGCAAGCACCCTAGCATACCCATAATGACTGCCAGCACAGGTTCTTTAGTCTGCTTTTCTAAAGGAAAACAACTCAAAAAGGGTCAACAATCTTATTTTAATCAATCAAACACATATCATTTATCTATTTGGGGGAAAAAGTCAGCACCCTGAACTTTGGAGAAAACAAACAGAAGTTACAAGCAGACAAAAACTACAGACAGAGAAAATAACACAGTTCCACAGACAGGGCTTCTAGCTGTCTGACCATCACATACATATAGTTAGTCACCAGAGAGAGAAGCACCAGCATCTGGGTTTTCAAAGCCAGGAGTCTCCATGGCTGCCCAGAGTCTTATGTGGCCAAATCACACAACTCTTCCCAAAGTGAGTCCCAAAGCAAAACCTCACCCCAGAAGTATATAGCCTTCTCCTGGATCAGACAACATAACCAGCCTCATGACCCACTGACCAATTACAAAGTAACAAAAGTTGTGCCTTCCTGGAAAAACAAGCCTCCCACAACAGGCTCCATGTGACCACATGCAGCCTATTAGGGGACAGAGTATATTTTCAAATCAGCGAAGGTCCTCAAATTCGCTTGGGCCTATCAAAGGGAAGGGAAGATCTTTAAATTCCCATTACCATTGGTAATTATACTTGGTCATGGTCATGTAACTCCTACATCTTAGAGAGAGATGACTTGAAATTCTAAGGCCAGACCTCTACAGCTTCTATATGCTGTGTTGCTTCTCTTGCTTTCTTGTTACTTAAAAATAAAATTTCATCCATATGAAGCTCATATGTAGACATAGATGTAGACGGAGAGGTAGACGTAGATGTAGATGTAGATACATAGAAAAAAACCTAACCTGCTTTTCCAAAGATATATATGTACATGTGTATAATTTAGGATCATATGAAAAACATCTACAAAGTAGCATTAAAAATCCCACATAACTTGGCCCCAGTGACCTAGATTCCTTGATGTTTTTATACAAGGCTCTCTATCTCTTCAATGAAGGCATTTTCACTTGCTGCCCCTCGTGCCAGACATGCATATTCTCTTCTTCTTCTCTCTTCTCTCTCTCTCTCTCTCTCTCTCTCTCTCTCTCTCTCTCTCTCTCTCTCTCTC
>CM053595.1:160630587-160669895 GCA_028646575.1 Pseudocheirus occidentalis
CACACACACACACACACACACACACACACACACACACACACACACACACACACACACACACACACACACACACACACTTCCACCTGCACCTCCACCTGTACCTCCTTATACTTCCTTGGCTTCCTTCAAGTCTCAATTAAAATCTTACCTTTATAAAAAAGCCTTTACAAGATGGCTCCCCTCCCCATACCAGTACCTTACCTATACTTATGGTTTGTACATAGTTGCTTTAATGTGTGCATGCCTGTTGTGAGTGCTTCAAGAACAATGGCTATCTTTTGCCTTTTTATCCCTAACACTTAGCACAATATGACACATGGTAATTAATAAATGCTACCTCACTGACTAATTGATCCCAAATCTTTTCTTCCCTTCATGTATGTATACATACATACATATGTATTCATTTATACATATATGCACAGATATATAATTCAAAGAGTCTGAATGATAATATTTCCAAAGAAGCACAGTTTTACACTTCTCTTTTCTTCACATGGAAGAAAACACTGATGGAAAAGAGAAAGCTATTTTCAAATTCTACCAAAGTAATCTATTTTACAACAAAACTTGTTGAAGTTTTGATCAACAGGATAAAGTTAGAAAAGAATGCCTAAGACCTATAAAAATGTGAACCTGAAATAGTAATCTTCTTTTACACAGAACCTGGGAAAGGAAACATACCATTTAAATATCAGCAGGAATGCTTTACTAAAGTGCCTCTGTGGAGAGACCTCTAGCTCAAAGGAACATCAGCTAGTCTACAATTTTCAGATGTCTTCAGGGAAGTTTAAATGTAATTTTGTTTTGCTAAAGTAAAGGTCTAATAGGTGGCTCTTCTTCAGGGAGAATAAAATGGAGTAAATTATTGCTGATATGCTAAGTAACTTGTGTGGAGAAGAATGGCCTTACTTTAGCGGACATATGGAAGTTGGAGTATGATATAGGGGCATTAAAAAAAATGAAATAGCTTCACATTTTGAAGTAGTACATAATCTTCCAGGTTTCAAGTTTTTACATCAGAATATCTAGTTGAAATGATAGAAACAGCTTCCTTTTCTGCAGGGGGAATATTGAAGAGCTCTGCTATTCACTAATCAGTCTTTGCCAATTATATCTTTTTATCTATCAATTTCTTAAGTAAAAAAAAAAGGTCAGTATGCTTTTGCTCATTTCTTTGACTTGCTTCCTTAGAGAAACTCATTAAGCAATTACTGTCACTTGTGTTTGCTGAGGAATGGTTAAACACTATGGGCCTCATGGCATAGTTCAGCATGGTAGTGGGGCCCTTGGGTTTGTTGCACTCAACCTAGCACTTATCAGAATCTCCTTACTCTCTGGGAGTCAGTAGAAATACAGTAACAGCCAGACTATATTGTTGGCAACTTGTGCTATGTGTGTGGGAACTATTTTGTGGGAACAGGTTCAATTATCAATCACAACTTTTGATCTTGTACAATGAGAAGTGGTATTTCTTGAGATTGGTGCATTCATATGAGAAGTCTTGGGGGCAGAAAGAGAAAACTGTCTAATAATCATGATCCTGATTCTTGTACAGAAATATAGTCACAATCAATTACCTTGAGACATTCTTTTGGAAAAAAAATCCCACAATAATCTGTTGGGAAAACATATGGTGCATAATAGATTTTAGAAAAAGATCCCTGAGAACGTGAATTTGTTTCTTAATCAGAGTTAGCTATTGAGCTAATTAAGAGCCAATTAAAATGTTCCTTAGCCTCCATCTCCTGAAGAATCTTCAGGCCTAGAAAAAAAGCAACTTAATTTAACACTGATCTCTGTAGGTTCTGGGAATATCCATAACTGGGAACCAGTAATTTAATAATTATAAAATATTTGATCCATGACCTAAAACTATAAAACATCTCAGAAGAAAATATTTCAGTTCAACAAATGTATTTTTTGGTTCTTTTAAGCATGATGTTCTGGGTTACGAAGATAAAAAATAAGACAGGGCTTGCCCTTGAGGAACTTACATTCTATTGGAAGACTGCAGCATATATACTGATAAATAAAGACATCCATTTTTTTAAACTACGTTTATGGTTTTTAGAAGTCTAGGGCAGTGATTATCCATGTTTTTGGTTTCAGGACCCCTTTACAATCTTAAAAAATTCTGACTCCTGCAAAGAACTTATTTTGTGCATTATATTTATTGAATTTTTTGCCATTCAGTTGTTTTAGTCACGTCCAAATCTCTATGACCACATTTTGAGTTTTTCTTCACAAAGATATTAGAATAGTTTGGCATTTCCTTCTCCAGCTCATTTTATAGATGAGGAACTGAAGCAAATGGGGTTAAGTGATTTGTCCAGGGTCATATAGCTAGTAAGTGTCTGAGGTAAGATTTAAACTCATGAAGATCAGTATTCCTGATTCCACTGAGCTATCTATTTGCCCCATTCAAATTGGCCGTATTTGGGGTGGCTAGGTGGCACAGTGAATAGCACACCAGCCCTGGAGTCAGGAGTACCTGAGTTCAAATCCAGACTCAGACACTTAACACTAGCTGTGTGACTTTGGGTAAGTCACTTAACCCCAGTTACCCTGCTTTTCCCCCTCCAAATAAGCAAACAAACAAACAAATAAATGAATGAATAAATGAATAAACAAACAAACAAATAAATATAAATGACCATATTCAAAATTAAAAATTTTACTGTTATTATGGAAATAGTTTGGGTTTTGTTTTGTTTTGTTTTTACCTCAGAGACCCAGCCAAAGGGTTTAAGGATCCCTAGAAAGATCAAGACCACAGTTTGAGAATCTCTTGTTTAGGGAAATCCTCATGGAAGAGGAAGACTTACAATTGTTTCAGTCTTCGAGACTTTTTGATGGTATTGAGAGGCTATGTGACTTGCCTAGAGACACTCAGCAGTATGTGTGAGAGGTGAGACTTGAACCTAGAAAATTTGGATGCTGAGATGAACTCTCCTTCTTTCCACTATGCCATGCTGTTTTTCATTTACAAAGTAATTTCAAGGTGAAGAAGAAGAGAGCAGTGGTCACAGGTCAACAATAGCCAGCAGTAACAGGTCAGGAAGATCAGCAAAAGTCTTAAGTAGAAATTGGCACTTGAGCTTTATTTGTCCTTGCTTTGAGCGAAGGCCCCAGTGCTTACCAAACTATTGACTCAACAGGTAAATTTTCCTTATTTTGGAACCAGAGTAAATAGTTGATCTAATCTCTAAATATGAAAAACTCTACATTGCCCAGAAGGACACCTAGGTGATACAGTCGAGAGAGCATCAGGCCTGGAGTCAAATACTTTCTCAGACACTCACTAGCAATTTAAACCTGTATGAGTCACCTACCTCTAGGTTACTCAATTTTTTCATCTGTAAAATGGTCTGGAGAAGGAAATGGTAAATCACTCTAGTATCTTTGCCAAGAACATGCCAAACAGGGTTATGAAAAGTCAGATGTGACTGATATATCTCAACAAAGACAACAACAACAACATATTCCTCAGAGTATATAGATAACTGGTCCCTGGGACATCCTTCTACACTAACATCCTTCTCACACCATTTTAGGCTTGTGTCTCTCTCTTGATCTAACATTTTATATGAGGAATAGTGAGACTTTGGCCATTACCATTCCATTGTTGATTGTTTCTCTCTTCTGGTTAATCCCATCAAAAATAATAATAATAATAATAATAATAATAATAATAATAATTATTATTATTATTATTATTATAAAGCAGCTAAGTGGAATAGTGGGCAGAGCTTTGGATTTGTACTCAGGAATGCCTGAATTTAAATCCTGCCTAAGGCATTTATTTAACAGTTGTGGGCTTTGGACAAATCACCACCATTTCTATCCTCAGATTTTTCATCTTTAAAATGGGCACAATAACAGCACAGCTAATTCACTATAATAGGGCAGCTGAGTGGTGCAGTGGATAGAGTGCCAGGACTTAAGACAGGAAGACTCATCTTCCTGAGTTCAAATCTGGCCTCAGGCACTTACTAGCTTAGTGACCCTGAGCAAGTCACTTCACCCTTTTTACCTCAGTTGTCTCACATGAAAAATGAATTGGAGAAGGAATAGAAAACCACTCTAGTATTTTTGCCAAGAAAACCCCAAAAGGGGTCATGAAAATCAGACACAACTGAAATGACTGAACAACAACTATAATAGCAGCAATCTCAGGTCATCTTTGTGTCATTGAGTGAGAAGATGTATAGATTTTGCAAACCTTAAGGTGCTATGTAAATATTAGCTAAGATAATAATAAAAATAAAGAATAATTTTAGCTTAATTGGGACATTCATTGGTCTTTTCTCAATCTTTACCTCTGTAAACAGGTACCATCTGTGGATCAAGTAACACAGTCTTGGCACAGATCCCTTGCTGCAAATACTCCTTTAAAATATGATATTATTTCTAAAAGCAGAGTAGCAGAAACCACTTTCCAACACATAAAATTATAATTCTTTGGGATGTAAAACAGAGCTACACCTGGCCGCTTTTCTTTTTAACTTCTTATTTAAGGAAGGTGGGTACAATTCTAGAAGAATTGGAAACATTCCTCTTTGTTCTTGCAAATGGGAAGACAAACACTCTTATCTCTGCTGATAACAGTATTTTGTTATCTTGAGCCAGGAGCAGACTTCAATGGCATCTGAGCCTGTTGGCTAATTGTTCTCTGAGCAGCTTGCCAACTGTGATACTGTAACTGAAATCATTGTGCTTGGCAGACACACTCTAGCATTACACTTACCCTATCTAAAGTATGAATTCTGTAGTAGCTGGGGGTGTATTTTGTAGCTTGTTTATGCCTGTGGGCCCATCAAGCAAAAGAGAGTCTGTAAGCAGCGGTTCTCTACCTGCGGTTCTCAACCTGTGGGTTATGTTCAATTTTAAATACATCTTGCATATCAGATATTTACATTATGATTCATAACAGTAGCAAAATTACAGTTATAAGTAGCAACAAAAATAATTGTATGGTTAGAGGTCACCACAACATGAGGAACTGTATTAAAGGGTCACAGCCTTAGGAAGGTTCAGAACCACTGGTGGAAACATACTGTTTTCCTAGTATGGCCAGGGTGGTCAGGCCAAAAATTCAGTGTTAAGCAGCATAGATATCTTGGCTCTTAATCAACTGTGAGTATTCAAACAGATTCAGAGTTCCTCTTTGAAGAAAATATTAACACTCTCTGCTGGCATCATTGTGGTGCGACATTGCAGAGAAGTGGGGACTACTACCCTTTGCCCACTATGGACTAGAATGCAAACTAGGCTTCTAGGCCACCGTGACTGTGTGAACTTGATCTCCATGAACAGCATCTAACGTACAAGGATCTCTCTTCAATAAACAGTACAGAATGTCAGCAGGATAGCATCTGTTTGGGAAATTTCTTGTCATTTGACTATGGTCTAATGCTTATCAAAAGTTCATGGACAACAACTTGACATGCAGCCTAATAGACATGCTAAATATTCATTATTTTCCTTTTTCCCAGCTCTTTACAAATCAATAAATATTTAAGTGCCTACTAAGTTCAATAGAGGCGTGGCATACACCAGTAACATGGGACACTGGGTGGTGTAGTGCACAAAGTGATTCATCTTCCTGAGTTCAAATCAGGCCTCAGACACTAGCTGTGTGTAAACTTTGGCAAATCACTTAACTCCATTTAAAAACTCAGTTTCCTCATCTGTAAAATGAGATAGAGAAGGAAATGATAAACCACACCAGTATCTTTGTTAAAAAGAAGAAAAAAAAAGCAAAGCAAAAACAAACAAAAAACAAATTCAGTCACAAAGAGACATGATTGAAATGACTAAACAATATGTTGAAAATATTGTGCTAGGCACTGGAGACAAACAAAAAACAAAATTAAATAGTGTCTATCCTCAAGGAGTTCTACTTTAGAGATACATCATGTAGACAAGACAATAATTACACACAATGTAAAAAGTAATTTCAAAAGGGAAAATGGTTGTAATTGGGGGGTGGAGACGTAAGATGGAGATGGAATCAGTAAAAGTCTAATATAAGATACAGCAATTGAGATGTACTTTGATCTAGGTATAGAAAAAGGGGAAGAAAAAAGTGCATTCCAGATATAGGTTAACATTTGAACAAAAGTACAGAGAGAAGAGATGGAATGGTACATATGGAGAAAAATAAATGGCCCTGAATTCTCCTGAGTGGAGAATGAATGAAAATGAATGAAAAGAAATAAGACTAGCAATGGAACAAAATATACTTGGACCATGATATTTTAGTGTCCGTACCAAAATGTCTTCACTGAATTAAGGTTTGGCATTATGCCCATAACTTTTACAAGAACAGTTTTGTTTGTGTTTTTTCATTTTTGGTCTTTCAAAGTTGTATGCAAAGACATTGTCTCCACTATGGTCCTTATATAAAGATTATTAAATAATTCTCTACTTTTATTAATTTATAAGGGAAGGCTTGTCCCTTATGATGGACTTAACTGCTTATGAGAAGCAGGATCGCACATACAATGAATGCTGGTTTTGGAGCCAGGAGGCCTGCTACCAAAGCTTAGCTCTGGAAAAGATCAACTGTAAGATTCTGGGCAACTCACCTCCCTTCTCCAAAACTCAGCTTCCTCAGCTGGCAAATGGATTTCATGTATTAAAAAGGCATAAAATACTTCTAATTTCTGCTATTTACCATGCAGGTTTGATAGGAAGAGAGTACTTTGTAAACTTATAAGTACTATAGAAATTAGCATTTATTATGATTATCTATTACAGCGTCTGGTACATAAAAGGTGCTTAATAAATTCATATTATCTTGACTTGACTATTTACTTAGAATATATACCCATAAATAGAAGTAAAAATAAAAAGTGTGAACTAAACAAAAAAGCAAAGCAATAGATATCCATCAGACACTGGAGATTAGAGAATCCCAGGGTGCGGACACCAAGTTCAACTTTTAGTTTCCTAGTTGCTCAGGTGAAAAGATAAGTTCCTTTGGATATTATTATTATTATTATGTTATAAATTTTTATTTTTATTATTATTATTGTATGTTTTTATGTCCACCAATAAGTACTCTATAAACCAAAGAAATTTATATTTTTTGTCTTTGCAACTGGGATACTAAGAGCTAAACCGTGTCCCTCAATCAGAATTGTTTAATCTCTAGTGCCTGGGAGTGTCTCTCACTTTACTCCTTTTGGTCAGTTTTACACTGTTTTAACTTTTATTTACAGGAATATATTCAAAATAAATATCAAAGTCAAGTTAAGTAAACATACATTTATTATCACCTATTAGGCTCTAGGCACTGGGCTAGAAATAGATAAATTGATTAGAAATTACATAAAGAAAATATAGTTTCCAAATCATGGACAAAGAAGTCCGAGTCTCATTTCTGCAGTTTACTTGAGCAGAAAGCCCTCCATTATTCAAACGTGGACTAAATCTCTGTCAGATGGAAAATCTAGATAATAACATTTTGGTCCTACTCAGCCAGATCCAATAAGGAATAAGTATTCAACTGTAATGACTCTATGGATAAGAGATTTATCACTTAGCAGGTACCTATTGTTTAGTATAATCATGTGTAGAACAAAAGATTTCTTTGAGTTTTCTCATTGGGCTGTATTTTTGTATGATAATAAATTAGCCATGAATGGATAAATCCTAATAAAGCAGACAGATTAGGGGTGACTAATTAAATGGCCACTAACATCTTCTTGCTTGTTGGTAATCACACTTTTCAGGCATTTATTATGCCCTAGCTCAGCTTATTACTTTTATTCTTAGCTGGTTATAAATAACAGATGGAATATGGCTTGAGCTCTACATTCATGGTTTATGAATACCGACATTTTATTTTAAAGCAAAAGAATCAGGAGGCAGGATAATGCCATGGAAAGAACCCTGGACCTGGAAGAAGAGGACCTAGGTTTCAATAATAGCCATACTGTTTTCCATGTTTTAGGAAGGTCATTAAACCCATTGGGGCTTTAATTAACCCTGAAGAGCTTAGGCTCCAGATTCAGCTCAGAATGAACTCTCTCCAATGAGAATAGTGCTAATTGTCCTTTCACTCATATCATCAAAGGATGTATAATGCAAAAATAGGAACCAATAGCAGATGGTGTTCCCTTCCTCTATACTCCACGGGGGGGGGAAATATATATATATATATATGTACGAGATTTAGATAACAGCACCTCTATTTGAATGATGAGAGTCTTTTCAGGTCAGAAAAATAAATATTCCCTCTACCTACAGTTGCTATTATCCACAAACTGGCTTATGCCATACAGGGTATGTATGATTTGAATCTGCATGGGTCTGAATGCCCCACTCTCTACCCCCTGTTTATAACCTTGGTTTTCTGGATTTTCCATCTTTTAGTCTTCTTTTTCTACTCCTAAGTAAATTTATATTCTACCTACTGCCGCTGGAGGGCATTTCCTCCTTCTAAAATATATATTGTAAGTGTGGGTGTGTGAGTCAACAAATCAATGGTTCCACCCCACTTAAAGTATCTAACAAAAAGAACCAAAAGATATGGCCAGATGAAAACACTTCTCAACTGAATCAATCAATATAGACTTTCCCTTAAGTATGGAAATTCCTTGATCAATGTAGATGTCCTAGAAACCTTTGGGGATAAACTTTAATGACATTAGACTAAGTATATTTGGTTTCTTTGAGAAAATTTCATCAGGTCATGTAAGTTGTCTGTAAAATAATAATCCAATTTGGACTCAAGGTATTTGAGTATTTATCATCCTAATGGTAGAAGCCTTTGCCCTGGGTCCTTAAAAGGAATTATTTGGGGGCAGATGGAGAAAGGAAGGAGAAGGGATGAGAGACCCTTCACCTCAGCCTGCAAGTTAGTCTCCTTCCTTCCACCCAAATTACATTAGGTAATTCAAAGAATTTGAGTATAAAGACTTTTCATTTGATCTCCTACTTCTATCAGTATCCCTGGAAATAGCAGATATAGTGTCTACAACAGGAGCTGAGAATAAATATCAAATTTTCCAATTTCATATATTGGATGCCCCTGGCCCTTTTGACAGAAGACCTTTGAATACTGTCTGTCTGTCTATCCATCTATCTATCTATCTATCTGTCTATCTATCTGTCTGTCTGTCCGTCCATCTGTCTGTCCATCCATCCATTCATCTATCTATCTATCTATCTATCTATCTATCTATCTATCTATCTATCTAGTCAATCTATCTCCATCTACTTATGTGTTTTTACTTGGTAGTAGGTGTTTTTTTTTCTTGTCAGAAGGGAAGGGAGGAATGGAAGCTTCAGTAATGAAAGGGGGCAACAACCTGAGAGCTATTATGCTTTCAACAAAATAAATGTAATAATTCTAAGAGAAAAAGAAGGAAGGAAAGAAGAGGAAAGCTAGATTTTTTTAATGACCAGACTGTCTATTTGTGCCATACTGGGTCAACAGTCCTGAAAGCTGAAACCTATTTTTTTATCTTCTCATTTGTACTCCTGGTATGGGTAAGTAACCTGACTATTTGCTGGACTATTGGGATTAGATTCTTCCAGTAAAGATTTTATGGTTGTCAAAATGGAGAAGGCATCATAGTTGAACTCCACTGATTTTGGAGTATATCTGGGTATATACTATCATATGCTTAGACATTTGGGTACAACAATTTATAGACATTTATTTGTGATTTATTTGAATATTTTTCTGCAAATTGTATCAAAATTTTAAATGTACCATCTTCAAATAGAGTTCCATTGAGTCCCCAGATTATCCCATTGTACACCATAAGGTTGTTCTCCAAAGATGCTCTAATGACCCTGGCAGCAGATTCTTTTTAGTTTCTTGAAATCCCACACAAGTTACCTCCAGGGTGGGGTGGGCATGTTGAGAGCTGTTTTAGGCTCAAGGGTGGAGCATAGACTGGAGGTCAGGCAGACAGGAGAAAGAGGAATAGGACCAAGTAAAGATGAAATCATCTCAGAGTTTGTACTCCTACTAAAATGCTTGAGTCCCAGGCCCAGACAAGGGTATTTTTGAATTTTGGAGATCAGAGAATTTGGGGCTTCTCATCATTGTGATGATCTTAATGGTGTCCTTGAAATGGTTAGCAGAATGTCTATGTTGGGAGCCTAGGGGAAAAAACAATGCAGCACACCGTGTCAGCTTCAAGACTCGACAAGGAGCCCAGCAGAGAAGCTATAATCACACTTAAAGGGTATGTCTTTGGGACTATAGCAAAATAACTTCCAGAAACTGTGTTAGCTCCTTTTTCCATATGGTCTTTGCTTCAGCCCACTTTCCTCATAGTTTGAAGATGTATCCCAGACTTTTGAGTGATGTTTTGTGCCAATAGAAACAACTCTACTACCACAATAAACATCCCTTTCTAAAATCTAGTTTTATCTGACTAATTAATTGATATTAATAGATCACTATGGATGAAAATACACTGCTGAGTGCTCATGAATTATAGCATTAGACCACCACCACCCAACTCATTAGAGCTACTCACAGAACTATGAGTGGAGAAGTAGCAATGAACTCTGGGGACCTAACCTGCCAGTGTTAGTAATGTTGGGAAAATAGTTCCAGAATCTAAAACATACATAAAAACCATAGCATGGACTGGTCAAAGCCCATTACAGGGTCTTAGTCTCCTTCTCTGTATAGTAGCAGAAGGTTGGAGAGCTTGGGCTCAATTAAATGTAACAAATGTTTATTAAGCACCTTCTATGTGAAAACTATTGTGTTTGGCTATAAGGAAACAAAAGAAAAAATAAATAAATAAACCCCTGCCTTTCAGGGGCTCACATTCTATTCAATGTTCTCTAAAAGGCTCTTCTAGCTATAATCCTAGGATTACTCCCCCACTCTCTCCCCTTATCTATGAGTGAGATTTGTCCCTGTTGAGAGATATACAACCAGAATAATTGGAGCAGACACTTTATTATAGTGGTTCTCAACCTGTGGGTCGCAACTCCTTTGGGGGTAGAAGGAGCCTTTCTCAGGGGTCACCTAAGACTCTTGGAAAACACATATTTCTGATAGTTTTAGGAACTGAGACACCACTACTCTATCTGTCTCCAGGCAGGTCCACCTACATACGAGTATTAAAGGATCATGGCATTAGGAAGGTTGAGAACCACTGCTTTATTAGTTTCTAAGCTGTTGGAGTTGTGAGAAGGAAAGGGATTTCTGGATTTTTAAATAACCATGAACATTATCTGGTGGAGCAAACTAGGTGTGGAGCAAATCCAGACTTCCCAACAATCTTTGGCCATCTTCTTTCCTGACCCATTTCCTGCAATCTCAGCAATCCTTTTCTTTTCTTTTTATCTTCGTTTTTTGGAGGGGGGAGGGCAGGACAATTGGGGTTAAGTGACTTGACCAAGGTCACATGGCTAGTAAGTGTTAAGTGTCTGAGGTCATATTTGAACTCAGGTCTTCCTGACTTCAGGGCTACTGCTCTATTCACTGTGGCACCTATCTGCCCCCAAGCAATCCTTTTCTTAATGTCTTCCCATTCTTATCTTCCTGTCTACTCCTTGTCTCTCTCTGAAATACACCTGTAACATCTCTTTTCCAGTATCCTTTCTGCCCCTCTTGCCCCCAGTTTTACAGCAGTCCTTATTCTTATCTCTGCCTTAAACTTGAATGCTAAAGTAAGAGACAGAAAATTTTGAGGGAGGGATAGTATGATGTATGTGATAGAAATACCGCTTACCCCTTTCTGACAAATAAAATCCCTGGAAATGAATTTATAAAACAAAGGTTTCAAATTTCAAAATAGAAAACACCTGTAAATTTTGCAGTAAAGAATACACGACTGCAGCAACAATAACGTCCCCAAAGCATTGGCATTCATGTAAATAATACTGTCAGCCAAAGTGGAAGAGACCACAGAGAAGGAAGCCACAGAGGTTACTATTACTTAAGCACAATCAGGAAATTACGATACCCATCATGGGGAGAAGGTGGAAAGGAGAAGCACAAATATCTAATTGATTTGCATGCTTCCCCACCCACCAGGTAGTTGTCAACAAACCTCTGAATTTCTCTGAAATAGTTCTCTCTCTCTGTCTATAACTTGATAAATAAAAATATCTATGAGCCAGCAGACAGAACCAGCGACATTCAATGCAGTGTTTTTCACCTAAGAGGGCAAATATGGAGACCTAGTACTTAGATTATAAACCAGAATGAGTGAAAGGAGAGCTTCAGAATTTTCTAAATTCACACATTGGAAGTGAAGTGGGTGGTGTTTGGAAAGCACAAATGGGCTGTGTTGCCATGAAAAAGTAAAAGGAGGAAAAACAAAAAGAATTCATCAAACAAACATTAAGGGGTCTTTTGTGACGACTAGCTCTGGTGCAACCCAGTTCCATATTGAATCTATTCTCTGAGCCTATCTGAAGCAAATTCAAATTAGTTATTCATCTCTTTAAAAAAAAATAAATGATTTTTAACCTGATTTCTTTTAGGGTCTGTATTTTTCAAGTAATTTTGTTTGCTTGTTCTTTAAATGTGTATGTTTCTCAGCTTGATGGTGTAATTCATTTGTTAAATTCAAAGTAGTGAGGAAATGCATTAGAGTATAAAGAAAATTCAATTCCAAAGGAGTAGTAAAAATTCTGATGGCAATTGTTATCAATCTACCACTGGTGAATGAAGTCCTTTTAAAAACTCCACGTTTAATGTAATAATTGAAGTCCATCCAAAAAGAAGCACTAGAATGATAAGAGATTTGGCAGAAACCAGAAGCTAATGTCCTTATAAATTGTCAATTCCATGTGTTCTAAGATCACTGGAAATAGCTAGTAAAAACCATTCAATTAAAGATACAGATGTGTTCAGCATGAAACCATAATTAGTAGAAGAAAAAAATGCTAAAAAAAAAAAACTCTCCATCTACCCAACAAGGGTCTCCAAAACTCTTTTTGTCATTTTTTAGTACATGAATGGCAGTTTCCAAATGTTGATTTCATGATCACACATTGTCTACATTTGAGGCAGATTTAAGAGTTTTGATATGGAACTTAAAAAAATTGTAACCAACATTTAAATTTTAATCAGAAATTAAGCCTGTGTGTGTCAGGAAAGAGTTAAAGGCCAAATTTAATAACATTTCTACCAGGGAAAATTAAAAGAAAAGCCATATTCTCCTGAATTCCATTATTAACAGCGGATCTTAATTAAAAATAGTTACTTACCTCAACAATCGGTCTTTTTTTCCCCTCTTCTTCATCTTGAGGATCATTTAGTTATTTTTTTTTCTTAACAAGTCTGGGATAGGGGGTATGAGATGGTAATGTATTGTTTACAATGATGCCCTTGCAATTTTTAATTAAAGGGATGTCCTTCCATTTGTATATTTTATGGCACCAGTACATTTTTATTACCTCCTGTGCTGTTGGGATTTCAATTATTTATGTAAAGTTGTTATTACAGCTCACTCTTTGTAAGTGGTCAGACTCTACGCTGTGAAAACGCCAGTGGGGAAAATGTCTAATTAATTAAATAACTACATTTTTAAAGGCTTTATGTCCGAGGTAGCTCAAATTGAAATTTTGGCTTCTGTGCTACTCAGATGTATGAAAACATTTCACTATCACATGCAATTAGGTACCTTCAATTTGGTTAAGGCCAGAGAGCTGACCTCTGAATAGAAAGTCAAAAGCATTGTTTTTTAAATTTTTTACATTTGATGTGGATTTTCCCCCCTAAGTCATGTATTTTGAAATGAGTTGGTCTAAGTTTTGTTAAGTTGAGAGTTTGAATATTGGACATATAATTTTTACTATTGTATATTTCAAAGTTCAATTATGAAAAGTCATCTAATTACTCAAGAGCACACATGATCCCAGAAAACAATATAGAACCACCTGATAAATGCTAATGTGGTTGTGCATTTAGTCATCAAGCCCTATATTCGTCAATCTGCTTAGGACTCTTTACAGAAAAGGCGAGAGGAGGGGACTTTATTGAGAGAAAGATATCAACATAATACACCTCTATAGTATCAACATTCTATATTCAATTTAGTTCCAGACATTTCAGAACCTAGAGAAAATGCAGTTGAATAAAGAAAGAAGTTCAGATTACTTTTATTACCCCTCTTAGACCTGTCAATCACCAATTCCAGCTGTCAACAAACATTCTATGTTCTCCCTGGGTGCATATCACTCTACTAGGCACTAACCATGGATAATGAAATCACAGGCCAGGAATCATGTAACTAATTCAGGAAATGTATTTCATAGTCTGCTGCTGGTTTGCTTTCCAAATAAATATGAGAACTTGATATCTTAAAATGCAATTTTTTTAAAGATATGAGTCCTCCTGTATAGACTAATTCTCTTAAAATGTCTTTTTTTCAGAATTTCTCAAGGTCAGGCTCTAGATTACTTTCTTCTTAAACAGAATTTCCAATGGGATCATTTCTTGAAAGAAAATGGAGACTTTGGGGGAATACATATATTCTGGTTACATGTGCTTAAAGCAGTGCCTGAGAGATAGTGGGTGCTTAATGAATGTTTATTGAATGACTGATTGACTGACTCCTGGCACCATGTCCTGTAATCTGGCATAGAGGAAAACAGAACAAGAATCTAGATCATAGCAGTATTTTTCATGATTTTGCATGGTTTCAATGATGTTAGATAAGAAATATTTGTAGATTAGTTATTTGCTGGACTAGTTGACCTTTGATGTTTTTCTAACTTAGATTGTTTGACTCCAAATATCACCTCTTCCATGAAGCCTTTCCTGATCCCCCCCTATTGTTTGGGAGCTCCATAGGAACAGGACTTAATCATTTTTGAGAAACAGCTTGGCATAGCAGATAGAACACTTTGGACTTGGAATCAAGAAAACCTGAGTTTGACTCGCTCCTTAGATACTAACTAGCTATGTGACCCTGGACAAGTCTTTTAACTTCTTTCAGACTCATTTTCCTCGACTGTAAAAGAGAGTGCTAATAATAGCATGTATTTCCACAGAGCTGTTGAAATATTACACAGGAGATAGATAGTGTGTGTAAAGTGTTTCACAAAGCTTAAAGTAGTATAGAAATGTTAACTGATACTTAAACTTCATCTCATGGTCTGAGCACAACATCTTACATGTAGTAGACATTTAATGAATATTTGAATTATGTCTGTAGGAAGAGAGGTTGAGCATGTCACATGGCAAGAATGAGGACAAATGGAATATTCCACTGTTCCCCTGACAATATTAAGGGAAAGTAAGATACGCATCTCATCTGTTGGGTGGATTCCCTGTAATGAACTTATGGAAGGGTATGGACAAAAGTCATAAAATATGAGAAAACATGGATGGATTGAGATGTTTATCATTAGAGGAAACTCATGAATGAATTAAATCAGAGATCCATTTTAGCATTTGTAAAACCAAGCACTAGTAGCTTTCCAGAGGACTGCGGCTGTGAACAGCTTCAAGATTCTGATTACATAGTATAGTAAACTCTCTATTTATTCAGCAATAAACTAAGACAAAACATGGACAGAAACCAAAGTACAGCATTCACAATGTTATGACATAATAACTTATCACTAAAGTGGCCACATAGTTTTAAGCAAAAGATATCATTCGGTAAGTTCCTAACTCAATCATCCTTAAGGAACAAGCCTCCTTAAGGGACACAAAGTAAAAAGGTCAAAGTTTTCCACCCCTAGGTCACAGTAAATCACAATCTTCTCAGTCAGCATCAGGTACCCAAGAAGAGGTCTTTTCATCCATCACCTGGAGTGTTCTCTCTCTCAGTACTGCTCCCTCCCAGCCTGGGCTTCTCAAGCTCCTCCCTGTCCTACCCCTTCCTGTTGCATCAACAACAGGGTTTCACAAGTTCTGTTTCTTAACAAAGACTTGATATAATCATGGGTGAGGCTTAAAAGAAACTTGAACTGAAACCAGGTGCTAAATAATTAAATAGCTGAAAAAAAAGGTGTTAATTACTTCTTTGCTTGCCATTACAGCATTTCAATAGAGTATTTCCCTGGCATATTTTTAAACTAGGTCGTTAAAATAAGATAGATGCAAAACAACAAATAGCTGGTAATAATGGCATTGTATCTAGCAGGGATCAGGAGTGCAGAATAATAGCTGAGCTACACTGATCTGGGGTACTTGTACTTGCCCCTCCTACTTGAGTCTGCTAGACTCTAGAAGAGATAGCCTCAGGTAGGAGTAATGTAAAACTAGTATATGCCTTGAGTAGAAGGTGACAACTGAGCTGAGAAAGAGACGGATAATTCTATAAGGTGAGGATAAGCAGGGAATACATCCCAGGCATATGGGACACCCAGTGATATCCAGTGTTCTACAATGATGATTGGGTCTCCTTACTCCTTTTAATGAAATATATGTTCATGCAAGTGGGAATTGGACAGACTGCTAACAGCAAATCAGGGGATATCTGTATGCTACTTTAAATTCCCATTTTAGGGGAAAAACATTAAAACAAATAGTTTTAACATTTAATAGATCTGTGATTCCATTAATATGGATATTACTTCCAATGTTTCAGAGCAGAATTTGTCCACATTTTCTCTACTTGTTCACCACATGTGACATTCAATCTCCTGAAACTCTATGCTTTCCATCCTCATGGCTTTGTTTTGGAAGCTTCATTTTCCTTTCAGGTTCATGTCAAGTAACATCTGTGTAAAGAGGCTTTTTCTATCCTCCTGCTTACCCATGCTAAGTGCAGAGAGACTAATCATCAACTGGTCCTTGGAAAGTAGGCACAGTTGATCAGTAGGACTGTAATTACCCCCAAGTGGTTCCTGTGCTAAGTATAGTAGAAGCTGTTAGTGCTTATGCTCCTAGGGCTTAGCTTTGAAAAATCCAGGGTCACCTCTAGGTTCAGAAGGAGGACTTTAGTGGCAGAAATTATTTCATAAATGATTATAGAAATGCCAAATTATTAATATTATACACAGGGTCATGGGTAGGAGCTACAGGAAATCCAAAAGTGATAGGAAAAGAATGAACTATTTTCTCTAGCAATTGTCAGTCAAAATGTGTTTTATCTAAGATTACCTCTACAGAGATTAGTAAAGATCATCTAGTTCAATGCCTCTTTTTTCCAGACAAGGAAACTGAGGACAAAAGATGAGAGACTTGTCATGATCTCCCTGGCAGGAAGCAGCAGAGACAGGATTTAAAATCAGGGCTTCTGAATCCAAACTCAATATATTTTTCCCCTTCACTGTGGAAGATTCCACTAGACTTCATCTTGCCATAAAGACTTGGATTTTGTGTCTGCCCTTTGAGTTTGTCTCTTGTGAATACTTTCCTTTGGCCAACCCTTCCTTGGGCTTCATAGTCCTATTCTGGCTCTCTTCTTCTCTCTTCCCGAAGGGTCAGTTAACTCAGTTGTTTTGTTCATCTGGAGAGATTATTTGGCAGCTTTTCAGTACAACCCTGGATAAACTTATTTGCCTAATTAGTGGATTCTGATCATCCTTATGTTGTTCCCATCCCTTTCTACATGCCCAACATACACACAACCTTCTGATGAACCTTTTGAATTTTAAAATTCCCCTCCGTAAGTGGGATGGAACATACTCTACTGAAGATGCCAATATATTTCCAGTGTTTAGAAGACAGAAGATTCTATTCATAATTTCAGGCCATCATTTGGAGTTTTTATCAAGTAAAATAAGTATTCATTAATTAACCATTATAATCATTTTCTCAAATGAATCTATTCAGGATTTTTCTTCAAGTTTGGAAAAGGAAGAAAAAAAAAGATTTTCTCTGTAATGTGTCAGAGGAAAAAAAAAACTTTTTTTTATATTCCACACCCTAATTTTTCTTATGAATTTCATTCAGATTTGCATCTACCAGAGACTCCTCCAGCTGGTCCCCATAAGTCTTGTGACTAATATGAAATAGCTAATGGGTATAGAGGATAGAGCTGAAGTCAGGAAGAACTGTATTCAAATACAACTTCAGACACTAGCCGCATGATCCTGGGCAAGTCAATTGGCCTAATAGCTTTAGTTTCTTCAAACTAAAAAGTAGAATTAGTATCAGCTAATGATTATGATTTTTATAATATTTTTATAATATTTTATTCTTTTATACAAATATATTATATTATATAAAATTATGTTATAATTTTATAATATTTTTATAATAATGATTATTATCCTCATAATGATTATGAGGATCAAATGAGATAATATTGGTTAAATGCTTAATAGGGTGGCTGGCCCACAGTGATGCCACATAAATAATCTTTCCTCTTCTTTCCCCACCTTGTGACTTCCTCCAAAGAAAAATGACTTTACCTTACCCAGGTTAGAGAGCCACTGACTCAGGAAGAAATGCTAGTGCCTCTGAACACTGAAGAATAGATTTAGAGCTGGAAGTAAGCTTAGAAGCTGTCTATTCCAAAGTATTCATTTTACAGATGAGGAAACTGAGTCCTGAGGCCTAGACAAGTAGGGACCTTAACGACAGCATTTTACATTTTTATTTTATCTTTGTATCTGCAGTACTTATAGTGCCTTGTAATAGTAGTTATTTTTAATAAGTGTTTACTGATTTATTTATTTTTATTTTTTTTTTTGCTTTTTTGGAGGGCATTTGGGGTTAAGTGACTTGCCCAAGGTCACACGGCTAGTTTTGTGTGTGTGTGTGTGTGTGTGTGTGTGTGTGTGTGTGTTAAGTGTCTGAGGCCGGTTTTGAACTCAGGTACTCCTGACCCCAGGGCCGGTGCTCTCTTCACTGCGCCACCTCGCCGCCCCTGTGTTTATTGATTTATTGATCAAAGTTAAGTAGTAGACCAAGAATTCAAACTTAGTTTCTTTGTTTCAAAATCCCATGCTCTCTTCACTTCACCTTACAGTTTCTACAGGTACAACTATTGAGCTGACACTGAATAAAGCTGGAGAAGAACACTTAATGTGGTCATCCCACACACTCCTCCACAATCCCTGTAGAAAACAGGAATGGATTGACCATTGGAAATAACGGTTCACACCTTTGAAACCCACCTGCAGGCAATAATGGGGACAAAATAAATCATACCTATGTTGCTTTATTTTGCTACTCTTGTGCTAGTGAACTATCTCTGAGAAGAGGGATGATATGGGAGTGCTGTTAAGCCCTAAAACATGATAGTATGAGTTGGAATCTAATAATGTTCCAACTGAGAAATTTAAATAGGATATTTTTTTATTGCAGGAGTTTTCCAGAGGCAAAAGTGTGACTTAGTATTTTTCTAAAAGTGAAAATTGAAATAAAGATAATATAAAATATTCTAAACAGAATAATGTTATTTTCTCACCAGTGCTAACATGTCACCCATAATAACTTCTGCTATCAACATTAAAATCACAGGCTGAATTTTTTTGCAGCTGGTAAAAATTACAATAGCATTACTATTTCATGTTTTCCTAAAAAAACAGATTCTATTCCACCAAATTAACATTTGACTATGTTTAATCTTTTTGTTCCTAATACCACAGATAAGAGGCTTAGGAATATGTTTAGTTGTGTGTAATTGGATAGATCAGAGAAAGCAATATAAATGTTCTGCAGTATTTTTTAAGGCTACTAATTTTTGATTAACAAAGAAGAATATAGCATTTAAAAGGAATCGAGTTATATCCCTGCCTATGCCCCTGCCCAACAAAACAAGATTATTCCACAAAATGCTTGAAATCATCATGGCACTGAGAATGAATTGCTCTGAAATGTGGAATTACAGGGCACATTTTTCATGTCGCTGACTAGACAGTATTGCAAGAAATATAACAATGAGGTATATCAGTTGCAGGTTATATACACAGTCAAAGCAAGAACCTAATAATACTTTGTCACTTTGTCATTACTTAATTCTATGACAGTTGCGGTTATGCATGCAGAATGCCTTAGTCCCTGGAAGTGAAGAGCAACTCAATTTGAGGAGATATTAAGGATCACCTCCTCTCGTGGCCTCCTCTGATAGATGCCTCCTTGGATGTAACCCTTATGTCTCAAGGGCCATGCCAGTGGAGAACGAGCTAAGGCAGATTCTGTTATGCTGGGAAAGTTTGAAGTATATACCTAGAAACAGACTGTACATCTGTTTTCCAAAGACCAGACTAAATCGGGAGAAGCTTATCATAAGAAGTTTGAAAGGGAATGAAAGTTTTTGGACACAGTGACTGATGAAAACAGCGAACACATGGGTAATGTAATCTCTATGGGTAGAGAGAGCATCAATGCTGCTTGATTCTTTTTTTTTTTTGCCTTTTTTTTTAGTAGGGCAATTAGGGTTAAGTGACTTGCCCAAGGTCACATGGCTAGTTTTTGTGTTAAGTGTCTGAGGCCTGGATTTGAACTCAGGTCTTCTTGACTCCAGGGCCAGTGCTCTATTCACTGCGCCGCCTAGCCGCCCCAATGCTGCTTGATTCTTGAAATAAAAATGAGAACCTTAATAATTATAGTAATGCTTCATGATGAGTTCATTAAAGTCTGGTATCACAGGATCACAGATTTAGTGCTGAAATGGATCTGAGAGAAACATCTTGTCAAATGCCTTCATTTTACAGATAAGGAAACTGATACCCAGAAGGATGTGAAAGAATTTGCACAAAGTGACACACACAGTGAGTGGCAGAATCAGGATTTGAACCCAGGTCCTCTGATTCCACAATTAGTACTTTCGCCAATGTGTTCCAATAGCATATTGAGTCAGTTTGCTGGTTGGGTATTATTGTATTTTTTTTTTAAGTCTGTTATTTGGTCACAAAAGTTCACGTCTCTTCAAAAGCCAAGTCATGACTCTATACTAGTAATATTGGAATCATTCAAACAGTAGTGCCCCTGGGTATTTGCTGCACTGCTTGGGAAAATTAATGCTTAGGCATTTATACTGAAAACAAAGCTTGTGGTCCTAGTTTTTTTCTGTTTGAGTTTTATTTTATCTGAAGTATTTAGGAATGGCTCTGGCAAATAGCCAATGCTTAATAAATGCTTGTTGATTGCCTGATTGATAGGAATAAAATGTTTGGGTTTAGATTTAGAGAAGATCTGCCTTAACACTTTTTTTTATTAGTATATAGAGGAGGTGTACTGAGTCTCAGAGAGGTTTGGTAACTTGCTTAAAATCACACAGATAGTTAATAGCGGAGCTGGAGGCCAAAGCTTGCTCCTCTGGCCTCATGCCCCGTGTTTCCTTTCCATTATACCACACTGCTATCCTACTTGTCACCCTTGTCTCCGTGGGAAGGCCTCATTATCATTGCTTCATTTACTCTTACCAGCTTGCAACCAGGTGCAAAGGAGAATACTAAAACCCCTGGAAACAACAATCTGTTATCCCTTAACCAGACGATCTGGGAAGGGAGAATGTTTACGCTGTTACATAAGGCACATTTGTCCAAAGAAGGAGAGGAGCCTGGGTATGGTGGGATTTCAAGTTTTCTGAGGAGCTCTTGTAATGCCTAACATTCTAGTTGGATCTAATAGCAAGTATAGAGCTCTTAACTAAGCATTTTGGTACATTGGATAAGCAGCATACAGCGCAGCCTGAGCTGGTAAAGATGGGGAGACCAAACCCAGGGATACCAGTAGAAGACTCCCAATGAGTTGAGGCAGGGAATGGGGGGAGCAGGGAGTTGTTCATTAAGTCTTCCATCTGCCATTTTCTGTCAATCTCATCTGCCATCTTTGTTAAGTAAGTGAAAAACTCTGTTTCTTCACTGTTGGAGATCTAGAAGTGCTATCAGCACCTTCTAAACTTAATATCTTGAGACAAAGATTTGATCACATCAGCCTCATCACAGCTGTGGGAAAGAGCTTTGGATTCGAGTCCACGTGCCTGACTTAAAATCTTGCTCCTATAGTTTGCTTAGTTACATGACCTCAGGAAAGTCAATAAGCTCTTGGAGACTCAGTTTCCTTCTGTGTGGGTTAAAACACCTATCTAAAATGTAATAAAAAACTCAGAGGCTTCTCAAGGTAGGAACAATTCTTGAAAGAAAGGGGTGTCACCTCCACCAGGATGGACCAGTGTGGGGAGGCAGGCTACAGAAAGCAAAACAAGGTTATATAATCTAAAGCAGACGACCCCTCCCACTGACTCTGACAGTGTTTGAGAGCTCCCCCTTGCCCTCACAATCTCTCTGGAAAGTTTACCCTGATACAAGGAACAAGGAAACAATATTCAACCAATGAAAACCAATGACAGCATTTGATACCTTATTTGGCAGTGGGTGATAGAAGGGGAGGTGTAAGTTTCACTTTTGGTTTAGCAGAAAGTGAAATTTAGGCCTATCTGCAAAAGCAAAACTTAGGCCTGCTTTCCAAGGAAGCGCTGGAGTGTAGAGCACTGTCTTCGTTTTATGAGAATGCTTTCACTTGCTTCACTCGTGGCCTTATGAGAACAAGCAGATATGATAATTCCACAGATTTAATACACTACATGCAGATGTGCTTATATCCTGTGTTCCCTTGTTTTCTCCTGGAACACTTCTGGATCAACAGCTTGTTTTCACAGAAAAACTGAATTGAAAGCCCAGCCTTCAATTCTTTGAGAGGTCTTCCCTATACCCCACACACTTTTCTGAAAAAAGGGCATTGGACCAAGTGATCTCTAAGATTATTTCCACTTCTAAATATTTCTGTCCTACAATTTTATTGCTCAATATCACACTAGTACATACAAAAACTTTATCTGACCCTCCTGGTCAGTTCTGATGGCAAGTGTACCTATGTATGTACCTAAAAGTGTGTGAAATCGTTTGTTTTTATTGTTTTATTTAATTCCAAGAAGATTAATCACAGATTAATCCAAAGATAGGTAAACATTAATACTGAAAGGCAAGAACTTTGAATACAACACTCACCACTTCATAGTCACCATCCCTGAGATATCAATGAGCAGTTTCAAATAATAATCCTCTCCAGTTTATGGGTGCTCACATATTTATAAAATACCTTATTCATAACACCTCATATTAGAAATCAGTTCAATCCAAGAGTGTGGTACAATAGAAAAAGAACATTGACTCGAGTCATGATACCTTACTTAAAAGTCTATTTACCTGCATGATTTTGGTCAGGTCCCTTAGTCTCTCTGGGACTCAGTTTGCTCATCTGTAAAATGGGGGAGAGGAATTAGATGGTGTCTGTTGTCCTCTCCAGCTTGAATCTTTTATTCTGTGAATACATACTTACCAGTATAAAGATAGTTACACAACCCCTTCTTCCTGAGCTTGAATCAGGCTGCAGATGATCAGTCATAGCTTTGACAAGGGGATATTTTCTGAATGTTTTGTCTCTTATGCAACCTGATGTTGCATTTCCCAGTCTACCTCCAGAGCAAGACTGTTTCTGTAACTAGCTGAGCAATTTGTGTCTCACAAGAGGTTGGTATGATCTGATGGTATCAGTTTATCATGATTACTATCAAAATAATGAAAAAAAACACTACCCCTACCCAAACAAACAAAGCAAAATAATTTTAAAATAAACTGCCAAGCAAATAAAAGCAATGTGGCTGAAGTTATTGATCTGATACTTTCTCTGGAACCATCCTATGCACCAATGCACAAAAGAGTCACCTATTACTGATATCTAACAGAAAACTCAACCTGACAATGCTTGCCCTTACAAAGGACATAGGTAGGGTACTACCCAGCATCAACTTAAAAAGCCCCATCTTTCCATACTTGCCCATCTCTTTGGTATGTGCTCGTTGTGTGACCTTGATCAAACATCTCTGTCTCAAGCTCTGGGCCTGTTTTCCCCTTGATAAAATAACAGGGCTAGACTAGATGATCTCTACGATCTTTTCTAGGATTAGAGTGCTATGATTCTGTGATTCAACCATACACTGAGGAAATCATTCCCAAATCAAGGCTTCCTACAGTAATGTACATCATGGGTCCTTTTACTGGGAAACTATCATTCCCCCAATCTGTACATTTCTAGAAATTAAATGTTCCTTCCTCGCCAATTATGTAGACACTATTCATAGAATTGAATTTGAGCTCTGTTCAGAAATTGGTGAAAAACTTCAAGGCTCATTTTTCACTAAATTGGATATGGTAGCATTACTGTAATAGAAAAAAATCTACTAAAGCTCAATTGGATTTTTTTTCTATTAACTTAGTTATAAGGGCAAAATTTCAACAAAACAGTTTCAGAATAAAAGTAAAATCACAAACTCTCTTACATAGGAGTGCACCTATATTCCCATAGCTAACTAAAGCCTAAATTTCTCATGTAGGGAAGTTTATTTATTTATTGGTGATTTGAGAGTAGAAGAGGTGGGTATGAGAGATGAGTAAGCTAAAGCTATTGTAAACTATATACCACCTGATTTGTCTGTCTGGAATCACTGAAAAAAAAACACGAGGTAAACATTAATTTTCCAAATAACTGAAACTTACCCCTTCAAACGATAAATACTTTTAAGCTATTTTTTACAAGTATTTCCAAAAGGTATTCTTTGAATGCAGCTTAACTTTTGTTAAAAAAAAAATTGGCTCAGTCATCCTGAAGATTGATGCATTTGCTATAGTGTTAATTCAAAGCAGAGCTCAGAGAGACAAAGAGAGAGACAGAGAGAGAGAGAAAGAGAGAGAGAGAGAGAGAGAGAGAGAGAGAGAGAGAGAGAGAGAGAGAGAGAGAGAGATAGGGGTGGGGGGAGAAGGAGACTGGAAAGCAGAAACAGAATGGGGCAGTGCATATGAAGAACTGTTTTACATCATTCTTCAGTCCACCTTCAGAAAGAAGTTCCTCTGATTCACCTGCAGGGAGAAAATTATTTTTGTATCCTCCTGTCTGTTGCATCTGCTTCTCTCCAGCCATCCAAAGAGGAAGATACTTCCTTGACCAATTAAAATCACAAGGTTCAGTGGCTGGTGTTTGATACTCACTTGTTCTCCAGACTGCATCCCCATCTCCCTCAGCAGGGGAGAGAATGAAATGGTACAGTCATTTGTTAATTCTTCTTTTCCTTATCACCCTTCCCCCATGCTTTCCAATTGGGTTTTCACACTTTCCCAAGATGCTTCATATTTTCAACCTTTGAACACATGAATAGTCAGGCTTGTCTCCAAGGGAGGAATAGCACATTTTTCTTTGGGTCTCTGAAGACTAGGGTCACCCAAGCAGAACATGGGAGCAGACAGTGACGAGGGGGATGGGAAGAACACAGGAATCAAAAACAAGAGGTAAACATCAGTATGCAGAATCAAAGAGGAGATAAAACCCTCCTTGTCCAAGAAAAGGAGTCCCTGTGAATGAGAGAGTTTGTGAATAATCCAATTTCAAGGTTACCCATCGTTTTCCTTCAAAGTTTTGAAACCACTAAAATTAGTGTTTGGATAAAGATTCATAGTAAGAAAAGAATCATCTTGGTGCAGTTGCAAAGAAACATTTTAAATGTGTCTAAACAGCCAAGTGATCCTCTTGTCCTACCATCTCCATCTCTGTTGAAGCCTAAGCTGCCTGGTGAGTACAGGCTCTGTCTTCAGTGCATAGGGATAAAATTTAGCATCAGAGGAAAGAAATGAGAATGAATTGATTCAATGGGTCCTCCATTCCCATCAGGAGTGAGTTTTTTCCATGCAGTAGTCTCATGATGGATTTATATTTGTCCAGATGCAGGCAGGCATGACGATGAAAAAATTAGGTGAATAATATTCTTTTTGTTAGAAGGAAATAAGTGCTTTGTTCAAGGGCTTTATCATCTGCTGTGATAGGGTCCTGCTGTAACTTTCTATTTTATTTATGATGGTTAAGCGAGAAATAAGGATACTCTTTTATTTCTTTTTTTTATTTCCTAACCTCACCTCTTCCCCCTGTTCACTCTGTCTTTCCAGCACTGAGCTTAGCATTTTTTCCCTCCCCTTGTTGGCCTTCTTAGAAAACACATAGACTTTAAGACAAATGCATCATTGTTTCTACCAGGGATTTGAATTTGCCTAGACACTAGAAATGGAACGTCCTTTTGGAAAGTATAATCGAGATCCAAAAAGATCTCAGTAGACTGGAATGATAGCTTGAAAAAGGGAGGGTAGAAGTACAATGGAATATGGATAAATGTAAATTACTATAGGATCAGAAAACCAACTTCATAATGAGATGAGTCATTTCATACATTAAAACAACTTGCAAAAGCTGGTGGGAGGGATCGAGCTGCAGAACTTAGAATATTGATTGGCAAATAGTAGATACTTGATAAATTCTAATTGACAAAGATGACTATATATTGCAATGGATAGAGTAATGGAGGTAGAGTCAGGAAGACTTTAGTTGCTCTCTGTGTGTCCCTGGGTAAGTCACAATCTCTGTCTTCCTCAGTTTTCTCATCTGAAAAATGATGATAATTGTATCTTCCTCCTAGGGTTGTTGTGAGGGTCCGGCGAGATGGTAGTTGGCAAGCATGGTTACAATGTTTAAAGTACTATATAAATGTTAGCTATTGTTATAAGTGTAAAATGAGCTCAATATAGATCAATAGGAGTGAAAGAATAGCTAAGAAAAAACAAAAACAAAGCAATATTTTCATAAGCCATGTTAATAGATGCATAGTGTCCAGAACAGGAAGGGTAATAGTCTAGTACTGTTTTGCTTTGCCCAGATCCAACCTCATCTGAAGTATTGTGTTTGGTTCTGAAACTATAGTTTAAATAAGACTAACATTTACAAGCTATATACCAAAATGGTATAAGTCTAGGAATTACATTATATGAGAATTTATTATGGAACTAAAAAAGAAAACAAAAGAATTAGAAAACTGTACTATTTGAAAGGCTGTTTTGTAGAAAAGAAATTGAATTGTGTAGTCCCAGAGGGCAGAACTATGACTAGGACAGAGAGGTAAATATTAGCTGCAGATATTAGCTCAGTACAAAGGAAAACATCCTAACAACTGAGCTATATACAAACAATGGAAAGGGCTTCATATAAGCTAATGAGGTGCTCATTCTGTGAGGTATTGAAGTTGAAGTGGTCAAGGAGGTGGTAAAAAGAAAGCCTATATCCAAGGGGAGGTCAGAGAAGAGAGCCTCTAAGGTCCTTTCCAAGTCTAAGATTATGTAGCTTGGTTATGTAGAGATATCCACCTTTGAGAACTCTACTCCCATTTGTACCAAGTAAACATGCAGTGTGTGGTACACTTAATGAGACCAGGCCAAAAAAAGTCATTCCCTCTTCTGAATCTCCTTCTTTCTGGAGGAAATAATCCTTGGAGACAAGAAACAAAAGGATATTGTCAGGAGTATATAACTGAATTAGAATGGATGAGTTACTAAGATTCTTATCTTAATATAATCAGCCTGATTAACAAGTTTTCCTTATATCATTTCCTACCATGTTTTGAGGTATTTAATAGAAATCATTACAAAGCCATAGATGGAAAGATTTTTCCCCCCTTAATTGCCTTGCATTATGCAAAAAAGAAAAAAGAGAACATAGTAATATGCTGATCAGAGTTATTGAATACATCACTTAATTTCCATATTGATAAAAATCCTAGAATGAAATCTATAGTGAATGTGTGGCCCCATTTTGTGATAATCTTGATTCCTTGACAGCATGACAGTAACAATGTATAAAATTCAGATATTTATCTAAAAATTCATCCCCCTTCCAAATGTAACACAGACCCCTCACTTTTTTCCTTTTGGTTTCATCAATTATGATTTACAGAAAAGTATGTTGTGGGGAAGGAGGAATAGGGCCCAGCATTAAATGATAATGGAGGCAATTTTCCATAGTTGCCCATATTCCTATTCCCCCTGGTGACGCCTTTGGGCAAGGCCAGTGGTGATGTAATGGAAGGCCAGACATGTATTTAGTCTGCACATATGTTTAGGCAGAGCTTGGATGGTGATTTATCAGGTTGTTACAGGGTGGATTGTTTCATATATAGATTGAACTGGAAAGCCAGATTCTGTGTCTGCATGAACAACCAGAGCAGATAAATCAGATATTGAATGGCTCTCTTTCACTCAGCAAGGGATACAGATTTGAATACAAAGTAATCATAACTGGCCTCCAGATTAAGTCCAAGCAGGGACAGAGACATTTTCTATTATCATTCCTACATTTTCCCTTTGAAAGTCCTGCATTAAGTGCTGAGTGTGAGTAGACTTAATCTGACTTCTGTTCCTTTCCCATCTGTGTTTAGCATTGGGGAACCAAGCATAGCCACATACCCTGGCTTTGTCATTATTATCAATAGTGACATCTAGAATTGTTCCATGAATCTCAAGCTCAGTACTCCAGTTTTTGGCATCTGTGTTCCTCCTTTTGTCATCATCAGACATCAAGCAATTGATATGTGCTAGGCACTCTGTTAAGTTCTGGATATACCAAAAAAAAATGGCCAAAAAACTCCCCAAAACAACAACAACAAAAATCACATTGCCTGATCTCAAGGAAAGTCACTTGAACCCTAATGGGGTAGAAAACATGCAAATAAGTGTGATCATAAAAGCTATATACAGTGTATATATTGAAGGTTGTTGTTTGTCCTTAGTTCTTGAAGGGAGAAGAAGGAAGGGGACAGAACAGGAGAAGAGTGAAGGGGAAAGGAAGAGAAGGAAGGGGGGTGAAGAAAGAGAAGGGCAGAAGTAGGAATGAAATAAGGGAGGGAAGGAGGAAAGAAAGAAGGAAGGAAGCAAGGAACGGAAGAAAGGAGCTTCATTGGCCAATTAGAACTGGTTAGTTGGGTCCCCAATGTGGGACGGGATGTGGAGGGGGGGGGGTTGGCCTACTAAAAGGTTGTTGTTTGTCCTTCATTCTGGAAGAGAACCATGACTTCAAGGATGTAACGCCAAGATAAACATGTGAATTGGATTTACATGAGGGAAGGTTATGCAAAATCACCAGACTCACTTTCTCCTCCAAAGCCATCTGGGTCCAGCGGCAAGATGTAAATCAGGACAAATGGAGATGGCCCCAAAGGTTCAGGTTAATGGCCAGACCAAGAAAAAATAAAGCATCTTTTATGTCTGTCATTACTTCAGGTAATTTATTTCAGGTAATTTACTTCAGGTGTTTGAGTTTGCCTTTGACCCATTGAAAAGGAGGATCTTTAGAGGAAGTGGTCAAAGAAGGATTGTATCATTTTAAGAAAATGATTCTTTTGATTACACCAATATTTGAATTACTATCTCTGCATCCTTTGCTGCCCCATTTTCTTATCACCCATTTAACATAACTATCACTCAACATTCAGTCCTAGTAAGTCTACTCTTTCATTTAGCAATCTCAACTCTTCCTTTTATCTCTTTACATATAACTTCAAAACCTGTATCTCTATTCCCAAAATACCCTTCAGTTTGTCTAGTCACCTCATCACCTAATGGATGTACTGCTAGCCATTCAAAACTCAATGTACCCCAAATTCAGTTGTCATATGTTTCTCTTCAAAATTTCCTTTACTGTTTCTTATTTCTGTCACAGACACTGACATTAACTCGCATTTGAGATGTTGGATTCACCTTTGAATTACCTCTCCCCCAACTCTCATTTTCAATCAGTTACAATTAATCAGTAAACATTTATTAAATATCTACTCTGGTGAAGATACCGTACTGAGCCCTGGGGATTCAATAAGATAGTTCCTACCTTCAAAAAGCTTACAACCTAATGTGGGCGGAGGGTATGGAAAACACGCAAACAAATATATACAAAGCAAGCTATATATAGTATAAATAGAAAATAAAAAGAAGGCAAAACTTGAATTAAGAGAGGTTAGGGAAAGCTTCTTGTAGAAGACTGGATTTTAGCTGGGACTTGAAAGAAGCCAGAGAGTCAATAGTCAGTAGCAGGGCGGGGGGTGGGGTGCGGTGGGAGAAGGGAGGTAGAAAATTTCAGGCGTGGGGGAACAGTCAGAGAGAACACTCAGAGATGAGAGACAAAATCTCTTATTCAGAATCCTGTTGATTTTATCCTCAGGGTCTCTCAAATCCATCCTCTTCCTCTCTATTTCGACTACTATTATTATCTTTTACATATTATATATCCACTCTAAATATCTTCCTTATATGATCTCCCAAGAGATCTTCCCAACTCTCTCCTCACTGCAGTTTAGTTTTCAGAACTTTATCAGTATAGTCATTTGTATACATAAATCAGGCTATGTGTGTGTATGTGTATGTGTATTTTAACTTCTGCTCAAAACCTTTCTATGCCTCTTTATTGCTTTGTGAGGCAAATTCAGACTTCGACAATCAAGCTCTTTTACAAAGCAATGCTACCCTACCTTTCCAACTTTATCCCACATTATTCTCCTTTCATTATGTTTTTTAAACTTAATCAGGTAGAGAACTCTTTAACTATAGAATAGGATTCCTGCTATTTTTTCCCCTACATGTCTTTGCTTTTGCTCTTCCCTTTGAATAGAATGGCATACCTCCTTTTCTTCATCTATTATATTTCTACTATTTTAGCATAAATATAAAATTCCACTTATTCAAGAGAGTCTTCCATGAACTCCCTCTCTCCTCTTAGCACTTTATTTTGTAACTATAATTTACTTACTGTGCAATATGCATTATAGTTTTCTGCTACTGTCTTATTCCTGCAATGGAACTATGAACTGCATGAGGCTAGGGAATGTCCTATCAACTCTGTTTCTTCCTTAGTGCTGAAGAACAAATTTTATTCATAGTAGATGCTTAGTAAATGTTTTTTAAATTTACTTCCAATTTTGTTCTCCTTCCACCAGACTAAATTTCCCCTAGGATGCTAGTTGCCTTGTACCAAGGATCTCCATTTTGTGGTCAAACTAAGCATAGGAAGGAGCCCTGAAGGTGGTTTTACAATAATCTTAGCATCTCTTGTAAATTTCAGTTTTTTCTAGTGCATAGTCTGAATCCTGATTTTATTTTTTTTGCTGTGAATTTTTCTTCAATCACATGTTCATTTACTCTTTTTGATGTATTCTGGGATTGTGTAGTGCTCAGAGCCTGAGTCTACTACAATCTAAAAAAATGCAAAATCAAAATGTTGCAGCCAAGCATACCTATTAAGTGGAATGGAGTGTGACTACAAAATCATAATTTGAGTTTTTCCAATCATTTTTATTCCTCATAGAGGCAGAAAATAGGGGAGTACTGACTAACCACTGTAAAACCAGTTAGTCAGATCCAATGATATGATGCTCATAAAATTCTCTGTAACTCTAAAGCACTCTAAAATGGTTAACTTAAAATCCATAAGGTCTTTTGCAGTTTGAAATCCTGTGATCCTGTGGTAGGTGCTCTCTATGGCTCTGATTATGGCAGTGATAAAAAACGATGGTGGTAATGGTGGAGATACTGCCTAGTGGTGGTGATGGTGAATATTTCCTCCAAAGTATTTACCATTCATTAGGATTGCATTTACATTTGCAAGTATTGCAACTTTATAAGTATTGATGAGGGAAATCTCTATCTTGATATGTTCATAGAAGCATAAATTCATGTAGAAAGTCAGAAATAGGACAATGGAGTCTATCCAATCCATCCTACCTATTTTCCAGAGGAAGAAACTGAGACCCAGATATGGAAAGTGTCTCTCTCTATATAAGTGAAAGGGTAGTGGCTGATAGATAACTTGAACTCAGGATTCTGGACTCCCAATTGAGTGCTTTTTCTATTATACACTTCCATGGAAAACTTCTGTTCCCTGAACTCAGTCCTCTTATTGTAAAGCCATAGTCATTCAATGTGATCCCTTTCCTAGGGTGGTAAGCTTGCCTGGTATGACTCAAATGCTTTGAGAGAGTTATAGCAAACATCACTTGTCTGTCTGTAGCTCTATTCTTTCACCCCTAGATTACCCTTCCTGTGGTTGACTATTGTCAAGGTAACTGTTTCAGGGCCATTTGAGGGGGGGGTATGTGTGGTAGTGGTAATGTTTATGTAACAGAGCTCTCTCTTCCTCCATGAATGTTGTAGACCTTCGTGTCTCTTCCCATCTCATGCTGGACACTCTCATATGTCATTCAAATGCACTTTATAGCAGCAGAGTCAAGATGTTTCTGGGTATTCTATGATGAGGTAGAAGTTTGGTTGGTACACTTGAGAATAAGATTTCACAGTGTAAAATGTAAAAATAGTGTGTTTTTTAGTCCTATAAGAGGAACTCTGTCTGAAATGGCCACAAAAATCTCTTTTTCTTTCCTACGAAATTATTCTACAGTAGACAAGTTAGCTATTTTTTCCATCAAAGAACATTCATTGCTCAGAGCTGTGGGGAAGACCCGAGATTCATAAAGCCTAGTAAGGAGCTTACAATTTAATTGGCGAGATAGGGCTTATATGTGCAAAGGAAATGATTAGAAATAATTCAAAATAGTATCTGCCAAGGGCTCACAGAATGGCATGGATTGTCAGCCCTATAAGAGTTCATATCAGGAGAGCTTACTCCTGGATGAAATTATCAGGGAAAGCATAAAATTACCAGATCATAGATGTAGAACTAGAAAGGACCATAGAGGTCATTCAGTCCCACCCCCTTCACTTTATAAATAAGCAAACTGAGGCCTGCAGAGGTTAAGTGACTAATCTTTTGTCCCATAAGTAGTAAGTACATGGCAGAGCTCAGGCCTCACAACTATGAGGTCAACATTCTTAGTTTAGGTCTTTTTCAACTGCTCTACTGATTCCCCAGAAAATGAGTGATTTTATTTGATTTCCAAAGGGTAAGGAACACCAAGTTCAAGTATCACCTCTAACACCTAATGGCAATGTAGATTTTAGAAGGTCATTTACACTCCCAGTACTCTAGGCAACCCCAAAAACTTCAAGTTCCAGACAAGAACTTTCCAATTGTGTTAGTAGAAAGAATTCCTTATAGTCATGAAATCATAGGTCCAGTCCATGAGTGAAAATTAGATAGGATTTGAGATAGTAAGAACATTCCAGAAAGAACCAAAGCCCTTGCAGCGGGAGATAGTAGGTATGTGGGTGGGTGGGTAAATAACAAAGAAGACAATCTGACTAGAACAGCGGTTCTCAACCTGTGGGTTATGTTCAGTTTGTAACAATGAAAATACATCCTGCATATCAGATATTTACATTACAATTCAGAACAGTAGCAAAATTACACTTATGAAGTAGCAATGAAAATAATTTTAATGGTTGGGGGTCACCACAATATGAGGAACTGTATTAAAGGGTTAGGCATTAGGAAAGTTGAGAACCACTGAACTAGAGTATTGGAATCATCTGTAGAAGCAGCGAATGAAGAGGTTTCAGAAAGAGCTTAGAGACAGAATGGGAAGGACCTTGAATTTGGTTGCATTGTAGGTTGCATGAAGGTTCAACGATACAAAACAAACTTAGAATTACAAGATGGGGTCAAAACATGGAGGACCTTGAATTCCAGGTTTAGGTGTTAATATAAGTTGTGGGGTTTTGTTTGTTTGTTTTAAATTTGCTGTTGTTTCATCTTTTATTCAGTGACAAAGAATTGGAACTTGACTGGATTTCTTCCGTTGAGATATCCCTATAAAGGAAGGCCAAGGCCCTAAATCACCAGCTTGACAAGGGCTATATATCTAAAACCACAGTTTAGTTGTGACCTTCTAGTCTCATAGCAACACAGCAACTGACACATACTACTTATAATTAAGTGAGCACAATAAACAGCATAGAAATGGGAAAAGAAACAGAACTGCTGGAGCCAGAAAACCTCCCCTGCCTGCATTATTGTTTATTTTGCTTTATAGTACTCATGTTCACATAGTGATATTACTGTGATTTCATAATAATAGAATCTCAGAGCTTAAAGACAACTTATTTAGAGATGTAGAACCTAAGCACCTTCAACGGTAGTCCATTTCACTTTTATGGAATGCACAGATTTTGTGCAATTTGGCAAAGGTGTACAAATCTAAATATTAGCCATGTTGTCCTTATTGAAAACCAAAATTCATGGTACCTTTCTGAAACTCCTCCCCTCTTCTATGAATTTAACCTAAGGCCAAGCAGAACCATTCTAATTTCTTTTCCATGTGACAAGTTCTTTGAGTACTTGAAGACTCCTCTCCAGGTCCTCCTGAGATGTCTTTTCTCCTGGCTAAATAACTCCAGTTCCTTTGACTGATTCTTATATCAGAGGATCATATGCTCAGAGATGGAAGGGACATTAGAGTTTATATAACCCAACCCATCTCATTGTAGAGGCAAGGAAAATGAGTTTCGGAGAACTAGTGCCTTGGCCAAAATAATTGATAAGCGATGGACCTAGGCCTTGAACACATGCCCTCTGTTCCATTCTACTACAATGCACTGCCTTCCATTGTTATGCTTTAAACAGTGACCTCCTCCAAATATGTACCAATGTGTACTAATTTGTCAGTGACCTTGGTCAAATGAGCACAATGTTTCTGACATGACATGAATAGATAAGAAGACTAAACTTCCTTTATTCTCATTACTATCCTTGTATAATTATACCAAAGCATTCATTGGCATTTTTGGCTGCCATGCTGATATTGGCTCATATTGATTGAGTAGTTGACTAAAAAATCAAGTATTTTCTATATGACCTGTTAATAAAGCCATAAGAACAATCATTCTTAAACCAAGATGGAATCTGCCTTTTAGCAATTTGTACCCATTACAGAACTGTAAAAATCAGAGAGTTGGAAGGGATGTCAGAGACTGTCTAATCCCACTCATACACCAAAGAAAACCTCACTATAACATATCCAGAAAGTGGTCATCCAACTTCTATCTGTGAACTTCCTCCTCTAGATGCATTCCATTTCACTTAGGAACAGCAATAATTATAAGAAAATGTGTGTAACTGTTATTGTTGTTGCTGTTGTTTATTTTTTGTGTTTATTTGCTGTTGTTGTTACTCTGTTTTGTTGTTATTGTATATGTTGTCATTTTTGACCAAACCTAAATTGGAATCTTTTGTATGGTCCCCAGTTCTTCCCTACAGTGCTAGACAGAACAAGATGAACCCCTTTTCTTATAACACACCATTTAAATACTTGAAGAGAGTCATGCTTATTCCCCACATCTTTACTTGACATTGAACGTTCTCACTTCCTTTAGTCAAACATCTCATGATATTAAAGTTGAGTGACTTATTTTCTTGGTCAACTTTCTATGGAAGCAATACATATTCTGAATCTCCTTAAAATATAATGCCTAGAACTGAACACAACATTCCAGATATGGTCCAACCAGTACCTAGTACAGTAACAGTATTATCATTGATATTCTGGATACTTTGAACCTTCTTATTATAAGCTAAGATCAAGTTAAGCTTTGTGGTCACCACATCACATTGTTGTCTCATATTGACATGACAAAACAGAAACTTTTTTTACACAAACTCTTGTCTCAACACTCTTCCCCCATTCTATATATATGAAGTTGATATATGGGTCAATTAAATTTCATCTTATTAAAACTATTTGTTCTTGTGTGTCAAGATATCTAGGGATTCTAATCCTATCATCACAATTGTTAATCTCTCATAGCTTTGTGTTGTTGTCATTTTCTCCCACCCCTACCCTGATTCTGTTGAGTATATCCAAGACCAACTTTTTTTTTTAATTGGAGGTTTATGGTTGGAAGACTGCAGGGAGGAACAGAAAACTCCTCCCAAACTTGAGGGATGAGTAAAAGACACTTCCCAATGGAAGATAGCTTAGAATCATGACCAATTCTTCATTTTCTACCTGCTCCACTCTCTTGGATTCCTTTCAAACCTTATTAGCCCCTGCACCAGATATCTTATGCTCCTCCTCCTCCTCCTTCCTTACTTTCCAGCTTTCTTTTGTGTATCATTTTCCCTGATTACATTGTGAATTCCTTGAGGGTAAGGATTGTCTTTCCTTTTCTTATTTGTATTTCCATGCTTAGAACAGCACCAGGCATATTATGGGTATTTAATAGATTTTATTGTATTGCATTGTGCTATCAATAATTTTGGGGGGACAGCTAGGTGGCACATTGGATAGAATATGGGGGCTGGAGTCAGGAAGACTCATCTTTTTGCATTCAAATCTGACCTCAGCCCCTTGCTAGCTGTGTGAGCCAGGGCAAGTCATTTAACCCTGTTTTCCTTAGCTTCCTTATCTATAAAATGAACTAGAGGAGGAAATGGAAAAGTACTTCAGTATCTTTGCCAAGAAAACTCTAAATGGGGTCATAAAAAGTTAGACATGACTGAAAATGACTGAAAAATACCCCCAAAATGTTTATAAATATGACAGCTATCCTTTCATCCAAATATCCAAATCTCTCTCTCTCTCTCTCTCTCTCTCTCTCTCTCTCTCTCTCTCTCTCACACACACACACACACACACACACACACACACACACATTAGAGTAGAGTCAGGGCAAACAAATCCTACCTGTAGTACTCTAGGTAAAACATCTCATCAGGTTGCTATTAATCTATTTAACACTACATTATAGATATGGTTGTTCAACTCCTTCTGTCCTTCTGAAATCACATAGGTGTCTTGTAATCCAACCCAAATTTTTCCGTCCTTGGAAATCGAATTTTAATCCCTTCCACCTACAGAATTCACTGATAGGCAAATATTCCAAAGAGATCAAAGTTAGAAAGGAAAGTCTTAGAGATGCCAAAATAATTATATTGGCACTTTTGTAATAACAAAGATCTGGGAAAAAAAAGACATTCCAATTGACTAAATACCCCAACCTCCAAAAAAAGGGAAATGTAATTATATAAAGGAATATTACCATGCCATAAGAAATAATGACTATGAAGAATACTGAGGAGCACTAGAAAATGTATTTGAGCTAATGCAGGGTGAAGATAGTGGAAGAAACCCATTTACACAGTGACTATACTAATGTAAGTGGAAAGAATCTTAATGATTAAAGTAAAATTGAAAGATCTTATCTAATTTTAATGATCAAGTTTGGATCTATAGAATTGAGGAGAAAAACGTATCTTTCTTTTCTTTGCAGAGGAGGGATATTAGAGGTGTGGAATACTGTATATACCGTGACATAGAGTTGATGGGCTACTTCATTTTGCAAAACTACTTTGTTCCTTCCCTCTTTATTCTTGATTATAAAGGATGTCTCTCTGAGAAGAGGAGGAGGTAGAAATATAGCTGGGAATTCAGGCAATGTAAAAGCAACATATATTCAATTCATTTCAACACAATGCATATTTAGTAATTGCTTACTATGTACCAGACACACTTTGGGTGGAACTGAGAGCTTTACCCTCCAGCTCTCCAATTGGAGAGAGGAGGAGACTAAGGGAATTGGAAAGAAGTTGAGTACATGTAAGACTAAGTTAAACAGAATGATGGATAGATTTCTGGCAATCAGTTTATGTCAATATTTTACTAAGAAAAAGAAAAAAATAGCATCAGCTCCAATGGGCTAACTGGGTTAACTGTCAACAAAGGGATGTACTCATCTGAGTCAGACGTATATGATTTGATATATCTCCTACTAAATGAGGGCTGAGCATAGGTCTCATGCTTGTGTCTTCTATAGCAAGCAAACATAGGGACTTATTCATGTAAGCATGTATTAAATACTTTTTTGAGGGGGATTGCTTTTTGGAGGGGGAAGGTAGGGTAATTGGGGTTAAGTGACTTATCCTAGATCACATGGCTAGTAAGTATTAGGAGTCTGAGGCCAGATTTGAACTCAGGTCCTCCTGACTCCAGGACCAATACTCTATTCATTGTGCCACCTAGCCTCCCCTTAAATACTTTTTTAAAAATTTGATTCATAGTTCAGATTTTGCTTTCATTTTGGTTATCTGATATTTTATCATCTCACAGGCATGCAATGCTTACTATTATTGTAACATATAGCTTGATGCCGAGGTCCCATGGCAAGTGTCATGAGTTCATTTGAGCTGATTACGTTTTAGAACTTTGCTTAGTCCACTGGCATAAAATGCAAGTAAGAGGATAACTGACCAAATAGAATATAGAAGCTATATGGCTGAAATAATGATGATGCTTTGATGAAAGAGCATTTGGCAGGAGCATTAACATCCAGTTCTCTAATGAGAGCGTCAAGAGCCTTGTTTTCCAGGATAGACTATCAGGCAGTGTTAATTCACAATCATAGTCATATCCAATGAGACACAGAGTATTTCTTTCTGTCTGTGCTGTCAGTGAACTTTCTAAGGCAGTCAGAATACAAAGTCTGATTCCAGTGCCATAAATCAACCCTTTGGTAGCTGATAAATGGATATTGTATAAATCCTACATTTGCATTGACTCTGGGGACATAAATCTGCTTCACATGATATCACTTTTAAAAATTGCCCCCCTGAAGTCAGAATGGGCAATTTATACATGCTCTCTCTCATGGCTATTTATTTTTCTCTTCTTTAATGACTTTTTCTTTTCACTTTCTTGGCCCTGCCCGACATCATAAAACATTATTCTTGACATAGAAGAAGAATATCGGTGACTTCGCAGTCTGTATCTGCAGGATCTGTGCAGCAGGAAGTGTTTTATTTTGTTGCACATCAAAGAATAACAATCACGTTGGTAGCTGGATTTCCATTGGGATGCTGAAGCTGTTGTAATTTTGAATAAACTTCCTGTAGATAAGTCCTTCGACTTTTGTTGCTGAGGCTATAAATGGATAGACATCGTGCCCTTCAACTACTGTAGCACCTCACAAAGATGCGAAGCTTTTGTTCTCTTAACCTCTGTGCAGAGCTGATTTTCTGAAATCTTGGAATAATATATTCATAAAAGTCACTTCCAAGAAGGGACTTCATCAAATCAGTAAACATAGCAGAGCCAGTATTCAAAGCTGCATCTCTTGACTCTAAATCTTTCTTTCTCTTTCTACAATATCATTCTGACCATTTTGTATATGCCCTTCTAGTGGCTACCATTCAACAGAGAAAGTGTTGTATACAGTAATTGCCCTGCCTTAGATATCACTGTCTGGTTTTCATTCACCCTTTGCCCTGTGTCTGAATGAGTGGTTCTCTTTCTCTCTAGGAGGCAGTTAGGTTGTGGTATGTATGGAGTCTTGAACTTGGAGACAGAAAGACCTGAGTTAAAATGTTGCCTCAGACATTCACTAGCACTGTGAACCTAATCAAGTCACTTAACCACTCTGAGTCTTCTTTCTCCCTCTGCAAAAAGGAAATAATAGAGCCGACCTCATAGGGTTTGTTGTAAGAATAGCATGAGATCATATAAGACAGTTTTATAAATTACTTTGTAAGCCTTGAAATTCTAGATAAATGCTAGCTATTATGATCTTAGTAATGGGCTTGTATTTCAACTAATCAAATCATTCAGCTTGCTTGCTTCCTTCCACCTGCCTGCCACTCTTTTTCCATCTCTTTATGC
>CM053595.1:160670395-160712655 GCA_028646575.1 Pseudocheirus occidentalis
ACATGATTGCAAAGCAGGTTTTTCTAGTCCTGGTAATATGAAATCTGGTTTGTGATCTATAAATTCCAACTCATTAGAAGAATCTGGCTTGAAATGGTGGAAAGCTGTAACATAAGAAAAAAAAGTGGGAACTGAAGGGAGAAAAGGAAAAAGGATCCATAGGAATTTCTACATTAGCTTATCACCAGGTCCATAAATTTGGATGGACCTACGCTACTGAATGGACCTATCAAAGCCACAAAGTCAATGAACCCCCTGCTTTTTCATGATCACCAAATAAGTTTTAAAATATCTGGAAAGGTATCCATGCCTTGACCATTACTCTCCCAGTTAAGCTTTTATTTTCTTTCTTTTGGGGGGTAATTAAAAAAAATTCAAACTTAAATACAAAATGAGAAAAGAGAAAAATAATACATTGTGTACATTGTCATATACACAGCAGACCATAAGAGAGAATTCAATATAAAACAATAAATTTCCATTTCAAAAAATACTCTCTGTGATATATACTGCACATTATTTTCAAAGCTGCCCAGCTTTTCATTGCTCCCTTGTTGGTTTTCTTTTTTCTTTTTCTGCTCTGTACATTTTACTTTATTTTTCCCCTCTCGCCTCCCCCCCAAAAAAGAAGGCTATAATTAAACATGGATACATATGCACATAGATATCTATAAACTTACACACACACACACACACACACACACATATATATAAGACTGCACTATTTATTAAGCTGTCTGTTTTCACAAGGAACTTTATTGGCAGACTTGTTCTTTATTTTTCTGAAATTGTAAGTTTTGATTTGTGTGTGTTTTGGAGGGGAAAGGAGAAGGAGGTATCGAAATTTGTCTCATTATGTGAAGCAATTTTCTTTTCATCTTGCATGACACATGTTGTTAGAAAATGTAACTGAAAAATTGCCACTGTTCCATGTCCCTAGGCACCAAGGTCTGTTTGGATATGAAACTGAGTGCAATGATCAAGGATGGGCATCAAAGCATTGAGCAGCCCTTAAATCTGAAATATATATATAAACTTGCATCACTTCACTGTATCTGCCTTTAGGAGAGCCACAGACCTCCAGGATTCCTTCTCCCTCCCTTCTCCTCCCTTTTCTCCCCCATACAGTTCAATCTTCAAAGAATATTATGGAAAGAAAGATCACCTGGGATGTAGAAGCTTGAATCTCCAAGTCCAGTGGTGTTTCTGAAGTACTCTAAATTCTAAAACCCTCTAGATGATGCATCCCTCTACCATCTGCTGTCTAGTGGCTCTTGGGCATATGTTTACCTAAGCCCCACCTCCATTTCTCCTGTTTTGCTACCCTGAGCCAAAGACACTAGCTGTTTTATTGTTACTGTTGCCATTTTAGTTTGTTTGAGGAGTTTTATTGCTATATTTATTTTCTTCCTTAAAACTCCCCAAGGACTAGGACATTCTCTTGCTTAATATTTCCCCAATGCCCCCCATAATGTTTGTGCAAAAGGAGTAATGAAGTAAATGTTAAAACCAATTAATCTCCTAGTTTTCTCTTGAGCAATGATTCTTTCATGCTACACGTGGGTTATAGTGCTGATTAGATGGTGAAGGTCATATTTACTTCTATATTAGTGATAGTAAGCAGACATAAAATGTAGATGACAAACTAGCATTTTTATAGGAATCTTTACTTATCAATCGAAAAGAATCTGCAGTGCTACTTGCAGACCCTGTGCAAGGCACTGGGGACACAAGAGCAACTTGCCTTGAAGGAGCTTACCTTTGGTCGAATAGGGGGAGGCAACATACATACATATTAATGTAAACAAAATCCACATAAAATAAATAGAAAGCAATTTCCGGAGCAGGGAGTACTCTTTGCAGGAGATAACAAATGAACTAAGCTTTACAGGAAACTGGAGATTTATGGAGTTAGGAGGGACAGGAATGAAAGATTTCCCTCCATTAGTACTTAATATACATAACAGACAGGTAATACAATCTACCTTGAATCAGGAAGACCTGCATTCCAATTTGGCTTCGGACACAACCATTTATAAGTGGGCAAGTCCTTTAACCTGTTTCTCCATATGTAAAGTAGGGATAGTAATCCCATGATTTTGCTGTGGGGACCAAATGAGATAATATTTGTAAAATATTTTGCAAACCTTTATATACATGGTAGCTATTGTCATCATCATCATCATCATCATCATCATCATCATTTTTTATCATTACTATGAAGTATTAGGAGATAGCAAGAGCATGTAAGATAAATTCAGGAAGAATATGTGGATCTGACCAAATAATTACAGAAATGTGCTGTTTTGGTTGATTGCTAAGTCCTCCAATGCTCTTGATAAAATAGAAACATTTGAGTGACCACTAATTCACTTAAAAGGATTGGACAAAATGACTGAGATGTGGAGACTATGAAAAAGAATGAGCTTACCTGCTTTTTATTTGCCTATTACACTATGCGGACCAGAAAGAGAATTCAATAGATACCAAATTTGATCAAAACAGTAAGCATGGGAGCCAGCTTGGAAGAAGGCCCAAGGTCTTGAGGAAGTACTGAGCTTTTAAGGACTCACTCTTCACCTTTTCCTCATCTAATCTTAGAGAGTATGTCAAGGAGGGGAAAGGAATTCTCTCATCTCATCTTCACACCACTGACAATTAAATCCAATGAAAGAAGCATATGTCTATGGGTAATTCCCCGTTAAAGAGTTTTTGAGCTCAGAATTTCTAATCACTGGATTTTATCAAGAGAAGAGGACTCCCTGATGCATCCAGTTTGTTGTAGAAGGCAGTAGTAGCCAGCCCACATCATTTCTGTGCAAAATCCTACTTGAAGCACAAAGAAACCAAAGATTCCATCTAAGCCAGAATCCAGGAGTTCTGGAGACTCCAACACAGCATTATCGCACAGGGGTCAAGCAACAGCAACCAGCATTCAGTGAAGATTAGCAAGTAAGGTCAGAAAGAGAGTACAAAGTTATTCATATTCCTTTAAACCTATGAGTATCAGCATCAGTTGTCCTTCCTTCCATAGCAATTACTGGGTTGAGACATGTTCCCTCTGTGTGTCCTTCCCCAGAAGCACCTTGGTCACGCATCTATAAAGTGAATGCCTTTCAATTTGTGACTTCTATGTGGACCCACTCTTCCTGTTAATGTTTGGTGTGCTTGTGGGAGGGTGTGTTTTAGTTCATGAAGGAGATGTTTTGTTGCTACTTTTCTAACTATATTTTATATACTAGACTTAAAAGAATTTATCTCCCTAAGTTAACTGTGTCTTTTGGCTGACTATTGAAAGGTAAACACATCGGTGGCAACCCCTGATCCAAAGTTTTAAGAACCATAGAGTATTTTAAGTCTAGAGACGTCATCATTTAGGGGACCTATACTGCTTGTTAGGAGGTGACCTCTAGCCATGATAGTGGTGTAATTGAAAAACACCAGGTGGAGTTGGAAAACCTGTGTTTTCCTCAGTCTACCATCTAATACTAGCATAAGACACTTAACCTTTTGATAACTCACTTTCCTCATCAGTAAACTGGACAGGTCAGACTAGATGGTCTTTAAAAGTTTCCTTGAAACTAAAAATCCTATGATCCTACATAACCTTTTTTTGTATGTGACTCAATTTTAAAGGTGCTCAGGGATTGATTCTTGATTAATCTCAAAGAAAAATGATTTCCAAAATAATGGTAAAAGTAAATAATGATGATGATGATGATGATGATGATATGATGAAGATGATGAATGGATATCCCTACCAATCCAATGAGCAGAAGAGTTTTAACCTGCCCCATTTACTAAGTTGATCTGATTTCCTGTTCTTTCTGTGACCTGATGGCCCCATATTTCCAGGAATTGATCAAATTAATACTGAAATTGGTTTAGTAAACAATATACTTAGCCTCCTTCAACATAAAAAAAGATGAGACCACCAGAAGATAGTAGCAACTTCCAATTTATATGTTTGTTTTCCCTTCTCCATAAAATCTTTGTAACAATGCAAACAATAAGGGTAAAGAGGTGATAGCCCTGCTATACTGGGTTCTGGATTATTGGGTTTTTCTCTGGATGACGTATTTTAGAAGAACAAGCAGAGGAGAGTGGCTACTATAGGTAAAACCCTTATGTGAATGCATGAAGGGGAACAACTGAAGGACCTAAGAGTATTAGCACAGAGATGCTAATTCAATAAATCATGAAACATTAAGTAAAACAATATTGTTAGGTTCCATGCTAGGTGATACAAATGCAAAAAACAAAAAAAAAGCTTGGTCAACAGTCAATAAGAATTTATTAAGTACCACTTTGTGCCACCCACTGTGCACAGTGGGGGAAAAAATAAAGGCAAAAGACAGCCACTCATATGAAGGAACCAACCAGAGAGGAGAAAATGTGGATGGGTGGGAATGATAGTGGTATTCAGAATCTGAAGGGCTTTCTCTTAGAAAAATGATTTCTTGTCCAAATTGGGAATAATTAGATGCAACTGGCAGAAGATACAAAGAAGTAAGCCTAGGTTCAAAATGAGAAATAAACTTCCTAAAAATTAGAATTCTGAAATGGGCTACTTCAGGAGGTAGTGGACCCCCTCTTAGTCAAAGTCTTAAAGCAGAGGCTTAATACTAAGTCCACACATGAGGAGCTGTTGAGGACAGGATCCTTTTCAAGTCTGTTGTAATAAGGAACCACTAAGGTCCCTTCCATCTCTAAATGTCTGCGATTCTGTGAAAAGAATAGACAAATTATCCAAATGTTCTAGAATATACCTCACTTTTCTAGTGGCCAAAAGCATTCTTGCATGGGAAGATCATAGCCCCTGTGGCCAGTCTGAAATGATGGAATAGAAGAAGACTAACTAGCCTGTATGTGGATCAGACCAAATAGTGGTAGAAACCAGAATTTGTTCTTATCACGCCATGTTTCATCCAGAGAGCAGGTGAGTATATTGTTTGTGGCACGATATACATGGAAAAAAACCTTGATTGGCTTGATTCCCAAATATCTTCCAAATTCCCAGCTACGTAGCTTTTTCTCTATCCCCCTTCTCTTGTCTCAATCACAGAGCTATCCCAGGCTTCTCTGCATGTTCATGAATTTGGGTTTTATTTCCTTGCAAAGTAATTGTTCTTCTAAGAGTTTTTGTCTTTAAAAAGCTTTCACTCACTGACTGGTTTGCCAAAGTTTGCCTTCCTTGAAATTTAGGGAATGATTTAGGTTTATGGATGGCAAGCCTTATCCAACCTTCTCAATGTCATGAAGATCATGCTTCACCTAATACTGTGCAAGGAGTCAATAGTCCTGTTAAGTTTGGGCTGAGTTGTGTTCAGGTGTCCTTGTCCAGGAGCAAAGAGTAGAGAGTACATAAATAAAAATAGTTCAATAAACACAAGAAACTTATGGATTCACTTTCCCAGAGGAGTTATTTGTCTTCCTGGCTTACGCTTTCACTAAGTATAGCCCATGAAGATAAGGAAACAGGTTGAACACAAATATAGATTAGCATCTCAAAAGGCCTCTCAATAATAAGAAAAAACAATACTGAAGAAATGGCCACTATCCCAAATTGTCAAATAGTAGGCTGCTGAAATGTCACCTGATACAATATTAAAGTTACATTTTGATGAATGTAGCAGGACATCAATATTGTTTTATTAACTTATAAACTTAGAGGTAATTATTGCTAGATAATGCAGTGGATAGAGTGCTGAGCCTGGAGTTGGGAAGACTCTTCTTTGTGAGTTCAAATGCAGCCTCAAAAATTTACTAGCTATGTAACTTTGGGAAAGCCACTTTATCCCTGTTTACCTCAGTTTCCTCATTTGTAGAATGAGCTGGAGAAGGAAATGGCTAAACCCCTCCAGTATCTTTGCCAAGAAAACCCCAAATGAGGTGACAGAAAATTGGACACGACTGAAATGACTCAATAACAAGAATTGCTCAGTTGCTGGTTATTGGAAGCACGCATTCTTGTTCAATGCTGTAGCAATTTATAGGCACACTGAAATGATCAAATTAAAATAAATCTTTGCTCCTGTCTTCAAAATAAAATGCTTACCCTTCTACCAGAAACTAAAAATATGTCCAAAAGTAGTGAACCAAATTCTATAGGTTCCAAAAGTTGAAAATAAGGAGGTGTCTGATTAGGATACTCAGTGAAGTATGATTTCCTCTCAACACAAGAAAGTGGAAATATCAGAGCTAATGTCTCCTAGATTCCTCACTAATATTGTCATTCTCCATTTTTTTTGTCTTCTCCCTGTAGTGTAATATATGTGAGAACTGGAGTTACGAGTAAGATGTGTTCATGGAGTAAAGAGAAACCTAACTCAGTAATTAGGAGTTAACTGTGTACTGTGTATGTGCTTTGATCAGATATTCACACCTGAGCACTGACAAGCCACCTATACTATGTATTCACACACATGTACTCTAATTGCAGCAATGTATAACCTGAGATATTCATCAGTATCAGTATTCAGGATCATTTTATAAACAGTTTTCACAGTACAGTGGAACAAAGAATATACTATCCTTTCCTCTTCCCACACAAAGACAAGATTTGTTAGGGAAGGGAAAAGTCAAATGGATAAGTTCAAGTCTTTTGGGAAGCCCCATAAATAAGACCCTCCATATGCCCCTCACTGTGACAAGAAGCAGATCTTTCTTCATTAGGAGATCAGTTATTGAAGGTTGAAATATGCTTATTCACCATTGATCAACATGTAGAAAGGTGGCACTGCCTAACTAAAGTAATATGAATGTTAATTTCCAGTGGGTCTTCACATATCAAGGTCTGTTATGAAGATACACCACCTTTTAGTAGTCTTCCTCAGCATGGGAGATTAAGCCAAGTCACAAAGAATCAGATATATTCATAGATGTGTCTCAAAGGGACTCTTGATTTTATATATAAAATTTATCTCTTTAGTATTTTTTGGTTTTCAACATTCACTTTTACAAGATTTTGAGTTCTATTTTTTTTCTCCCTCCCTTCCTCCCTTCTCCCTTCCTCAAGAGGGCAAGCAGTCCGATATAGGCTATACATGTACAATCATATTAAACATATTTCCCCATTAGTCATGTTTGAAAGAAGAATCAGAATAAAAGAGAAAAACCCCAAGAAAGAAAAAGCAAAAAATTAAAAATAGTATGATTTTATCTGATTCAGATTCCATACTTCTTTTTCTGGATGCAGATAACATTTTCCATCATGTGTCTCAAACAAACTATTGTGAGCACCAAGACCGACATCTGGTACCATATATTACCATTGGTCATTCTCATCCTCCAACCCACTCCTTCAGGAGAAGTAAACCCCTCAGTGGTGTCAAAGGCTATGCTGGCACACCTCTCATACTGTTCTTGATGGATTATGAATATGTCGTTCTGCTTACCACATCTATATCTATATACACACCTATATCTATCTATCTATCTATCTATCTATCTATCTATCTATCTATCTATCTATCTATCATCTATCTATCATCTATCTGTCTGTCTGTCTATCTATCTATCTATCTGTCTGTCTGTCTGTCTGTCTGTCTATCTATCATCTACCTATAACCATACCAAATTTGTTAGAACCTTCTCTGCTTCTTCAGATAGAAACATTGTCATTTTGGATTCCCCTTATGAATGAATTGGGTGATTCACCATAGCAATTTGTCTGGTAGATAAATGCTTCCTCTTGATTGGGAATTATGGAGGGAGATGAATGTATTTTTGCTTTCATATACTTTCTTCCCCTTAGATATTAGGAAGAAATTAGAATTTCTCCAATTAGACTTTTTCTCTTTGGTTCAAGTAGATTAGTATCAGTGACTGGAAGGTGCAGACAGCTCACTTTCTAACAATTAGAGCTGTTAGCTGACTCACAAAATAGTGAGTCACTCATTGTAAATCTTTGAAGGAAAACTATATGATTTGCCTCAAAACTCAGCTCAAGCTCCATATTCTATATGAGGCTTTTTTCTCCCAGCTACAAATGTCTTGTTTGCCAACCTTGTATACATTTTCTATGTGTTCTGTGTATATCTATTGGCTTGTTACATTTGAAATTCCTATATAGTCATGGCTCAGACAAGAAGACCTCCATATCTCCTTTGAATTATGAGATCCTATTAAAATGTAATTCCTCACTTTTTGTCAGTTTCTAAGATTCCTCACTTTTTTCTTATGCTGTTGTCTATTCTATGGGATGAACTGATAAGATATTGCTGAGCTCTACTTCAAATAATGTTTGTCCAAAGAGAAAAGAAATGTAATAAAAGATGGCATGCATTCTGTCAGATAATCATTACCTTCACTTGTGCTTCTATCTCTGGATTTGTTTTGCCGAATTGAGTTGCCACTTATTATAGAACCAAATCCCCGTACTCTTACATGAAGGTCATGATTTATTTTTGTACAATAACTTCTAGTCCACAATCATTAACAAGATTATATTTCTCCCATTTTTGAATGCTATAGAAATTTTGTCCGACATCTGGAGCAGGTCTTTGCTGCTTATATGCTCTTAATTTGAGAACTTCTAAAACATTAGCACCCTGCTTTACTTTGCAAAAGGGAGAGGGTGTTGGGTTGCTTGAACTGTGCAAAAGGAATAAAGAATGTTATGGAATAAAAAAAAAGATTACATTTCAACTTGACATCCAACGATATTTTAGTGCTAATTTGTCATTGCTTTCCTCAAATCCTGGTGGGGACAAGTACTCCATATATTTAGTTTGTCTTCTATCTTCCTGCCTTACCCACTGTCAGTTCCACTACTTTGGCCAGGCCTAGTCCCTTAGGAGTGCCATAGCATCAATGTCATCAGGGCCTTAGCTGAAATAATTACAGCAATAAAATTTTATATCGTGCTTTGAGGCTCACAAAACATTTAACTTTTGTCATTTCATTTGATCTGCAGAACAACCCTGTGACTTTGGTGAAATTCCCATACAGTCATGGCTCTTTATCTTTATTTTACAGATGAGGAAACTGAGGATGAGATAAAGTTTCTTGCTCAGGACAACACTGACACTAATTAGTTGAGGAAGGATTTGAACTCAGGTTTTCCTGTTTTCAGGCCCAGTGCTCTGTTCACTATAGTGCTTAGCTTCTTGGTAGCTACTATTAAAGATCAAACTCAGAACTTCAAGAGAAGCAGACCTGTTTGCTGTCTCTAGTGCAAGACTATAGCTCTGATTAAGCTGCCTGATCTTGTCTAAATGGTCCTTCATCCTAATGGTATTTTCCTCAGACCTGGTCCTCTACTCACTGAGGCTCCTGATGTCAGGCAAATGAATTGAAATCAATGCAATTCTAAATTTGATTTTTTTCTTACAATAAGCAAAGTTCTCTCCATAGATGAATGGCCTTGAAATCCCAGTATAATAAGGCAGAGGAATTTTTAGTTCTGAGAGCACCGAAGACATCCTTTACTCTGATTTTTTTTTATACCAAAAGATTTGTAAAAGGGACAATTTGGAAAATGTTAAAAATTTAAATAAGCTTTGGGGATGAAATGGTGAAAAGATTGATCTTACAATAATGTTTGTCAGTGCAGAAGCAAAAGGGCAGCCTCGTAGGCTGTTCTCTTTTCAGTGGCGTGGGGAGAAGGAAGAGATTATATCTGCTATCTGAATTCTCCCTTCTATGTGGATAGGAACTAAGGGTCAGGAAAGAAGGCAACATCAAATCTTCCATCCACATTCTCCCCCTAGGTGAGTGGAAGCCTCATTCATTTCTTCAATCCACATTGTCCCCTCTAGGTAGGTAGGAAGTAAAAGATATTACAAACCTATATTAACCATATTTCTTCTCCTGACTTGGATTACTAGCAGGAATACTCACAGCTTAGAAAATAAGCACCAGATGGGTCTCCAAAGGGGAAAATATGTATGCGCTTACATGCTTATGTATGTATGTGTGTGTATATATATATATATATATATATATATATATAAACATATATATATATGTATACATATCCCAATATACATGTACGTCTACAGGTATGCACATGCATATGTATGTTCATATATCGGGTTATGGGGTGTCATAAAAGGTAGATATGATAAAATAAAGTATTAATTAGCTTAGGGACTAACAGGTGACCCCAATTTCTATCAGATTTTGAATATATTGTATCATCAAATAGCTCCAGAATTCAAGAATCTAGAGATCTTTTGCCTCTGATATCATTGCACCAGTGTTGCTATGACATTGAGACCACAAAATAATGAGAGAGAGAGAGAGAGACAGACAGACAGACAGAGACAGAGACAGAGACAGAGAGAATGAGTGTTATATGATTATAAACTGTAAGAGAATCCTAAATTCAGGAATAAATATATTTTTGGAGTATAAATTAAAAGACAATGCACATGGATCATTAGGAGATTACTTATCTAAACAACATACCTATTTATCAACACTAACTTCTATATAATGAGTATATAACCTTCAATAATAATTGTAGAAATAAAAAGCACATGATTATTGCTAGAAATAGAATGGCTTTGAATTACCCTTGCTAGGTCAAGAAGGGCATTTATGGGCATGCATTTTTGTAAACCTGTCTAGGACAGGAAAGAGAGGAGAGAGTTACAAAATTAGACTTATGTTACTCAACTCAGATCCAGATAATGTCAGACTTAGAATCATCAACAAGGTCAAGTAGTTGGCCTAGATTTCTTTTAAACCACCAAAAGGAAAGGGAAGAAAAATAGGATCAGGAACACTGCTTATTGTAGTTATAAGGCATTTGAGAAATTGAAGGAGCAGAGCCTCCCCATTCCTGCTCCCAGGGTAGCAGACAAGAGACAGAGTGAAATAAAGGAAAAACCTGTCTCTTATTCCTTCTGCAATCTTAGACAAGAGAGCAATAGGACAAAATGTCATTAGACACAACTCCAGAAATGCTTTCTTCTGATCAAATAAAGCTCCATGTTTCAAATATAAGTCTCTTATCTTCTGCCTTCCATATTGGAAACCTGGACACAATGAAGTCATTCTAAGTTTCCACTCTGGAAGCTCTTGCTAGGGGTGGTAAATCAGTTTTGAAGGAAAAAATATAGATTCCCTGGTAGTAAATCTATCCCTCTCCTCAGCGCCATCAGCACTGAACCAAAAGAATTCCGCTGTGTAAATGAAATATTGTGCCCTAGGACAAAGGGATGATTGCTTAGCCCTAGTTGTTGTATTGAGAGAAACATGCAAACACACACACACACACACACACACACACACACACACACACACACAAGTTAGAAGACCTAGTTGCAAATCCTGCATCTGATTCTTCCTACCTATATGATCTCCGGCAAGTCACTTAGACTTCTTTGACCTGTTTCCTAACAGGTAAAATGAATATGTTGGATGACATGGCCTGAGGTCCCTTCCAACTTTAAATCTCTGATCCTATTATCATATATGCTGGATTACAAAAACCCACAAGTACTAAAGTAGTCTCCCTCCAATTTAGGAGTCCATGGACTCAGGATGATAGTGATCAAAACGAAATGTTGCTTGTGTCATGTTTCAAAATAGGACTATCTAATTTACTGTTGCTTCCTGTTCCAAGTTACTCCTTAGGAGGCAATAAGGGTTTATTGAGACAGTCCACTAAAAAATTATCACTAACTTAAATATCTTTCAGGCTTTAAAATTAGCCTAGGGTTAATTGCAAACTTGTTTTATATTAAGCCAGGAATGAAATATCAACTTTGACGGATTTTCCTGCTTCTACATTCATTCCAGGAATTTAAAGTAAAGGAAACAGTGAATTCCCACAGAAATGAACCAATTAACAGTGTTATTGTTTTAGCAGCTCATTTTCATGGACAATAAAATTTCTCTTCTAAAAAAAAACTAGTCAAAATATGAATAAAACTGAAAGTTCTTGTAAGGATCTGTGTTACCAATCAGTAGTAGAACAAACGAATGAATGAATTTAAAATACTCATTGAACAAATAGGTTTTGTGAAACATTGTACAAAGTTATGTACATACAAATACAAAAAAGTCAAGATAGTCTCTGCCCTCAATGAGCTTACATTCTAAGGGGGAAGGTAATACGTATTGGAGAGTGGGGACCAGAGAAGCTTGTTTTGGTCTGCAAAGTCACAGAGATTTCACAACTCCTACAATACACAGATCATAAAATCTCTGGTCCATAATATGCCATAGAAAGGACCAAATTTAATCCCCTCATCTGTTACATATAAAGTAACTGAGCCCCAGCGCTGTGACTAGCACAGTCTGGGCCTAGCTACCAGCTGAGTGAAATAAAGGGACAGAGAGAGAGAGAGAGAGCTTCTACCTGAATAAAGGAAAGAGGGAGAGAGACGGGGATGTATTCCATAGTCTGTTTATTGCAGAACCATTTCATACAGAGCCAAAGATACATGGAAGATACAAGGTTTATATACCGTTAGCAGAATGCAAGGAACCATGCTTGGTCTGGATTTTTCTCTACCCCAGCCCAAAGCCAATCACTCATTAAGCTCTTTATCCTAGGACCATGTCCAGAGGCATAAACAAACAGGGTGTTACAATCAAGACTTGCAAATTAACTCAGTACTTTCTTTAGATATTCATGAAACTAATGAGAGCATCCACCCAACAAGATTATACTCTCCTTGCATATCTGCCTAATGACCTTCATAGAACTGGGGAGCTAATGTGGCCAAAGACCCTGAAAGCCTTGGCCTACAACACCCCAAGAAGTAGATGGGCATTCAGGAAAGTCACAGAACTAATAAGTGAATTCTATGTTCTACCTCTCTCTCCAGTGCTTTGTACGTGGAATAATGACATGCTTTTTAAATATTTAAGAGCATGATTCATAATGTGTATGCTAAGAATATCTGGAAATTGTCATATTGCAATGCCTGTGAAGGATTTGGGGCCAGGAACAAAGTAGAGAGAGGTTGATTACTGAGGGGGCACTAAGCAGACTCACATCTCAGTCAGGGAATATTCAGAGACAATGTGAAAATACCAATAATAATAGTGAGATAACATGAGTTAAAAATATCAGGAAAGAATATACATATAAGGGAAGAGTGGTCTGTTGAGAAGACAGTTTGATTCGTTTTTGGTATTTCTTATGGCACTATCTTATCTGTGTCACTGGGGAAGGTAATGGGTATTGTGCCCTGGTCACATCCTTTATCTGCTTAAGGCAGTTCAACTGTGTGTGCAGGTGTGCATGCGTATGTCTCTGTGTGTGTGTGTGTGTGTGTGTGTGTGTGTGCGTACGTGTGTGTGCATGATAGAGAGAGAACAGGAGAGGGAGTGGGAAAGGGAGAGAGAGAGAGGTACTGCTTCTTTTTCCCTCACATTTGGGGCAGCATTTGTTAGTATGTGCAAATTACATGTGGAATCACAGAATACCATGGGCCAAGCTACTCATTTTACAGAGGAGAATATTAAGGTATAGACAAAGAAAATATCTTGCCCTATGTCATATATGTAGCAAGAAATAAAGTCAAAGTAAAAATCCTGATACTGTGGTTCCACACCCAGAGTTTTTCATACCCTACCATACTGCCTCTTTCCTTCCAGTTCATGTTAGGAGTTACAGAGCCTGCTTCTTTAGAGCAAAGGAGGAAACTGAATATTAACTCCAAAGGAAGGTACTATTTTTTATTTTTTCTGAAAGGGTATGCTCCACATCCATCAAGTGTTTTGGGTTATTTTTTCCAGTAACAATGACAAATTTGTAGTCCCATTGAAATAGCTAGTAATGCTAAAGCTCAGACACTTACTAGCAGTGTGACCTTGGGCAAGTCACTTAATGCCAACTGCCCTGCCTTCCCACTCTCCAAAATATACCCAAAAAATTTATTTTTAGTTTTCATCATTCACTTCTATAAGATTTTGAGTTCTAAATTTTCTCTCCCTTCCTCTTTTTCCCCTCCCCGAGACAGTGGACAATCTGATATAGACTATACATGTACAATCATATTAGACACATTTCCATGTGAATAATTTTATAAAGGAGAATTAGAACCAAAGGGAAAAACCATGAGAAAGAAGAAACAAGAGATGGAGAGAGAGACAGAGACAGAGAGACAGAGAGAGAGAGAGAGAGAGAGAGAGAGAGAGAGAGAGAGAGAGAGAGAGAGAGAAAGAAAGAAAGAGAGAGAGAAAGAGAGAGAGCACAAAATTCTACATTAGGACTCTATAGTTCTTTCTCTGGATGTGGATAGCATTTTCCATCCTGAGTCTTTTGGAATTTTCCTTAGATCCTTGCATTGCTGAGAAGGGCTTAGTCTATCAAAGTCAGTCATGTCCCAGTGTTACTGGATAGCAACAATATTTCTTATATTCTCACCATGTAGACTAGTCTTGCCTTTCCTAAAGACCCGGCTAATTCTTCTTTGGAGATACTGAAGCTTTCCTTGACTCTGGGGACAGGCTCAGATCATTGATATGACTTTCTTTTTGTTTTAGTACAAAAGGCTATGAATAGATCTAGCTTCGTTTCTGAGGTATCTTGGTGTCAACCAGCTATTGAAAAGTAAACTGTCTTCTCTTATCTATTACTTGACCTTTAAAAATCCATTTCATTCCAGTACTGGACCTTAACTACCAGGAAACTGTTCAACATTAGTCACAACACACAACAACTTTGTATAGGAAATGAATGAATAAAAACAATAAGTAAAAAAGCTCTTGACTACCATTACTAAATCCAAGTTAATTGCTCCAGATCACTAAAATTTTTGGGTTAGAAAGGAGTGAGCAGATGTGATTGATGAGCCACTTTTTATGATATTCGAAAGATCATACAAATGGTTAAGGAATCACAAGTTTGGAGAAGTGCAAATGATTTACCAATATTAAAGAAAAAGGATGATGATAGTCTCAAACTAGGGACTATTGAGCTCAACTTCCATTCCCAGAAAAATTCTAGAAAGCACTAAAAAGATAGTTGAAAAATATGAAAGGATGAAATTGACTATATGATGTTATTACTTCATCAAAAATAAGTCATTCCAGATTAATTTCTACTAATTCCTTTATATATATATATATATGTGTGTGTACATATATATATTCCTATATATATACATATATATTTGCTAAAACTCATATATATGTATGTGTGTATGTATGTATATTCCCATTCTATCCTTGCGGAGAAAATAGAGAAATGTGGAGAATTATAACGCAATCAGGTTTTGGTCAGGGTGACTGACCAAAAAGAGTAGTTGTAATGGTTCTGTGTCAACACAGCAGGAGTTCTGCAGTAGTACCTCAGAGAGGTATGCTTGAATTTATGCTGTTAAGCACTTTTGCTAAAGTCTTGAACAGCATCATATATGGTGTGCTTATCCAATTTGCACATGCCATCAAACTAGGAAAGACAGATGACAATCTGGAAGGATTATTAAGTCACTTGAGTATTAAGTTGAACTAAATAAAATGAAATTCAGTAAAAATAAATCTTTCATTTGAGTCTTAAAATAAAAATCAACTTCATCACTGAAATATGGCTAGATATCTGTTATTCTGGGGAGAAAACAATATAGGGGTTTTAGAAGAGTGGAAGTTCAATATGCCTGCAAAATGATATGGGAGCCACAAAAAAGAATTCAGTCTTGACCTGAGTTAAGAAAGGAATACCTACTGATAACAAGGAAGTGATAGTTCTTAGCATCATGGTGTAAGAAGGACCTTGATAAACAGGATTATGTCCAAAGAAGAGAAACTAGGATGGTGAAAAGCCCCCATGTCTCATGAGAACATTTGAAACAGCTGGGGATGTTTATTCCAGAGAAGACTTAGATAGCTATGTTCAAATATTGGAAGGACTGCTACTAGGAGAAGCATTAAACTTACTCTTTTTTGACCCCAGACAGCAAAACCAAGAGCAATAGTTGGAATCTACAAAGAGGTTAATTAAGATTTGATATTGGGGAAGAAATAAACAGACCTAAAACCTTTCCAGCAACGAGAGGAATCTGAAGTGGACTGAATAAGGAGTTCCCTTTACATGCAGATGTTCAAGCAGGGGGTTCACAACCTCTTGTTGAGTATATTATGATGGGTATTCCATGTATACATCAGATGGATCTGATAACCACTGAGATTGCTTCTGATGCTCAGATCCTGTGCACCTATAATTCTGTGGTAATCTAATCACACCAATGCATTTCATGATCATGTGTGATAGCAGAGTACATAAAAATTATGTTATCTACTACAAAATCTATGTGGCTATGGTTAATATATTTCAGCAGAGCCTTAAGTTACTCAATTGCCTCCACAACATTAAAAAAGAGACTTTTCAAGTTGTGGTTTGAGGAATAACTACGAGTTTATAAATGAATTAATTTCTTGGTGTGAGAACGCCTTCCAGTTATTCACTACCTCACATCTTATATAATCTTTGCAACAACTCTGTAAGTTAGACAAAGCAGTTAAGTTTATAGCTGATTTGTAGATGTGGAAGCAGGATTGTTAGTGAAGTTCAAGAGCTAAGTTTCAGATTCAGATCTTTTGACTCTACTTTGTGGAATAGTTTCAGGTGCTAGACAGGTGATAAGAACTTCTTTTTTTTTGTTTCGTTTTGTTTTTTTTGCTTTTTAGAGGGCAGTTGGGGTTAAGTGACTTGCCCAAGATCACACAACTAGTTTTTGTGTTAAGTGTCTGAGGCTGGATTTGAACTCAGGTACTCCTGATTCCAGGGCCGGTGCTCTATTTACTGCGCCACCTAGCCGCCCCATGATAAGGACTTCTTAACCACTATCTGATATTTAACAGCAAATGCTTTCTAAATGGACATTCTAAGCATTACTTCCAGATTAATAAAAGAAAGCAAAATGTAATGCACAGCTCACATATATTCCAGTTGGCTTTACTGAAGAATAAGTTAAGGCAGAGAATGAGATATGTCTGGGTGGATTTCAAATAAGTTGCAACATAGGAAGTGTAAATGCTGCCAAGGTCATCCTTGGTAGTTGGAGCCAACTGGGATCCTACAGGTTTGGCAACTTTTTGTTTTACCAACAACCTACTCCACATTTATAAAAGCAACAGAATTTATGTGAAGATAGAAATAGAAGTTTTCAGAAAGAGAAAAATCTGTACTTCTTTTATCAGTCCTTTATATCAGTCCGGTTCTTTTATCAGTAAGACTATTTAAATATTCTTAAAGATTTGTAACTATTAATTGGTAAGAGGAACATATATGCAGCCTGTTAATAGTCCTTTCTCTATTCCTCTTTAGTACTTAGGGAAACTCAGAGTAGAAACACAGGCAGGACACTAAATGACCTTGGACCTGTCATATGGAAACAAACCTATGATGGGTGATTCTGTAGTTAACCAAATGATGACATATGATCTGTGACATGTGGAGGTAGTGATTATCTTGGGATGTGTAGTCTTTTCAGCTCAGGTCCAAATAAAGATCTTGGGAATGATATTGCCAGAAGCTACTTTTATCTTAGAGTCATGAGGTAAAGAAAGACAAAGTATCTTACAGAAATTAGAAATAACCTCTAGAACTTAGGTAATGAAAAATCATAATGATACAAATAGCTATTCTTTAAATAAAATTATTTACTTAACATGCAATCAAGAAGGATTACAATTAAAGATATGTAATACAAATGATACTTATACTCAGGAAATTAGTAGCTTAAATAGGATGTAGCATTTGTATTTTTGGTATAAAATTGGTGGTGGTAGTAGTAGTAGTAGTAGTGGTAGTAGTAGTACTAGTAGTAGTAGAAATCAGACTATATAGACTCATTCTTTGGTGACAAAGAGGATCCAAACATAGAATCAGAAGAAGACAGCAAAGTCAAAACTCCTGCATCAAAAGTCTCCAAGAAAAATATAAATTGGTTACAGGTGATGGAGGAGCTCAAAAAGGATTTTGAGAATCAAGTGAGAGAAGTAGGGGGAAAATTGGGAGGAAAAAAGAGAGTAATGCAAGAAAATCATGAAAAAGAAATCAATAGCTTGCTAAAGGAGACTACCCAAAAATATTGAAGAAAATAACACCTTAAAAATAGACTAATTCAAATGGCAAAAAAGGTTCAAAAAGGCAATGAGGAGAAGAATGCCTTAAAATCCAGAATTGAGAAGAGTGGAGCCAAGATGGCAGAGTAGAAGCACAAATATGGCATGAGTTCTGGTTTCAATCACTGCCAATACATGTAAAAAAAGACTCTAAACAAACTTGAGAGCTACAGAATGCATAAAGGGACAGAAACAAATCTCCCACTGAAGACAGCCTGGCAGGAAGACAGGAAGGGTCTATCACACTGAACTGGGAGTCCAGCACAGTCCCAGGTGAGCCCCATGGCTCTAGTCCCAGGGTGGCCACAGTCAGCACTGGCCAAAGCAGATTTCAGGAGAGTGAATCATCAACAGTTGTGGCAATTTCTAGACTTCTCAAACCATTAACACCAAAGACAAAGTAAAAGGTCAGTGTGGAAATCTGTTAGAACATGGGTTGGCTAAAGAGCACATCTGGCCCTGCCCCCAGGGTGAGAAGTGGCAGAATTGTGGCAGCTGAATTATGTGGCTGCCTCAGGAGCTCCTGGACTTCAAATTGTAGGGAGACCAAGCAACCATTCAGAGGGTAATTGCTCTTGCTTTAACCTTCTTGGATCTGGTTTGCAGTCTTAGGTGGTGGTCCTGGGGTGTGTGAAGAGTGAGCCAGATGCTGTAGGGGCTATAGAGAAGGCACCTTCCATTCTGGAAGTAGAGTTCTACTGTAGCAAAGAGCTCAAAAGTCAAGTAATTGTCTGGCAATATGTGCAAGCAGAGGAAGGACAAACAGACAATAGAATCCTTTTCTGGGGATAAAAAGGATCAAGGCATGGAAAAGGAGGAAGATAACAAAGTCAGAATTTTTGCATCAAAAGCTAGTCAACAGCCTCCTAAAGGAGACCCAAAAATATGCTGAAGAAAATAACACCTTAAACAATAGACTAGCTCAAATGGCAAAAGAGGCCCAAAAACCCAGTGAGGAAAAGAATGCCTTAGAAAGCTGAATTTGCCAGATGGAAAACAGACTTCAAAAAGTCACTGAAAAGAATAGCTCCTTCAGAATTAGACTGGAGCAACTGGAAGCTAATGACTTTATGAAAAATCAAGATACTAAAAAACAGATACAAACAAATGAAAAAATAGAAGGCAATGGGAAATATCCATTGGAAAAACCACTGACCTGGAAAATAGATCCAGGAGAGATAATTTTAAAATAATTGGACTACCTGAAAGCAATGATAAAAAAAAGAGCCTAGACACCATCTTTCAAGAAATTATCAAGCAAAATTGCCCTGATATTTTAGAACCAGTGAGCAAAATAGAAATTGAAAAAATTCACCAAATAACTCTTGAAAAAGATCCCAAAAAGAAAACCCTGAGGAATATTGTAACCAATTTCCAGAGTTCCCAGGTCAAGGAGAAAATACTGTAAGCAGTCATGAAGAAACAATTTGAGTATTGTGGAAACATAATCAGGATAACACAAGACCAAGCAGCTTCTGCATTAATGGATCACAGGGCTTGGAATATGATATTCTGGATCTAGGACTAAAACCAAGAATCACCTACTTGGCAAAACTGAGTATAATCCTTCAGAGGGAAAAATGGGCATTCAATGAAATAAAGGAGTTTCAAACATTGTTTGTGAAAAGAGCAGAGCTGAACAGAACATTTGACTTTCAAATACAAGAAGCAAGAGAAGCATAAGAAAGTAAACAGGAAAAAAAAATCATAAGGAACTTACTAAAGTAGAACTGTTTACATTCCTACATGGAAAAATGATAATTGTAAATCATAAGACTTTTCTCAGTATGAGGATAGTTGAAAGGAATATATATGTGTACATATGTGTGTATGTATAGGAGTATTAGGATAGTTGAAGGGAATATATTATGTATATGTATGTATACATGTATGCATATATGTGTGAATATGTTTATGTATTATATAAGTATATATTTATACAAAGAGGACACAGGGTAAGTTGAATATGAAGGGGCAATATTTAAAAACTAAAATTAAGAGGTAAGAGAGGACTTTTTTGGGAGATGGAGAAAGAGAGAGATAGATTAGGGTAAATTATCTCATATAAAAGAGGCAAAAGAAAACTTTAAATGGAGGGAAGGAGCAGGAAGGTGAAAGGGAACGGGAAAACCTTATTCTCATTGAATTTGGCTTAAGGAGGGAAGAACACACACGCGCAATTGGGTATCTTACCCTACAGGAAAATAGGGGGGTAGGGGATAAGAATGGGGATGATAAAAGAGAAGGCATGTTGGGGGAGAGGGTAGTTAGAAGCAAACATTTTTGAAAAGGGCTAGGGTCAAAGGAGAAAACTGAATAAATGGGGAGTGGGATAGGATGGGGGGGGGAAAATCCAGTTAGTCTTTCATAATATAACTACTATGGAAATGATTTGAGTAACTGTACATGTACAACCTATATTAATTTGCTTATCTTACCACTGGGGTCAGGTCAGGAGGTAAGAAGGGGAAAAATCTGGAACTTAAAGTTTTCAAAACAAGAGTTTAAAATATATATTTTTTTATATGCAACTTGGAAATATGATATACAGGAACTGGGGTATAGAAATCCATTTTGCCCTACTAGAGAATTCAGAGGTTGATGGGGGAGGATATAAGAAAGAACAGATTGGGGGAAGGGGTAATGAGTACGCTTGCTATTTTGGGGTGGGGGTAGGGGAAAGAAGGGGAGAAAAATTATAACTCAAAATATTGTGGAAGTGAATGTTGAAAACTAAAAATAAATAAATATTTTTAAAAAAAAAAGAAAGGAAAAAAGTAAGAATTGACCAAATGGAAAAGGAAATCCCAAAGCTCAGTGAAGAAAATAATTCCTTCAAAATTAGAATGGCGCAAATAGAAGCTAATGACTTCGTGAGAAATTAAAAATTAAAAAAAGAAGACAATGTAAAATATCTCATCGGAAAAACAACTGACCTCAAAAATACATCCCGAAAAGATCATTTTTAAATTAATGGACTACCTGAAAGCCATGATCAAGAAATGATCCTAGACATCATCTTTTAAGACATTATCAAAGAAAACTTCCTTGATATTCTAAAACCATAGGATAAAAGAGAAATTGAAAGAAACCCCTGATCACCTCTTGAAACAGATGCCAAAAAGAAACCTTGTAGGAATATTATAACCAAATTCCATAATTCCCAGGTCAAGGAGAAAATATTACAAGCCATCAGAAAGAAACAATTTGAGTACTTGGAAACATAATCAGGATAACACAAGATCTAGCAGCTTCTACTTTAAGGCATCACAGGACTTGGAATATGATATTACAGAGATCAAAGAAGCTTAGATTAAAACCTAGAATCACCTACCCAACAAAACTGAGCATAATACTTCAAGGGAAAATATGGACGTTCAATAAAATGGAGGTCTTTCAAGCATTCTGGATGAAAAGACCAGAGCTGAACAGAAAATTTTACCTTCAAATACAAGAAGCAAGAAATGAATATAAAGGTAAACAGGAAAGAGAAATCATAAAGCACTTATTAAAGTTAAACTGTTTATGATCTTACACAGAAAGATGATTATTTGTAACTCATAAGACTTTTCTCAGTATTAGGATAGTAGAAGGGAATATATTTGTGTGTGTATATATGTATACATGTATGCATATGTGTATGTATATATATGTATGTATTATGTAAGTGTATATTTAAACAAAGAGGACACAGGGCAAGTTGAATATGAAGGGATGATATCTAAAAATTCAATTAAGAGGTGAGAGAGGAATATATTGGGAGAAGAGGAAAGGGAGAGATAGAATAGGATAAATTATTTCACATAAAACAGGCAAGAGAGTGCTGTTACAATGGAGAGGAAGAGCAGGAAAATGAAAGGCAATGATTCAATCTTACTCTCATTGCATCTGGCTTAAGGACGGTATGACATACACACTCAATTGGACTTCTTACCATACAGAAAGTAGGGGGAAGGGGATAAGAGGGGAGATGATAGAAGGGAGGGCAGATTGGGGGAGAGGGTAGTCAGAAGCAAACACTTCAGAAAAGGGACAGAGTCAAAGGAGAAAGCTGAATAAATGGGGAGTGAAATGGGAGTGGAATATGATGGAGGGAAATAGTTATTCTTTCACAATATAACTACTATGGAAATGTTTTGCATAACTACACATGCATAACCTATATTTAATTGCTTATCTTCTCAATGGGGGTGAATGAGAAGGGAAGAAGGGAGAGAACATGGAACTCAAAGTTTTATAAACAAATGTTAATGAATTGTTTTTACATGCAACTAGGAAATAAGATATACAGGCAAAGGGGTTATAGATATCCTTCTTGCCCTACAAGAAAGAAAGGCTGGAAGGGGTAAGGAGTGGGATGAGGATATAGAAGAGAGGGCAGACTGAGGGAAGAGGTAATCAGTATGCTTGCCATCTTGTGGTGGGCTTGGGGGAGATATAGGGAGAAAAATTGGAACTCAAAAAACTTGTGGAAATGAATGTTGAAAACTAAAAACAAACAAATAGAATATCAATGAGGAAAAAAGGAAGGAAAGCAGAAAACTAGGGCAGGGGTGGGACAATTAAAGCAAGTTTATCTGAAAAAAATCATAATACCTATAATCAGTGAAAATATGACACTGAAATTGAACAAGGTCAACCAGAACTGTCTCTCAGCTCTGTTTCTTTTTTTTTTCTGTTACAACACACAACCTCTGTGAAAGCAAAATATTCCTCAGGAAGTTACACTCAGTCTTTTTGTTTGTTTCTGTTAAGATGTTTTGTTAGAAAGCCCCAAGTTACAAGAGATCAAGGGTTTTATTGCAAATGCAAGTTTATTGTTGGAATTCAAAAGCCTTTTATCATAAAAAAAGTAATGGTATAAATAGTGGTTAGAACTCCATATCAATCTGAAAAAGTTTATGTATCTAATCATACACCTGAAAAGTCATCCTAATGGAATAATACTAATTATATTCTTATAACTCCAAGTTTTACCTGTGGAAACCAGATATGTATCTTTTATATTTGAGGATATTGATAAGCAGGACCCCAAAATACAGAGGCAAAGAGAAAAATGGTCTAGCCATCAATTAATACTTTGTTAAATGTTTCTGTTGGTGACTTCCAAGCCTTTTATGTCCACCAGGAATTATCATTTACATTTTTGTGTAGTTTCAATGTGTTTAACAATACAGTGTGTATGTACATGCATATATATGTATCTGTTTTTATATCTATATACATATTGGGATAGCTAGGTAGTATAGTGGACAGAGTGCCAGATTTGGAGTCAGAAAGACCTGAGTTCAAATTTATTCTCTCCCTCTTTCTCTCTCCATTGTTCTCTCTCTCTCTCTCTCTCTCTCTCTCTCTCTCTCTCTCTCTCTCTCTCTCTTTCTCTCTTTCTCTCTCCTTCTCTCTGTTTCCCCCTTTCCCTCTCTCTCTGGCTCTCTGGCTCTCCCCCTTTCCTCTCTCATTATTTTCTATAATTTAGTTTTCATCTCTAAACAGACAATCCCGTCAAATATACTGAGACCTGTTCTCTTACCTGTGCTCCACTTTATAATCAGATACCTGTTGGATGTTTTGAACTGGATATCCTGCAGGCATCTCTAATTCAAGATGACTGAAACAGGAATCATTATTACCGTCACCCCACCCCCGCCCTCTTCTAACTTTCCTATATCTGCCAAGTCTATATCACCATGCTTCCCGTCACTTATGTTTGTTTTCTCAGTCATCTTCTATTTCTCTCTTTCTCTCGTTGCACAAACTCAATCATTTGCCAAAGCTTTTGTATTTGATCTTCATAACATCTCTGCCATCTTCCCCTTTCTCTCTACTTTCTCTATTCCAGGTCTTTCTTATCTCAAACCTGTACTATTTCAATAGACACCAAACTGATCTTTAAGCTTTAAGCCTCTCCCCTTCGCCAATCTAACCTCCATAGAGATGACAAAATTATATTCCTATAACATGGGGCTGATCCTATCATTCCTCTGTTCATTCCACTCTAGGGGATGCTTGTTACTTCTATGATCAAGACACCCCTCTACTGAACATTTGAAGTACTTTGTAACTTGGCTCCAAACTACTTTTCCATCACTACTAAAGAGTATTTCTCTGCAAATACTCTTCACTCCAACCAAACTGACTTATTTGACTCCCCACCCCCACCCCACATGGTATTTATACTCCTCTATGATTTTTTTATTGCCTTCATCTGACTGAAATTATCTCCTTAACTCAGCCTCTTAGAATCTCTAGTATATTTCAAAGATCCTGTCAAGTGTCACCTCCTAAATAACTGCTTCCAGGATACACTCAACTATTAGTGACCTACTCCCCCTCTCCCCCCCGCTAATTACTTGATATTTATTTTGTAAGTATTTGTCTTTGACCATATTTTCTCCCTGGAAAAAAATGTAACCTTCTGTACAGGGATTATTACTTTTTCTTCCCTTGTTCTCCCCCATGGATAGCACAATGCCTGTTATTGTGCTTTAGCAGTCACTTAATGGTTGCTGTTGGATCAAATGACTAGAAGAAGAACATTCAGAAGTCAAGGAGAGCCCAAGAGGAATCTGAGCCTTTGTCTGTTTGCTTGTCCACATAATCCAAAGTTATTTTGCATAAACAAATAGAATCAAAATTCATTCAAAAGGGAAAGAAATAATTTTGTAGAACCTTCAGCTACGTGCCTCCCACCCCTATGTTATAATATTGATCTTCTAAATATTACTATAAACAATGTTGATTAATATCCAGATTTAAGTATGGGACCGCTCTTCTGCTTTCTGAACCTTTAAAACTTTGCCATGAGAGCTCTCCATCCTCATTATTTTCATTGACTTGACAGTCAGAAATATCTCTCCTCTACTGAGCAAAATGAGATTGTGAGGTAAATCCAGGGGCTTTTTAAATTTCAAGTTCTTTAATCCTTTTTGTTAAACTATACTGTTACTTCATTAAGAAAGCTTGAAGTGAAGTTGAAAATGCCAACAGTCCCAAGTGTCAGAATATGTCATCTTGATTAGACCAATGAGAAGACATCTTCCCCACCTATTTTTGGATAAGTATTTCTCGAATGGAAATGTGGGGCAGAAATTCCATCTGTAAGTTTGTGGTTTACTTGGAACAATGTGAAGGAAGAGATTGGTAATACGGTCACACTGATACCCTTACTCTCTGCCCAGTGTCAGAGAAGGTTCCCCCTTCAGTAGAGAAGATATCAATCATGAGGCTACACTGAAGTTTCTTTACAATTCATGTCTGGTTCTTTCTAATGTCTAAGACATTTAATTTTCCTAATAAAATAGATGCAAAGTAATATAATGAAATTGAAAGAATCTGTAATTAAAATTTCAAATGACATTTTACTTCACTTTTTCTTCCTCCCCACCCCCAGTCCCACAAAATAAGGTAAAGGGTGATACGGGGACAAGAGAGGGAAGAGAGACACAGACAGCGATCTAGCAAAAGCTCTCAAATTTGCCCCATGTGTGATAGGTCAGTATAAGACAAATGCTGCATGCAGTGAGAACCATAAGGTATCATAAGGGCCATCAGTCTTCATGCCTCAATCTTCTTGCGATAAATGAGAAGCTTGGAGTGTCAGTGTAATATTTGCTTTACAATTCTGTGTTTTCTTGTTCTGAAAAAAAAAGATTATTTGGTTACTTATTTGACATCCAATGACTTTTAATGTTAGGTTTCAGTCAGTGGTGAAAATGGTCCCTGCCTGTGATCTGTAAATGTGGCACAAACACAGACCAGGTAGTAAGTCTGGGAAATATATCCCTATCGATCCAGAACACGATCAATGGTAACAAGAAGCACACCAACATTTTAGGCATATATGTCAACCCTGCCATTGAAATGAGTGTGTTTGGCCTGATCTGTTAGTATAGAGAAGCTTGACCAAGGGGTTTTTTATTATGAAAGAATTTAGATGAATAAATGAATTCCATGTTACAGATACTTCCATGTTATAATTCCATGTTATATCATTCTATGATATAACCATACAGTCCTTTCTGTATTCAAAGATTCATCAGTTTCTAAGAATTTAATATGATGTGTGTCTATTTGTTTTAGGTACTCTGTTTATAAAGACCCAGCAGGATGGCTAAACATCAACCCAATAAATGGGACAATTGACACAGCAGCTGTCTTGGACCGTGAATCTCCATTTGTCCACAACAATATTTACACTGCACTTTTCCTTGCAATAGATAGTGGTAAGTACTAAAAACTTTTAAACTTTTTGTGTAATATTTAATATTTAGAGAGCACCACGGGATAGCTTAGCACAGACTTACTCTGTGTGAGAGCGCCATAGAATGCCCTAGCATACAGACTTGCTCTGTGAGAGCCCTATGAAATCGCCTAACACCACACGTGACAAACTTGAACTTTCAATAAACTTTACTTTTTCTTTGGCTGAGAAGACTTGAGTGGAATTATTTCAGCAGGACCTGGCATGTTGGTATTTTGGGGTCTCAGGCAGCCCTAACCCTCTTTGGGCACCCTCTTCATTTTTATGGGTTGTTCTTTCCAACTTCTGAGGGAAGTATGTCTTGGATAGGCAGGCCTTAAATGATAGGTTAAATGTGTTTTTCAAGTCAGTGATCAATCAATGAGCATTTGTCAATTGTCCACTATAGGCCAGACACTATGTTAGGTATTGGTATACAAACATAAAAATTAAAAAAAAATCCTTGCCTACAAAGGAAATCATTGAAGAGTGATGTCATTTTCTAACAAATGTAAAGTCTGGTGTAAGTCTTTTCTAGATTTGTTAGAATTGAGGTTTCCACCAGGATCTTGTAGTACATGCCACAGTATAGTACAATTGCATATAGAACATGACTTACTAAAGTGTGTATCTGGGGGGAGAGAGAGATAGAGACAGAGAGACAGAGAGAGAGAGAAAGAGAAAAAGACAGAGATGGAGGAAGGAAAGGAAGAGAGGAAAGGAGAATGAAATATAGAACTTATAAAGTCTGTGAGTAGGGGGGAAATTCTTAGGCAAATAAGAGTTAGAGAAGCTGACAAAAATTAAAACAAGATAACTGTGATCACATTAAAATGAAAGGCTACTGTACCAACAAAAATAATGCAATTGAATAAGAAGGGAAGCAGCCAAGTAGGGGGAAATTTTGCCTCAAATGTCTTTGATAAGGACTTTATATCAAGATATTTCATGAAAGATCGCAACGCAAATATGTGACACCAAAAACCTTCCCCCAAAGAATTAATGGTTAAAAGGATATGAACAAATAGCTCTCAAAAGAATTATAATAGGGGCGGCTAGGTGGCGCAGTGAATAGAGCAACGGCCTTGGAGTCAGGAGTACCTGAGTTCAAATCCGGCCTCAGACACTTAACACGCACACACACAAAAACTAGCCGTGTGGCAAGTCACTTAACCCCAACTGCCCTCCAAAAAAAACCAAAACAAAACAAAACAACAACAAAAAAAAGAATTATAATAATGTCTGAAGTATTTCTCATCATCACCAAAAGTAAGAAAAGTACAAATTAAACGTGGTTTCCTCCTCACACTCAAATAAATTGGTGTACTAAAGGAGGTAGAAGCCAGGAGTGCCCTCCAAAGATAGATCTCTAGAGTTTAGATATAATGGCCAATATAATGGTGATATCTGATGCTAGGACCAAATCAACATTCTCTACCTCCTGGATATAGTTTCTTGATATGTTTTCATGGTTGTCAGGCACTGTAGTATAGAGACCAAAAGATCTAAAAAGTACACAGAAATAATCTGTTTAATAAGAATTACTTTTCCTAGGATGCTATTTCTGTAATCTACCATTTTCGTCTTTTGAAAAACAGAACATTTACTTGTCTTTTCTCTTTCGGAGTCTGTCTCTCTATTCTTTATAATTTCCAAAAAGTTATTGACAATAACTCAGATAACATATATGTAAGTTCTATTAATATCCTGGGATAGAAATCATCAGGGACAAGAGAGTTGAATTGATTTAGAGTAGTCAAATATCCTTTTACAATCCCCTTATTCATCCTAGCCAACAATTTCCTCATCGGCATTTCCGCTAATAGAATATAAGCTCCTTGATGGCTGGACATACTCTATTTTTGTCTTTGTATCCTGAGTGCCTAGCATAGGGCCTCATATATTTTAGGCACTTAATAAATGAATGTTAAATTAAATTCCATGTTTTCCAAATTGAAGTCCATTCACCTCTTTGAAACAAAAATGGCAACAAAATAGAAAATAAGTACAATTATAGACTTAGAGATGGAAAAGACCATGGGGTTCATCCCATTCACACACACATGCATGCATACACATGTATACACACGTGCACATGTACATACACAGGCATGGGCACACACATTGAACTCACACACACTTTTTTTTAACAGATGTGAAGGCTGAGTCAAAGAAAGGTAAAATGATTTGCACAAGGTCGCATAGCCATTCAAGTCCCAAATTCCTGAGATTTGAAACTTTGTGCTCCACCTCCAGATGAAGTGTTGGTCTTGCCTTATTGACTCACCATGCCATGCTGCCTCATTCTAGTAATGCAAATCTCTTTAGATTCTGCTATGATAACCTGCCTTCCCCCTTGTCTGAGGCTTATTTGTTTCTTCCTACCTCTTATGTTGCCAGAGAAGGAAAATAAAGAGAAATGTACTTAAGCCATGCTTCTTCAAACCTTGCTATTTCTATTGAAAGGATTACAGTCTCCAACTTAGCAAGTTTTACAAACTTAAAGACGTCTTTGACTCTCCCTTCTTCCTTGCCACTCTATTAACCATGAATTATTTTTAGTTTTTTTCTCTATGGTATTTCTTGTTTTATCATAACCATGTTACCAACATAAGCGGAGATAAGAGAACAGAAGAAAGAAGATCAATTAGGTTTCTTTTAGAGTGGTATATAATATTTTGTTTTCACATTAAAGAAGTTATAATACTCTGAGATAACAGAATTTGGGCTATAGTAACTTCTCACCTGGACCACTGTAAAAGTTACCATATTAGTCTCCTTCCATCCTTTCTCCTCCTCAAAATATTCTACTGTAATATGGTTTTGAGAACTCTGGTGGGAGAAAGATGAAATGATAGAGGGAACAAAGGTTTGAGATTCTGAGCATATCGATTTATTAAGCAAAGCATGCCAGTTGCATATTAAATCAGGTGAGATCTCTTCAGCTTTGGCATTGGTCCCCAAATACAGGGGGAGACAGAATCTTAGGCATTATAAACAATTCATCAAATAAGACTAGTTAATTAAAAGAAACCAATTAACCAGGATACACAATTAGATAATCCAATTTCTAATCGGAGGAAAGATTAGGGATTTTCAACATTGGGAGCAGAAGAGTAAACAGGTACATTTCCTTGAAATCAGAAAAAAAAGAGGTGTCCTACTCCCCCTAAGTGAGCAATCGAAGGAATGTGGAAACAATAGCTAATTGATCTGTATGGGGCCAGTTTTCAGAAAAAACTGGGTTGCTTAAGGTTTATAATTGTGAAAAGACTTGAATCAATTTTCAGAACTGACTAGATTTCTGGTCAACATAACCAGGTCCTTAGTTAAGGCTCTTTAAGCAACAGGTTGAGGTAGTCCAACTTCCCAGACATACAGGGCCAAGTTCAAACAGTGCAATAAAGTTTTCTCATGATTCCTGCTTCTCTACTTAAAAAAACTCATTATTTATTTAGAGCAGTTAGTAAATTCATATTCCCATTATCCACATGAAAAAATTTCAAAATGGTAATGAGAATCAAGTGTGCATCTGAGCACAAGAGATAGTACTTGCCTGTTGCTTAAAGTCTTGTTTTTAATATAAGATATCGCCCTGATGTAAAGAACAAGGGGAAATAGGGGTGGGTGGATAGGCAGTTAAAAGGACATAAAGGATCTTTTTGTGACTTTTGCTTTGAGACCCAAAAATTATAGCAAGGTCAGATTAGAAAATGTTACTGAATAATGGTAGAATCTCATTTTAACATGTCTAATGAGGAACTAATAAAATACCTAAGATATAATAATCCTGTTAGGGTTGTCACTCTGAAATTTGGGGGATAGGATATATGTAATATAATAATATTCTTTAACTCCAATTTCCTTAAATTAAAAATTGAGTTTAACATAAATTGTTTGGTTTCCATGTAAATAAAGCCCATATATTTTACTAAAGCAGCACTGTAGTTAAATGACTTGATCAATGAATTATTTTCTCTACAGATGAATAAAATGTAACCTTTCACACTGGCAAGTTTTTACTCTTTTATCTTTGGAGATGAATATCATAATTTACCTTATATAGTTCTGATTTTCTGAAAAGGTTAAGATGAGGTCTCCAGAGCAAATCCATTCTTTATTAAAGGTTTTCTGTAGGTGGAAATCACTCATCTGGGTTAAAAAAAATGTTAAAGAAAACAGCGAGATGGAAAAATATTTGAAAGTGTAATAAGAATGGAAGCCCTTCAGGAATATGCTAAGAGCAGGATAATGCAATGGCTATTAGTGGTTGCTAAATCCCAGTAGGATTATAATCTCCACTCAATTAACCACCCAGAAAGGTCAGGTGATGTCCCTTGTGGACTTGGAACTGTCACTTGGGATTTCACATAACATTTCTGGAATTACACTTGTGAGGGGATTGTTCTGCAAAGAAGCCCCTGAACCCCCAAAAATCATCAGCATGAACAAGACATGGTACTCCAGAGACTTGAATTTGTACTTGATTTGATTTGGCTTCTTCCTGATGATTTCTTCTCCTATATAGTTTCTCTTGCATCCCTGGTTTGAAATTTTCTAATATTAGATGTCCCTTGATTAAAATCCTTAAACCAGGCTTTGAGATCTTCAGGGAATAGCTTAGTTATAAATCTGGGGAACAAATAAACACATATACATTCTACTTCCAATAAGTCTTATTTTGGAATTTTTTCCTGCCCAACATGTTTACTATACTAGGAAAAATAGCTCCCAATGCTAGTTATTTTAAAAGCCTAGGGCAGCTGAATGGATTTGACCCCATGAAGTGCACATGATCTCCAGAGCCCATGATAAATTGTTCACTTTGCTGTGATTCCATTGAATTTGATGCATATTCCCCATCCGCTTTCCTTTCAAACAGTTCATGAAAAGAATGGTGCCAAGCAGAACTGGTAGTTTAGATACAAGGCAAAGTGTTCTAAATAAAATGAAAGGTTTTCCATGAGCTAAACAAGTCAAATATATTTATATATATATATATATATATATATATATATAGCTGTATATATAGATATAGATATAGATATAGAGAGAGACAGAGAGAGAGAGAGGTAGAGGGAGAGAGAGAGAGAGAGCTAGAGCTAGAGAGAGAGAGAGAGAGAGAGAGAGAGAGAGAGAGAGAGAGAGATAGACATGAGTCTCATTGTAATACATGTGTTTGTAGGACACCAAAGGATTCTATAATTGTAGAATTCAGCACTCCAAAGGCAGGATTCACACGGAATAGAATAAGGAATTTGTGTTAGGTAGCAATAAAAGGAGCCAAGAGTTGGGCCAAATGCCCACCAAGTCATTACTCAGTAGCATGGAGATATTTAAATACAAAATCCCTCGGTGTATGTCCTTAAGACCTCTATGCTCTTGAGCATCACTTTTTTTCCAGTCAGCAAGGAGAAAATCTTTGACAAATCTGTCTCTGCAATATAACAGTGGATATATAAATGTCATGTGACTGCATTTCAACAAGTACAATGACTTGAGAAGTATAGCTTCCTTTGCCTTGTGTCTTTGGTAAATCTGTGGGATGTCAATAGGTGATATTACTGAAAGAAACACTTTTAATGATTCTGTTGCTATCAAGTTACCATTGGAGGGATGTCACAATTATTGTTTATAAAAATGGCACCACACTAGCGCATTAGTATGCTGGATCTTATATGAGACAGATATTATAATCTTAATTATACAGTCAGGAAACTACCTTGGACCAGTTATATAATTCCAAGAAAAGATAAATTCTATTTTTGAAAAATAAATGAGGAAAGGGTACATGCTGGAGAAATAATACATAATATGTATTTGTTTATCTAATTGTACCTCTAAGTCTGGATAAAAATGTAAGTTTTCCCCATTACTCATTTAGAATTACTGTTGTTGAACATGGAGAGATATATAAATTGCTGTTAAAACTGACTAAACTTATTGGTAAATATATGAGCCATCTTGATCTAGGAGTCATTGTCCTTGATGTTGGGGTACAAAGTCAAAAGTGAAAACTGTCCCTATCCTCAAGTATCTTATAATCTAGCCGAATCTATAATATACTTTAGAGCATCATTACTTATAAGCATTGCTGTTTTTTCACATTAAATATGGTGGGAAATATGGTGACAGCTCCAATAATTTTCTACACGCAAATTTCTCAAACCTAACTGAGCTAAATTTAGATTCATTGTCAGAAATGATAGTTTGAAAACCACATTTTATATGCAGGGCTAGAGTTATTATAATTTTTGAGGGAAATAAAAACACTTTGAGTCACTTTGGAAAAGTTTCTACAGCAGTCAGCTTCCTCTTCTGGAGCCATCCTATGACTCATTAATCTACAAATGAATTTTGAGAGAGGTAGTATAACTCTACATTATAAACAGTGATGCCGTCACCAGACTATTGGTACCATTTGTGAAATTTCAGTCCCTGAGCAATCACTCACCAGACCATCTGTTGGTAAGAAGTGTTCTCTCAATAGTCCTACAAATTCACTAAATATTTAAATCATGTATCTCAGATGCAGTGAGAGATCTTGCCATAGCAGCTCTGTAAGCCTCAAAGCTTATCAGGGCATAAAATATTATTAATTAAAAACTTTCTGTTTCCCTTACTTAAAGATAGTCTCTCAACATGTGAATCTCAGGAAGTAGGCTGACACCTAACTCTTGGTTGTGTCCAACAAAGAATTTTTTCACAGATTGGGTTTACACAATGGAAACTGTGTTCAGTTTCATAGAGATAATAGTTATTGAGAATGAAATTATACTCTGCTGTTGCCCAGGTTTTGTTTGTTTTTAGCATACTCTCTTCCTTGTCATCAGCTAAATTGTATCTCCTAGCAATACCAATATATAAGGACAACAAGACCTTTCTTTACCACATTAATCACTTACCATTACATACTTCATTTCATCCTGAGATTTTATAGCATATAAATGGTAGGACCCCTCTAGGAACAAAATACTATGACCATGAGCCACAACGTTTTCTCAATTCAATTTAAGTCAACAATTATATATTAAATTACTATTATATGTCAAGCACTGTGCTAGTTGCTACATATAAAAAGATAAAAAAGAAACAGCTCCTGACTTTAGGAAGTTTCCATTCTGTTGAAAGTCTACAGAAAATATAGTATCATACAAGGAAAAAGAGAATGCTAATCTCTGAAGTAATAATAGAAAGCTTTATAAAGGAAATTCCATCTGAACTCAACTTTAAAGGAAGACAAGGGTTCTGGGCAGTGTCAAAGAGAAGTAAATTAATTTTAGATATAGGGGATGGCATGGGCAAGGTACATATGGAGGTATTGTGGTGTCCTAAAAATATATGAAGAAATTTGAAGAATAGGCAGGTTGAGTGGCCAATAAAGGAGAGGAAATGGTAAGAGCTGGTTTGAACATGTGGAATTTGAGATAACCATAGGTTATCAGAAAAGATGACTGGCTGGCAGTTCATAATGCACAAAAGGAATTCAGGCAAGAAATTAGCATTTAGTGTATAAATTTAGGAACCATCTTTGTCGACATGACTTTAACTCTTGGGAGCAGTTGAGATATATATTGCAAAAAGGATTAATGTTCTTTGAGGAATACGTGTTCTTCTCAGGATTAGCACAATGACCAGTACAGACTGTAATCCATCAGAGCCTTCTCATCCTTTGGGATTATTTTATAAATACTCCGTAGGAGACCCATTCAATGAATTGAAGATGCTTTCCTCTGTCTTTTAATATTTTATATGTACTAATACAAGCCTCAGCTTGTTCCTTTGTTGTCCTTGCTGTACAATTGTCACGTACTAACTTGTCCTATCCCGGTCTTCTCAAACAAACTGGAGTGGATTATACTACTCAAAATGGAAATAGTGCATAAGGTTCAAATTCCGATTTATTATCAGTGACCACAAATGGGATTATGTACTTCCATATGCAATAAACAACCAAATTGCTGCAAAGAAGAAATATAAAATTTGAGTAGCAAAGAGGTAGCAAAGAATATGTGATGTGAATTTCTTTTCATGTCTCTTAACCTGTCTCCAGGCTTCATGGAGCATGTGATCAAATTACCACAGAATGATTTCATTTAAAACATACTCTTATGAAACAAGTCAGGCAGTTAGTTACTATGGCAACCCAATTAGGCCAGTTTATCACCTCTTATCCCAGTTTCTACATTAATCAAGGAGGAAAAATAAATTGAAGCTATATCCATCATAGTGTGCTGTTTCAAGTTCCGGTAAGATAGTCACCACATCAAAAATCTTAACTTATTTCTAGGAACCTTGAATCTTATGTAGAATAAGGGTGAGAAAAGGCAAAAACATTTCAGCCACAAGTATAATGGGGGAAAGCATATTGCTTATTTATAATACATAGCCTGGTGTAGGGCAGAAGACCTCCCAGCTAGGAATTAGAAGATTTGGGTTTGTGTCCTGTGTCCCACTTCCACTCACTGTTTGACCTTCACATAGCCATTTCTAGTATCAAAGTAATTTTCTCTCTATGTGAAAAAATTGGTCCTTCTCAGTAAAATATGAAGAGAATTGAGTGACTAGCGAGATCTCTATTTTATGCAGACTTTCCATGAGATAGCTTAGATTTGTATAAACCTGAAAAGTATTGACACATTGATGCCTGTAGAACTACTATAACCAGTTTGAAAATAAAAAGTCACTTCCAGGACAGGAATGGAAATGCTTCCATGTAAAGAAGCAGTATGATCTGACTGACAAGAATGCTTAGGAAAATTTAATCTGCATTTACTTGAGATAGGGAGGGGAAATATTAGTCTCACTGTACTCTGCTCTGCTCAGACTGAATCTAGAGTACTGTGTTGAATTATGTACCAATTTTTATAGAGACTGTTCAGAAGTGAGCGAACAGGAGGAAAATAAACCTCAAGTTTATACCACAGGAAAAATCACAGAAGGATTTAGGAATGTGTTGCCTAGAAAAGAAAAGACTTGGACATTGATATTAAAGCAATTTAGAGTATCCAAATAACTATTTTGTGAAAGAGGAATTAGACTAGATTTTTTTTACTACAAAGGGTAAAAGTGGGAGTCAAGAGCAGAAGTTACAGAGAGCTATACTTAAGGGGAAAAATTTGATAACAAACAGAGCTGGAAATGCAAAATAGTCTTTTCATAAAAGTATTGACTTAGCCATTTATTTGAGGTCTTCAAACAAAGACCTGATCAACACTTGTCAAGCAGGCTGAAGATACGAATCAAAAAAGATGACCTCCAAGATCCCTTCCAGAACTGACATTCTGTGTGTTTCTTCTCCCTGCTGCCTCTTCCTTGAATTCATCTCAAGTATCCTCAGGAGGAAAAGCACAACACACAACGCCTCTCTTTTCATAAAGTCATGTAGTGTATAATCTGGAAGGGGACTCAGGCCAGGGAAGGAAAATGATTTGCCAGAGATCCCATAATCAATTACTCTCAGAACTTAGATGAAAATGAAACAGAAAATAAGCATTTATACCATGCTTACTGTGTCTCAGGCACTATGTTAAGATCTTTAAAAATATCATCTCCTTTAATCCTCACACTAATACTGAGAGGTGGGTGCTGTCTTTACACCAGTTTTACAGTTGAGAAAACTGAGGTTGTGATTTGTCATGGGTTACATAGCTAGTAAATATCTGCAACTGAATTTGACCTTGGGTCTTCCTGACCATAGGCTCAGAGCTCCATCCACCACACCACCAGCTGCCTCTAAAGCTCAGATGCAATGATATGCCCAGTGTTCTTTGCTCTATAAAATGTTGATTCTCTTCTTCTGGGAGTGTCATTTAACTGTATATGTAAACCATTACTGATAATGTAGGAGCAGACATTGAGGATAACACTCTCAATGGAGGTGCACACTGACTGTGCAGCTTTAATTATTTTGCATTACTGAATATTAGCACAGTAACATTATACTAGTTAGGATCTCCTATGGCCAGCTTAGTCAGGCACCATAACCAAAATAAAGTTAATTGGGAAGAATAGAAAGGTTTTTGTCTTAAAATGCCACCTATGATGACCATTAGTCAACTAGCCAGAATTTTTTTAAGTTTTCTTATAGAAGGGGAATTATGGCCATTCTTAGTCTCCAAATGTGCTCAGTTTAAGTAGAATAAGAAATAAAGCTCTAAACTTAATGTTAAGAAGAACTGGGTTAGAATCCTGCCTCAAAGATGTACTAGTTGTGTATTTGTAGACAAGTGAAGTAACCTCTGATTCTTTTTTTATATACAAAATTAGTATCAAAATTGTTCCTAAATGCCAGCATTATTGTAAAAATAAAATGAGGTATCATCTTTAAAGTGTTTTACAAATTTAAATGTTAGCTATTAGTGTTGTTGGTATTATTTTGTAGATTTGATTCCAGGAAAGTGGATGATTGTCTTTTCCGCAATTATTGGTATTACAACCAGAAATGAAAGCTTTCAAAAGATCCCTCTTAGCCTATCTGTGCCTTTTATGGGGAGCTACCTACTTTACAAAAGAAATAGGATTCATTCCCTATGCCTCCTAGTTTCTTCTTTATGACAAGGCTACATTTCTAACCATAATGTGGAATGTAAGGTTGGTAAACCACTATGTAATTCTGTTTTAAAAAAATAGAATCTGCTATTTTGTTTCCAGATATATTTGTGTATCCCAGTAGCATGTTTGGAACATGAACATGCCAATTATCGGTATCCTTCCCCTAACTTTGACCATGGAATCATAGCCCTAATGTCACCTGGTATCCCTTTCAGCCAATTTCTTTGTCAGTCTCAATCACTTAGGATTATGTTGGTTCTTCAAATTCATACACTTTATTAAAAAAAAAAGAATTGGTAGGACAGGTATGTCCATCACTTACTTCCTCTCTTCCTGAAAACATGTTATTGAGTTATAGACAATTGTTGTTCTCCAACTGGACAACTTGCATCAAAAGGATTGACAGATGATTCTCACATCTTTCTTTTTTTTTCAACACTCATGATGATAAAATGATGAAGTAAAGCAAAGGAGTATTCCTTATTGTGAATTAGTAGAGATCAGTCATTTGATTCCTCTGTAATGAGTATGTTCTAAAAACCCATAAATCACACACATGTGTGTGTAAACACACACACACACAGATTCTAAGTACTGGACGGGAGGGGTGCATATTCCGATCTGTGTAGAGCTTACATTTTAATAGGAAAGATGTGATTAATAGTACTAAAATTAGTGAAAATAATGACAAATTGTCTTATACTTTATATTGGGTGACCTAGATTTAAGTCTAGACTCTGTCAAATACCGTTTGTATTTGACTCAGCAAGTCACTTACTTTTTAGTGTCCCAGACAACACTTTTAAAATAAGTGCCTGAAAGACTCATCTATAGTAGTACGGGAAATTAATTCCTAGCCATAAGTTCCCTATACCAATGAAATGTCAGTTCTCATTTTTGTAAGTGCACAGGAAGATCAATTGAGGAATTTTACATATTACAAGATGAAAGAAATAAATTCAATTAAATTCATCACAACAAACATTTGCAAGAAAAATGATCACAGAGCACTGTGTGCTCTTTTGAACTGGGAAAGCTACAGAAATTAATATGACTTAGTCATTTCTATCATTAAGTTTACAATTTGATATAAAAGAACACATATACACCTAATTATAATACAAAATATTGTATTGTTACATAGTATTTGGTAGTGATGTTTGCAGAATTGTACTTAATTGCCATAGGGTGAATGGAGCTTTGCCCTATAATGATGATACTAGCCATCATATAAAACAGCTAGTTCTCCCTGGAAACCTACTGCCATGATATACCTTCCATGGAGTCTGCCTTCCCCCTCAACAGCCTCTAAAAAGATCATACCCTTGTCTGATGGCACTCCACACCAAGGCAGATTATTTTGGGGGGCTATGATGACTCTTCATCCCTCCCCCTCTAAATATCTTCATTTCTAGTTACAGCACTGCACAAATATTACAAGAGAGATCAGGAGAGCTTCTTGAAGAAAGTCACAGTGATGTGGTGATTAAAGATTTGCTAGACCTACTATGTACATTACCTTGTACATAATAAGTCCTGATTATGAGCCTATTTAAGTGTGGGATTGAATGGTTAAATAAAAACAATAGAAAGATGTATGTGTTCAGATAAAGTCATGGTACAGGAAATATGCTGAAAAAGTTCAAACAGATGAAGAATTCCCTGTGTGGTCAACCTGACAAATTCCATTCATGGATGATGTGGGGGTAAAACTACAAAGTTTCCCCACTTGAGTCACCAAAAAACAAAAGAAACTGATCTAATCTCCCACATGGGAAAAAAAGCATACGGAAAAGACAACTGGAAAACCAGCCTCCTCAGAGAAGTTCATTAATATAGATAACAAGAAGGATAGATATGTTATAGATTAAGAGATAGATGGTTGGATAGATGGAGGAATAAATGAATAGATGGTAGATTATAGAGTGATAGATGGTGAATAGATAGTAGATAGAATAGAATAGATAATAGATTGATGACAGATAGATATGTTAGAAAGATAGACAGACAGACAGATAGACAGATAGATAGAGAGATAGAGAGATAGACAGACATATCAACAATTGGAAAAGGAGTTACAAAAACACTGCGGTTTAATTCCAAAGCTAAGCAGAGATCATAAATCTTCTTGGATCATTCTTGTGAAATTTCCTACTTGTTTTCATGATCACCACTACAAAATTATATTTTAAAACCTCAATATTCTACCAGAAATTGATTTGTAGAACTTAAATTGCTATACAGGTGTATGTTATTTTTGTTGTTATTGTGGTGTATTTCAGTGAATCATAGCACACAACTCTTTTGACATTAGAATTATAGGTAACCCAAAGGACAATGGAAAATCAAAGGATGACATCAAACAGGTAATAGCATGGTAATCATCACAACCACAACCAGATGACAAACATCATGAGAGACATCACTGAGAGCAAACAAACAAATAAATCTACATTTATTGAACTCCTGCTGTTTGGCAGATGTTGGGCTTAAAAATGCAAAAAGAATGTTCCCTGCTCTCACCAAGCAGAAAAGAGGTCATTAAATCATAATGTGATAGGCCCCTGAAAAGGGGCACTGACTCAGGATGTATTAATGGAATCATAGCATCCAGAACAAGGGAAGTTATAACTCTACTACATTTTACCCTGGTCAAACCACAATGGAAGTATTATATTCAGTCAAGATTGATTTTTTAAATTTAATCACAGAGCCTTAACTAAATACTCACTATTTACCAGGAACTATAAGAAACAAAAAACAACAGCAACTAGGCAAGCAAAATGAAATCTTACTGGACTGAGGAGGCAGGAATAACAGAGGTAAAATTCAATTCTAGACACTTACTAGGTACATAACATAAGGCAAGTCACTTAACCTCTGCTTCCTCAAGTATAAAAAGGGAATAATAATAATAATAGCACCTGCCTCACAGGCTTGGCGTTATGATCAAATGAGCTCATTCTTGTAAAGCACTTAAAATGTTGGGCACGGGGCAGCTAGGTGGCTCAATAAATAGAGTACCGGCCCTGGAGTCAGGAGGACCTGAGTTCAAATCCAGCCTCAGACACTTAACACTTACTAGCCGTGTGACCTTGTACAAGTTACTTAACCCCAATTGCCCTCCAAAAAAGCAAAAAATAAAAATAAAATGTTTGGCATATGTTAGACACTTAATAAATTTGATTCTCTTTCACTTCCCACATTTGTAGTCTTCTCCCTCCATAAAGAAGGAAGTTCCTTTTGACATCTCTTCTTTGGGGGCAAGGTTGGTTATTATAAATTTTTATATCATTCAGTAATAATTTTATTTTTGTTCTTCTTACTATTTATTGTATGATATGGCTCACATTGTTGTATTCGTTGTTTGCATTGTTTTCCTGGCTCTGCTTAGTTCACTTTGCATCAATTCAATAAATCTTCCAATGCTTCTTTGTGTTCATCATATTTATCACTTCTTATGCTTTAATACCATTTCATTATATTTATATATTAAACTTTACTTTACATTCCCAGTTTACAGGCATCTACTTTTTCTTTATTTCTTTAAAAAAATAGTAAAAAAAATAAAAAGTAAAAAATAGAAAAACAAATCTTTTGGAATGTATGACTCTTAGTTCTTTAATTTCCTTGAATTGTATAGAAATTCATATTTTATGTTAAAGAGTATGGACATTTTTTGTCATTTTTTAAAGAATTCAAAATTGCTTTATGGAGTGGTTGGACCAATCAACAGGTATCCCAACTGTACAATTTGACAATCTTTGTACAATCCATTTAATAATGATTGTTCTGATCTTTTATCATTTGGAAAATTTGTTGGAAGCAAGGTAAAATATCACAGTTGTCTTAATTTTAATTTCTCTTATTAATGTTTTAGGAAAAGCTGTTGTATGATAGTTTTCAATTCTTTTGAAAATTGATTTTTATAGCCTTTGATATATTAGGTAATGGCTTTTTTCGTCTATGTCTGTCTTGATAAAAAGAACCACGTATATTTACATATATGTGTACATACAGACTCATGACATGTTTATGACATGTGTGTATGTTATAAATATATTTCTATTTGCTGCTTCTATATCTTGAATAGACATTTGTAAGAAATATTTATGGCTATCAACCACTTCTCTTTTTATCCTAATTAATTTTTTTTACTTACAAATGTTTTTTTTAATATATAGCTCATAAGTAAAACCATGTTTTATCTTTTATAATTACTTCTATTTCTTATTTTGTTGAGAATTTATCTTATGGCCATTATGTGAAGATGTCAATGATGGCTACCTAATCTCATTCTTCCATTTGATATTCAGGTCACACAACAATTTCAAACTTAGCCTAAGTCTAATTTTTGCCATTCTGCTTTCCAGTTTTCCCTGAATTTCTTGTGGACACTACATTTTAGAAAAACCATTGATAAAAACAAGATATTTTTAGAAGTATTTGACCAAGTGGTAAGATTTGAAACAATGGAGTATGAGAATTAGTTGAAGAAAGTAGATATGTTTACCAGAAGAAGAGAAAATTTATGGGATGACATTTTATCTGTCATCCAACATTTGAAGGGTAGTCATATGGGAAAGGAATAGAACTTATTTATCTTGATGCAAGAAAACATAAATAAGAATAGTGAGTAGAAATCACAAGGAGTCAGGTAGGCAGGCAAGCATTTATTAAGTGCATATTGTATGCTAGAGACTGTGCCAAGTGCCACAGACACTGGCAATTTATACCCTCAAAGAGTTCACATTTTAATGGGTTAGAAAAGATGCCTACAACTACAACATATACACAGTAGATGGAAGATCATGTCAGAGGGAAGACAAATTTGGACTTCCTATCTGGGAAAAAAATATTATGCCTAATAATTAGAACTCTCAAAATGTGGAATGGATTACTTTAGGAGACAATGTTCAGAATAGGAAGATTTCTAGCATTAGCTACCCCTAAGAAGAAGCTGAATAAGTCCTTCATGGAGATGTGATATATGACATTCCTGTTTAGCTAGGATTCAGAATAGATGGCCTATTGGGTGCCACTGAAGCCAAGAATCTAGGATTCTATATGTGGACAAATGTTAATATTTTTACTTACCCTTTCTTGATTCAGCAGAGGCAATATTCTGTGTTAAGTATTACCTGAGATTTTGTATTTCCAGTAGAGAAGATTGCTAGAGAAAACTGAGATGGAGACTGAATTATCTATTACCTCTTCCAAGCAGAAAGTTTTGAATATGTATTGCTTTCCAACATTCCCCCTACCAACTTTCATTTCTCATTTGAAATTGTGTTTTGATATGTTTATATGCCAGTAAAAATCTTGGCAACTTGCCATTTAACATCCCATTGAGCTTTTCATGACTGTAGGAAATGTAGGTGATTCTGTTACTGAGTGGTCAGCAGCATAAGGTGACTCTAAATTGAAGAAAGCC
>CM053595.1:160713155-160731367 GCA_028646575.1 Pseudocheirus occidentalis
AAATTCCTGCTCTCCAGTACTGACTTTATGTTAGTTTACTCTCTTTTCAAGCTATGAAGAATGTCAACTCCTAGGGTTTTTGAGGTTGAACTAAGTCTTGCGAGAGTAATTTTGTTAGGAAGAGGCAAAGTATTAGTCCTCTGCTTTTTTATCTTCTAGTTTTAGTATTTTTGGTGTTTTCCAAGTATAAGGGTCATGTGGGTTAAACTCTTTTTTCTCCAAGAGAAATGGTATTCAAAAACCCTCCTTTTCATTCTAGTAAGTGATACATCTGTACTCTTGACATTGGAGTTACTCTTAAGATAATCAAGGCTAGCTCTGACTAATAAATATCCTTTTTCTTCTGTTAGAAGGCTAGATTATAAGATCACAATTTCTGGGAAATTTAGTGCTTACTTCATCCATACATAGTGTACTGGAACAAGTTCCATGACTCAAGCCACATGGGCAAGCACATATGTGTTCTTGACATGTGTTTCTATAAGAATTTCTGATATTACACCACTGCCCTGGCTTCTGCCATATCTTGAGCTGAGAGTTTGTTGGCTTAGACAGTGATGTTTGGTCAGTGTGTAGGGTTTAAGTATTCTCATCTTAAGCTGCAAATGGTGAATAAAGGATAGATGGCTATGTTATTTGCTCCCCATATGCAATGAACTGATCCTGGCATGTCTTCAAGTCACCACCCCCCACCCTCCCACACACACATAACCATGTCCTTTTGTACCATGGGGGAAATAGCAGAGGAAATTTTTTTAAAGATGAAAAAGGAAGTAAGTATATCTACCATCTCATTTTTACAAGAACATCACAAACAAATACCATTTCCTGAAATATCCTAAAAAAAATCATTTCAGATTTTTTCCTCCCAAATCATTGAAAAGCAAATGGGAGTTCCTTTTGTCTTTTTAATAAGTTGTCAGTGAGGATACATATTCTCTATAAGATGAGGTGCTTATTAAATATTGCAAGCAAAAATTCATTAGCTTGCAAAATCGTCAAATTATATAAATAATAGGATAGACAATATCAAAGTACTGATTTATAAACCAAGATTGATAGGAACTCCAGTGGAGACTGAGTCCTAGATGATTCTCTGAAGAGCATAAGCTTGACTGAATGGAAAACCTGAGCTTCCAATTCATCATTAGAAATGTAGTCCCACTCCATTCTACCCCTACCAGCCTGTCTTATGAATAATATTGTCCCTATTAGTCTCCAGGACTGAGAAATCACTGAATAAACAGACAATGTTGAGTAGATAGCATGGAAAGGGCAATAAAATTAACAAGACAGAGGAGTCACCAGTAAAGAGCAGTAGAAAGTTACAAGCTATAGGCCATTCATTAAATACACTCGGTAATACTGAAAAGCAAGGAACCTATGTGCTTTAGATCGTTAGCGATACTGGAAAATTTCATCACTAGGGCTTACAGATTAAAAATTGCTGGTTGCAATGCATGTTCATATTTTATTTTGTTTTGGAGGGCCAAGGAGATGAGGCTTGTATCAGACACGTGATTTTATTAGTAGAAGAGACTCTCAGGAAACAAATTTCTGTTACCAATTCTTCCCTGAGCCAGTGACAGGTTGAGTAACGTTCCTAGAGTCATGCAATCAATATGTGCTCAGCAGGATTTGAACCTCGATCTTTCTGACATTTAAGCCATCTCTCTGTAGTCTAAGTCTAAGCATCCATTCACAGAGCATACTATATTTTTTATTTTTTATTTTCCATAGGATTTTTTGTTGAAAATTATGAAATTATGGCACAGTGGAAAGTGAGGGCCAGTCTTCAGCACTATTATAGAAATTTTTTTCTAGGTTTCTGGGTACAGAAATAAAATTAAGTGAAGTATAAAAATACTCACTATGTAATGTCAAGGTCCCAGACATCCAAGATGCCCAAGGCATAAGACTGCCATTTTAAGGTATTATCTGAGTTGGCATGGCAATAATGAATTCTGGATTCTTGCCAGCTCTAAGGACATTTAAAGTTTGAAAGCTAAGAGTACACTCATATGCACATACATGTATAAACACAAATAAACACACACATGTATATGTGCATGTGTGTATATATACATATATACCTAAATAAAAGTTCTTCACTGTTAGTGGGTGATACACAAGAATGAGTACAAACTCAATAACATCTAATGAACTGTGATAGGTATATGATTAAAAAGACCCTTAAAACCACTATTGGCATCTTTGGCAGTTATGAAATACGTGGATTTATTCAGAAAGGGGATAAAACATATGCTCCACAGCTGAGATTTTGGAGGCTGCTGTCACTATTGACTTTGGGAGAATGGCATACGTAGCTAACACTGGTATTTAAGTCCCTAAACACTTGATACAAGGGGTCTAGCTTGCTTTCCATTTGACATTACTACCTTGCGCATACATCTGGAGAAATACAGGCAAACAGTCAGACTGTGGAATAAACATAGCTAAACCACAGTCTTTAATGGCTTCATACAAACATATTTGACTGGATTCCCCAAGCCAGAAAGGATTTTCAGTTAGGCACAGATTTCTGAAATCGCACTTTTGGTTGTTTGGCTATTGTTTTTATTCCCAGCTTAAGAGATAAAATCAGAAGGGAAGCAACAAGTAGAAACTTCCCAGAGTTCAAGATGTCAAAGATACTAGCATTGGTGAGAGGATTTGGGGACAAAAATGTACTGCTTTATTCAGATGATCAATATGAGGGGGAAAATACTTAAAATAAATGAGTGACTTGAGAAGTTTAACTTTGGGGGACTTTTAAAATGCTTATTTTAATGTTTTACACTTTACAAATCTAGATTCTTGCCCTCCTACCCCCACCATTGCAAAAAACAATTTAAAAGAAAAAAAAAGAAAAACAAACTTTAGTAATAAATATGGATAGTCAAACAAAGTAAATTCCCACAGTGGTCATGCAAAAATAAATAAATGTCCCATTCTATGCCCTGATTTCATTACTTATGTGAATATAAATTATAAGTCCTCTGGAATCATGGTTTGTTACTGTATTGATCAGTGTTGATAATTGTCTTGCCAAGTGACATGATTTTACAGTATATCTATTATCATATAAATTGATCTCCTGATTCTACACTCTATGTTCTGTCTGAGTTCAGTCAAGTTTCCCAAAGATTTCCTGAAGTGATTCCCCTTCACCATTTATTGTGCTATACTAGTATTCCATTACATTTATATATCATAATTTATTAAATTATCCCCAATTGGTCATAAACTTTTAATTTCTACTTCTTTGTCACCACAAAAAGCTACTATAAATAATTTTTTTTGTAAAATGGGTCCTTTAAATGGGTATTTTAAAACATTTTTTTCATTTAACAAGCTTTTATTTTATCTCCTTCTCACTTATATCATTGAAGGAAGGAAGGAAGGAAGGAAAGAAGAAAGGAAGGAAGGAAGGAGGAAAGGAGAGAAACAAGGGAAGCAAAATCCTCATAAAAATGTACATAGAAATTCCTTCATTAATCATGTGCCAAGATGAATGTTTTATTCTGCACTTTGAGCCCATCACCTAAAATGTATAGCTTATTTTAACTTTGGTCTACGGGAATCATGGTTTATTATGGCATTGAAAACAAACCTCCATTTTAAGATATGTCCCCTAATTTCTATGGTTTCACACAAGCAGACTCAAGAGCGTGTTGATTTGGAGGATTGGGGAAATATTCTGAAGTAACATTGACATGAAATGTATTGGTAGCAATAAGACAAGAGAAAGACATTAAAGGCATAGATATTGACAAAAAATACAAATAATTATTAATATTTGTAGATTATATGATGGTTAGCTTAGAAAATTCCAAAGAAGTGATAAGTAATCCGATTGAAATAATGACTAATGTCAGTAAAGTATTGGTATAAAAATTAACAAAAATTCAGCATTTCTCCCAGAAGATGTAGCAGAAAAAGAAATTCCTCTCAAAACGGCTAAAAACATTTGAAATATCAAATATTCACTATACCAAGACACAATTAAGATATATAGATATAGATTTAGGTATCAGTACAATTACAAAACAGCCTTTAAAAATAAAGAATGAATCAAATAATTGGGAGATAATTCATTGCTTATTATGGAGCCATACCAAAGTAATGAAAATAGATTTATAGTTTATTGCTCTACCAACCAAACTACCAAGGGGCTACATTATAAAATCACACATTCATTTAAAAGAAGAAAATTTCTGGAACCTAAAGAGAAATATAAATAATAGTAATAAAGCAGAATGAAAGAATATTATTTCAGACTTCAAATTATGTTATAAAACAGTAATCATTAAAACTATTGGTCACATGCTAAAAATTAGAAAAGTAGATGAGTAAGAATCAGAAACAATTGGACCCAAAGTTCAAAAAACCTGAGAACATATTGGGCAAAACTTCTCATTTGAAATGAATGCCTGGGGAAATTGGAGAGCAATTTGGAAAACACAACAAAGCAAACAGATAAACAAAATGTTTTATTTATACCAACATCTAATGCCATGTGAAAGAATAAGTTTTGGATGGATCTTCTAGTTTGATAGAAATGTAATTTCATTTTTTTAAAAGAAGGAAGTCAACGGAGGCTTCTTTTAAAACTATGTATGCAGGAAAATTCTTAACAAGTATTAGAGCAAACAAAAAAACTAAAACAGATAATTTTGGTTATAGAATATGAGCAAATAACTCCCCAAAGGAGGACTACAAAATATGAACAATCATCTGAAAGATGTTTACAAAAACAAATGAGACTAAAGAAGGTACATTACCATATTGCTAGTCCCTGCACTGAAAGGACCACTGGTCTTTTCCTCTGTGTTGAAATATTTCATATGTGATGTTTACCTTTATTCAACATGAAAGAACTCCTTCAGAACAGGGTCTGTCTCCCTTTAATTTCTGTATCCCTGGCGCTTATTAAATGTTTATACATTGTAAATGCCTAATACATTCTCTTTTGTTCATGCATTCATTCATTCAGTCCTCTAAATCACTAATGCTGAAAAATCAAAATCAAAACAAATCTAATATTTGACCTATGGCTCAGAAAATTGCAAAACATAACAAAAGATGAGTATTTTAAACATTTGAGGGACTGTGTAGAGAGGTATAATGTCAGGATCTCTGCATTTGTCTTTCTACTCCAGAATGTATTTTCTAAATATTTGTAAAATGTGACTAATCAATTAGTAAACTAGCATTTATAAAGCACCTAATATGTGTAAGGTATTGTGCTACATGCTGAGAATATGAAGAAGGGAGGAAAGGATGATCCTTGCTGTCAAAGAGCAGACTGTCCAATAATAAAATCAACATAAACACAACTGTGTACAAACAAGATATAGACAGTGTACACAGTAGAGATAATCAGTAGAGGAAAATCCACAGCATTAAGGGGTTGGGAAATCAGGAAAAGCTTTTTGTCAAAGGTATCACTTTTACTGAGACATGAAGGAATTTAGGGAAGCTTAGAATGAGGGAGATAGTTCAGGCCTATGGCATAGAAAGTGAAAATGCCTGGAGTTGGGGCTGGGGGTCGCTGTCATGTTCAAATAACAGGAAGGAGGACAGTGTAACTGGATCACAGAATATGTATGGGGGCAGGGGAAGGAGTGCAAGGTGCTGCTATGGTTTTGGGGGGTCAGAATGTATAGGTTTCACCTATGCCCTTCCTCAACAGGCTTCGGGCATCCCCGGCTCCAGCTTACTCCAGGAGAAACAGCTGCACAGAAAACTCAGGGCACAGGACTTGCTTCTAGCTACATTCTCTAAGCCTGGCATGGCTGGAACTCCTTCTGCCTCCAGGTAGCCTGTATTTAAGTCTTTTCTCCAAGGCCCCTCCCCTGGCCATGCCCTCACCACAGCGAGCCAAGAGCCAATCGTGCATCACCCCGAAGGTAGAGAGATTATCCTGTTTATCGCAAACAGGTGCAACCTTCACATTCCGCCCCCAGGTGATCACGTGCACTCCTGTTAGCTGAGGACTGGTTCAACCCATCACCAACAAGAGACCCAACAAGGTGCAAAAAGACTGGAAAGGAAAGGAGGGGCCAGAGTATTGATGGCTTAAAAAGCCAGAGAATTTTATACTTGATCTTTGAGGCAATATGGAGACACTTGAATTGATTGAATAGGGCTTAACATGGTCCAACTTGTGCTACAAGAAGATCAGTTTGACAGCTGAGTTGAGGATAGACTGGAATGAAGAGAAACTTGAGGTGGGGAGAGCAACCAGAAAGCTATTGGAATAGCCCAGCCATGAGGTGATGAGGACCTGTATCGTGGCAGTAGCAATTTCAAAGAAGAGAAGGGAGTATATATGAGAGATAGTAAAGTAAAAAGGATAGCTCTTGAAGATGGCAGAGTAAAAGCAAAAACTTGGAGTGAGCTCCCACTCCAATCATTTCCTATACATATAAAATATGTCTCTAAACACATTTTAGAGCTGGAGAACCTACAAAGTGACGGAGAGAAACAAATCACCTGCTGAAGACAGCCTGGCAGGATGACAGGAAGGGTCTATAGCACCAGACTGGGAAAGCAGCCCCATGTGAGCCACATGGTTCTGGCCCTGGGGTACCCGTCCCCCAACCAGCCAGAGCAGACTTCAGGAGATTAAATCACCACCAGACTTCTCAACCCATAAACACCAAAGAGAAAGTAAAAGGTCAGGGGAACTCTTTTGTAACAGGGGGATGGAAGAGTATGATGCAGCCTCTGCCCCTGTGAGGAGAAATGGCAATGGCACAGTAGCTGGAGCTGCTGCAGTGTGGCTGTCTCCAGAGCTCCTAGCCTCCAGATAGTAGGTGACCATCCAGAGGGTAATAGCTTCTGCTTTAACCTACTTGGATCAGAATCACAGTCTTGAGTGGTAGTCCTGGGATGTGTGGCCAGTGTGCCAGAGCTTAAGGGGATATAAAAAGAGTGCCCTCCTAATAGCTCTGGCAGCTGCAAAAAGCACAGCAATTTGTAACTAATCTCTCTATATTCTGGGAGCAGAGATCTAGCATGACAAAAAGCTCAAAAGTCAAGTAATTGACTGGCAAGATGAGCAAGCAAAGGAAACAAAATCAGACCATAGATTCCTTTTTGGGGGACAAAATGGTTCAAAGCATGGAATGAGAGGAAGACAATGAAGTCAGAGCTTCTGCACCAAACAGTTCCAAGAAACATATGAATTGGTTACAGTCATGGAGGAGCTTAAGAAGGATTTTGAAAATTAAGTAAGAGAAGTGGAAGAACAATTTGGAAGAGAAATGAGAATGATGCAAGAGAATCATGAAAAGAGAGTCAACAGCCTGCTAAAGGAGAGCCAAAATACACTGAAGAAAATAACACCTTAAAAAATAAACTAACTCTAATGGCAAAAGAGGCCGAAAAAGCCAATGAGGAGAAGAATGCATTAAAAGGTCAAATTTGCCAAATGGAAAAGGAATTTCAAAAACTCACTGAAGAAAATAATTCTTTCAAAATTAGATTGGAGCAAATGGAAGCTAATGACTTTTTGAGAAATCCAGATACTCTAAAACAGATCCAAACAAATGAAAGAATAGAAGGCAATGTGAAATATCTCATTGGAAAAACCACTGACCCAGAAAATAGATCCAGGAGAGATTTTTAAAAATTATTAGACTACCTGAAAGCCATGATCAGAAAAAGAACCTAGACACCATCTTTCAAGAAATTATCAAGCAAAATTGCCCTGATATTCTAGAACCAAGGGTCAAAGTAGAAACTGAAAGAATTCACCAATTGCCTCTTGAAAAAGATTCCCAAAAGAAAACTCCTAGGAATATTACAACCAAATTCCAGAGTTCCCAGGTTAAGAATAAAATACTGCAAGTAGTCAGGAAGAAATAATTTGAGTATTGTGAAAACACAATTAGGATTACACAAGATCTAGTAGCTTCTACATCAAGGGATTGAAGGGTTTGGGGATATGATATTCTGGAGGTCAAAAGAACTAGGATTAAAACCAAGAATCACCTACCCAGCAAAACTAAGTATAATACTTCAGAGGAAAATAATGTCTTTCAATGAAATAGAGGATTTTCAAGCATTTTTGGTGGAAAAAAAGGAGCTGAACAGAAAATATGACTTTCAAATACAAGAAGCAAGAGAAGCATGAGAAGGTAAACAGGAAAAATGAAATCATAAGGAATTTATTAAAGTTGAGCTATTTATATTCCTCCATGGAAAAATAATTGTAACTCATAATGCTTTTTGCAGTATGAGGATAGTTTAAGGGAATATATGTCTATATACATATATATGTATGTATGTATAGGAGAGTGTATGTATGTATAAATATATATGTGTGTGCATATGTATGTACATGTATACATAGACAGAGGGCACCAGAGGAATTGAATAGGAAGGGCTGATATCTAATACATAAAATTAAGAGGTGAGAGAGGAATCTATTGGGAGAAGGAGAAAGGGAGAGATAGATTAGGGTAAATTATCTCATATAAAAGAGGCAAGAGAAAAGTGTTACAATGGAAGGTAAGTGAAGGAAGGTGAAAGGGAACGGGACAACCTTATTCTCATTGAATTTGTCTTAAGGAGGGAATAACATACTCACTCAATTGGGTATCTTACTCTACAGGAAAACAGGGGGAGAGGAGATTAGAACTGGGATGATAGAAGGGAAGGTAGATTGGGGGAGAGGGTAGTTAGAAGCACCTATGTTTGAAAAGTGACAGGTCGAAAATATAAAATAGAATAAGTGGGGGGCAGGATAGGATGGAGGGAAATACAATCTTTCACAATATAACTACTATGGAAATGTTTTGTGTAACTACACATGTACAACCTATATTGAATTGCTTGTCTTCCCAGTGGAGGTAGATGAGGAGGGAAGAAAGAAGGACAAAAATCTGAAACTCAAAAGTTTTAAAAACAAATGTTTAAAAAGTATTTTTCACATGCACCTGGGAAATGAAATGTACAGGCACTGGGGTATAGAAATGCATCTAATCCTACTAGAAAGTTAGGGGGTATGGGGTAGGATATAAGACAGAATAGTTTAGGGGAAGGGGTATTCAGTAGGTTTGCTATTGTGGAGTGGGGGATGGAGAAAGATGGGGAGAAAAATTTGTAACTCAAAATCTTGACAAAATGGATGTTGAAAACTAAAAAGAAATAAATAAATTGGAAAAAAGAATAGCTCTTGACAGTTGACTTGGGAGGTAAGAAAGAGTAAGAAGTTGAGGATAACCCCTTGATTCTGAGGCTGGGTGACTGGTGGTGCCCTCCACATTAATATGGAAGTTGGGGAAAAAGGAGGATTTGAAAGGAAAGATAATGGATTTGATTTTGAACAAGTTCAGCTTGTTGTATGAGATATTCATTTCTAGATATTGAAAAGGCCTTTGAAGATGTGAGACTAAAAGTTAGGAGAGAAGTTAGTACTGAATCTTTGTTGTAGTGATGATAAGTGAATCCATGAGGCAGATGAAAGTAAATTTGAATTATGTGGAACACATGACTAGAATGCTTATGGTCATTGGTCCAGAGATTGCAATACTACGTTTTTGTGATAGCAAAGAACTGGAAACAAAGTAGGCATTCATCAACTGGGGAATGGCTAACAAATTGTGGTGAATTAATTCAGTGGAATATTACTATGCCATAAGAAACAAACAAACAAAAAAGAGGAATTCAGTGAAGCATGAAGAATGCAGAACTAGGAAATCATTATACACTACTACTGCAACAATGTAAATGGAAAGAACAAAAAATGAAATGAAATTCAAAAAAATGAAACTATGTTAATATAATGACTTATCCCTGGAGAAAAGTTGAGAAAATGAACTTCCAGGACCACAACCCTCTTCCACTTTCCATTGAAAAGATAGGAGATTGGAATATTGAGGTTGGAATTTTGGATGCATTGTCAAATATATTCAGTGTTTTGGTTGGTTTTGTTGATTTCATCATATATATTGTTTCTTTGTTGCAATATATAGTGGACTAGAAGGGGAAGAAGAGATATATTTTTAAAAATCAATGAAATAAAAGATATCAATTAAAAAGAAATTTATTTAAATAAATTATTCCTGAATTTAATGGTACTTGAGATCATCTCTTCTTATCTCATCTTTCCATTGAATGTGATATTTTAAAGAGCTTTATCTACAAAAGCTCTGTGAGTTATGAAATGCCATTATTATGCCCACATAGCATAAGAGGAAACAGAGGATAAAAGAGCTTTTGGAGATTAACTCTTTAATAGAACTATAAAATGTCATAATTTTAAGAAAAGATTGGGATCAGTGATACACACACAGAGTAGAAGGGACTTACTAAGGATCATAGAGAAATTTGGTGGCAGGGTTGGGAGGAAATTGTGTATCCTATAATCTCAATTCCAGGACTCTTTTACTTTTGATTTTCACCTATTATATTTAAAATATATCTCAGTATAAGTCTGTGAGGGAAGTAGTTTAAGTATAATTCTTCCCCTTTTAAAGATAAGGAAATTGTTTCAGCTAGTGACTTGCTCATAGTTGCAGTTTTTTAAATGGCAGGGAAAGTATTTGAACCTTGATTTCTTTGACTACTATTCTATCATGCTCCATCCAGTCTAACAGGTTAACAGGAGAGCAATTTAATTTAGCACACCTTTCCTAGAGAACACATCCTTTTCTCCAGAAACATTAACAAAGCTCTAAAACAAGACCTAGTCTTTCATGGAGAGACAGAGGCTCATAGTCTAATCAATTTTATCCTGGTAATGGATCAGTGCTTAGATTCAAGATAGGGGCCAAACAGCTCAGAAACTAGTGAATAGTTCTTTTCTGTCTTCTTTCATAGCCCCTATGCTAAGTATACATATTACCATTCAGACATGTATTCAGTACTCAGAAAAAGGATTATTTTAAGAACCAGCCATAAGACCTGAGTACTCTGACATAAACTGAACACTATACAGTCCCTGTGTTTCTCAGTAATGTAGAGAAGGAAGGAAAAGTTCTCCTTCATATGACTGTCTATTCCTTAGCAGTGTGGTGAGTTCAATGCTGCTTTTTCATATTCTACCTGCTAGTCAGTCAATAAGCACTTATTAAGCATTTAATATGTGCCAGGCATTAAGCTAAAATTAGCAAATACAAAAGAAGATGAGAATTGTGATTAGCTCTGAAAGAGCTCACACTCTATTAGGAGAGAGAACATTTGAATAAGTACACATACAACACATATGCAGTTTTAATGGAGCACAATCTCAGAGAGAAGGAAGGAATCATCAAGAAGATTAACTGGAAAGGTCTTCTGCACAAGGTGGGTTTTGAATAGGTCTTTTTCCTCTTTCAGAAGAAACAAGAAACCTACTATTCCTAGTAGGAATCCCATCTTCCTGAATTCATGCTTATTGACAATTTAAAATGTTCCCCAAAGTAAGGAGTGTGATGGCAGTTGCTTCTAATACACTTGAACTAGTTATAAAATATTTACTACCTTCCACAAGGACCTGTTTACTGGAAGGGCCAGTATATCTTCTTTACAACATATCATTTAAAGCCAGCATTTTAATAGAAAACTCCATATTTGGTGATCTAAAAAGATGCCTTCTTCAGGACTTCTAGGTTATCTGATTTCATCCACATGGTCACATGTGGAAGCACAGCCATGCAAACAGAAATCTGACCACGCTTTGCAAGAAATTCTTAGGAGGTTTTGGTGATGTATCTAATTATTTAGGCTAGAGAAAGCATGACATAGGAGTTGCAGGTCTAGGAATGGAGTCAGGAAAGCCTTGTTTCAAATCTCATACCTCATACTTAGTATGTGAACATGAGCAAATCACTTAACATTTCTGAGTCTCAACTTCCTCACTCTAAAAATGAGGCTTTGTACTAGATGACTTCTAAAGATCCTTCCAGCATACTACCTGTGATGCTGTGCCTTTAGTCCTCAGAAAATAGGCACACAGTCTATTGCCAACTAAAACTTGTGTTTCCATATTGGCTAATATTTCCAGGGTTTTTGTTTTCTTGGAAAATGCTGGGAGAATCTAGCAACAAACATTTATTAAGCACCTAATGTGTACAGAGTACTTGGTAATGTTAGGAGAAATGCAAAAAAAAATTCAGGCTACAGTAAAATTCAACAAGCTGACCTAGAGACATAGAGATTGAATACTATATCATGTCTAGGTAAACTAATGATTTCATTTGCCGCCTCACCTATATGCATCAGGTCAGTCACCTTTTAGGGAACCATATGCACTTTTATATGTATCTACTGTGTGTCTCATGTGCCAGTTATTGTCCTGAAGAAAGGTTACTAACCCAGCCAATAGTACATTTTATTGGAAAATAGACATTAATAGTTAAAACAATTAATGGGACAGATTCAACCATAACATGGAAGAGAATATAAAATGTATCAGAACTAAAAATCCGTGTGTGTATGTAAATCCATATATATACATACATAATACACACATACATATATACACGTATACCATACTTGAAAATGAAAGGATTGAAAAAAGCAGGACTAGCATTCACGACTTCAGATGATGTAATAATAAAATTGGACAATTAAAAGAGATAGAGGTGGAAACTACCTTTCTGCTGAAAGTTACCTTAAATGGTGACAATTTCAATACTTAACATATAAGCACCAAATGGAATAGCATCTAAATACTGAAAGAAAAAGATAGAAAATTATAGGGAGAAATAGACAGCAAAACATAGTAATGAAGGCTCTAATTGTTCCCTTTTATGAGCAAAACAAATATAACTGAAAGAATAAACAAGAAAGAAGTGAAGGACTTGAACTGAATTTTAGAAAAGTCATTGTGCCTGGATAATAATGTAGAAGGGATCAACACATAAGAAGATAAAGAAGTGGGTAGGAGGTCGTGTTACAAGGGATTTAAATGCCAAACAGAGAAGTTTATATTTGAAATTAGATGTAGTAGAGGACCACTGGAGGGGGAGGCGTTGATGTAGTCACATCAAAACTTCTGGAAAATTAATTTGGCAATGGAGTTGAATGGGGAATGGATTCAAAAGGGGAAAGATTTGAGGTAGGGAGACCAACCAGAAGGCTACTGCAGTAGTATAGGTGTGAGGCAGAATCAGCTTAAACCAGAGGAGCTGCTTTGTGAGGGAAGAAGGGAGTGTGGAAATGAAGTGTTATGAAATTAGAAATGATGTCTTGCTCCCAGAGTAGAGATGTCAAATGAGAATTAGTTAAGGGTGACACCTAAAGTATGCATAGAAATGATAATTAACTCCATGGGAACTGACGAGTTCACCAGGTGAAATAATAATAACAATAATAATAATAATTTATGTAGTCCTTTAAGCTTTTCAAAATATTTTACAAATATTATCTCATTAACTACAAAGAAATAAAGTGATCTTTTATTTTTAAAATTTATTTACTTTCAGTTTACAACATTTAATAAAGTGATTTTTGTAAAGACACACAGTTAGTAAGTGTCTCAGGCTGGATTATGAACTCAGAACTTCCTGACTTTATGTCTGTACTATAACATTCTATCTGCTTTGCAACCAGGATGCCTCTCATAGTATAGAGGGAAATATCTATAGGGTAGAACTTTGGTGAACAGCCACAGTTAGGAGGTATGACATGAAGGAAGAACAAGCAAAAGATATTTAGAAGAAGTGATCAGACATATATATGGGGAGAACTAGTAGAAATGTTACAAAAGCCTAGAGAGAAGAGTATCCAGGAGATATTCATCAATAATGTCAAATCCTTCGGAGAGGTCAAGGATGATCAACACTGGAAAAATACTGCTGAATTTGGCAGTCATGAGATAATTGATAACTTTGGGAAGGGGAGTATCAATGGAATAATGAGATCAGAAACCGAATTTCAGATGATTTAGAAGTCAGTGAGCAGAGAGAAAGCAGAGAGAAAGAGAGAAAGAGAAAAAAATTGTAGCAGGATTGTAGAATAGTAGAAGGATTCCTCAAGAAGTTTAAGAATGAAAGAGATGATAGATGTAGGATGCAGAAGCATGACACTCTTCGTAGGGCTTAGTGAAGTACTCACTACACAGGAAGAGAGTAAAGATAAAGAGATTCAGAATAGTGGACAAAATTTGTTGAAGATGGGAAGAAATAGAATTTTATCAATGTTGCATACAGAGGCATTTACTTTTGCAAGAAGGGTCACTTTATATTGGATGTTAAGAAGGAGATTATAAAGGAAGACCGAGTATAATGGTAAAATACTCTTATTTGTATTTATAGTTTTATATTTATTAATATGGTAAAAAGAAATCATTTTAATGAAATATAAAGGAAGGCCCTGATCTAGAAAGGCTAGCTGAGGAGAGATACAAAGAAGAGAAGATTCTATGGGTAGCTTAAAGACAGGTTACAAAAAATGTGTAGTTGCTTTGGTGAGTGGAAGAGTGAAAGGATTGTCTTGCTACATTGACATGTCTATATACAGGACCCGATGGCATGATTATATGTTCAGTAGTTCATGAACAGTGATTAAATTAGAAGATGATGGTTTTGGTGCCCCAGACTGTGGAGACACTGAGGTAGGACTAAGAAATACATTTGAGGCATTTTCATACAGAAAAGCAAAGAAGAACCAAGATGGAAGTGTTTGGAGCTGACATGTACGATGCCCTTGAGCTGATCCATGTACTTCTGATAGAAGCCAGACTAAATAGTGCAATAGGCAAAGGACCAGTTCTGTAATCACTAAGACCTTAGTTTGAATCTTCTTTCTGATACTTGTTAATTATATGAAACTGAATAAGCAATCCAACCTTTCAGTCTCAGTTTTCTTATCTGGGAAATAGCAATAATACCTTCCTAACAGGCTTGTTTTGAAGATTATATAAGACATGTGCAAAATGCTTCTGTGTTCCCTAAATGTGTTCAAAATGGTTTTTAGATGATTTCTCCCACTTATTCTTAATGTGTAGCTTATTGACAGGATAGTAGAGAACTGATGTCAAAGTGCTCTGAAAAGCTGTCCTTTTCTGGGAGCCTGTAAGGGACCATCACTATCTTTTGGTGTGTGTTTCCCAATCCAGGCAGGAAGCCACTTAGCAGGCACAGAAAGACCCAGTTTATTTGTTTAGTTACTCAATAATTCACACCACTCCAATCTTACACATACTTAATGGTCAGGTGCTACAAATTCTGTGTCACATCTGCAGGAGGGCAGAAGGGACAGTGAGAAGGAGAGCTAGTTGGTTCAATTTGCTGGTTTCCATCTTACTTGAATCCCTAGTGAGAATTCTCCTGCGACATCAGTTTTCTACTCACCAGGTCGCCTAAATAAGCTATAGTCCTAGGCATGTAGCCAGCCCACAGGGTGTCTAAGAAATGAGCATGTTGGGCTAAAAGCTTGGATCATCTTTCATTAGGAAATGGCTACTCTCCTAAAGTCTTGGTGAGGTCTATCATTTTACTGAAACTTTAAAAATCACAGTAACATAAACTATCAAATCTATAAAATGTTCTTGAGCCTGATGTTGTTGCAGGTTTTCACCACCTCAGGCAGAGGAGACACATCAGTGATATATAAGGGAAATGCCATATAAGATGCCAAATAGAATGTATAAAAGAGTGACTGAAAGGAAACTTAATATTTTATTAGAGATTAATATCCTAATTTTAGAATATATTGAGAAAAAATAGATTAACAGAAAAAAATTCATTTTTAAACCAGATTTAGTCTTTATATTTCATAAATTAGCCAGCAGAATACATAATGGATAAATATCTGGTCAATGAAATTTCTAGAAATTATGAATACCAGCACAGACAAGCATTTTCATTCAGATTGAAAGATTCGACAATAGAAGGAGTCACTGGGCTTCCAATGTCTTTCCTAGTGTAGAAATTCCTTTTGTGACATTTCTATGAAATAGTTATTCAGTTTCTTTTTAAATACTCCCTGTGATAAGGAACTCACTACTAGTCAAGGCACTCCATTTCTTTGTCAGGTAGTTCTGCTTGCTAGGGAGAAAATAGAAACCATTATATTTTACTGATCAGTGTTGGGACTAATGCTATTTTGCTTGTTGGTTCTGTTCTACATTCTCTGATTTTATGCATTCCAGGTATAAATGCTGGCAGAATTAACCTAAGGGCCTCCTCTCCATGATTCTTAGCTTCAACCACTCAGCCTTTGATGAAGCCTCTTCTGAAGCCACAGCTCTTGAAGATCCCACTAGCATTGAATCCAAAGAGCTCTAACATGAAGTTTAATAATAACAATTTTATATAACAGTTAAAGTTTTACAAAGTGCTTTTTTTCCCCAAATAGCAATGTGGAATAGGTTATACAAGTGTTTGACCTTATTTATAGATAAGGAAATTGAGATTCAGGGAGGTTAATTACCTTGGCTATGGGCTACCCAGCTAGTAAAGAGAAAGAATTCAAATCCAGGTCTCATAATTCCAATGTCAGTGCTCAAATAGTAATTTTTCCCCAAAAGAAAATATGTGACTAAAGAAAAATGTGCTGGTTTGGAAATCAGAGGACCCGTATTCAAATCCAAACTCTATAACGTATCATATAACTTCAGGGAAGGTAGTTAACAACAATAACAACTAGAATTCATATAGCACCTACTATGTGTTGGTCACTATATTAGATGCTTTACAAATATTATTCAGTATTATCTTCACAATTTATCCTTTCTAGATGTTAATTTTCTTACCTAAGATAAGAAAGCAAAGCAAAGGAATAGCATCAGATGAACTTCTAGGGCCCTTCTAGCCTAAGATCCCCTAGTTTTAATTTTGTTTTGTTTTTTAATTAAATTTAATTTTTTTTTAGTTTACATCATTTATTTCCACAAGATTTTAAGTTACAAATTACCCGCCATCTTTTGCCTACCCACCAACCCAAAACAGCAATCCCACTGTATGCCCCCTCCCCCAATATGATCTCTCCTATATCTTCCCCCATTCCCTCTCTGACTTTCCAGTAGGGAAAGATAGATCTCCATACTCCAGTGCCTGTATATCTTATTTCCCAGGTGAATGTAAATAATAGTAATTATTGTAATTATATATCTCTATCTATCTATCTATCTATCTATGTCTGTCTATCTATCTATCTCTATCTATCTATCTATCTATCTATCTATCTATCTATCTATCTATCAACATTTTATTTTAAAGCTTTGAGTTACAGATTCTTTCCCTTCCTCCCTCATCACCCACCCTTACTGGGAAGATAAACAATTCAGTATAGGATGTACATGTGTAGTTACAAAACATTTCCACAGTGGATATATTGTGAAAGACTGACTATATTTCTCTCCATTCTATCCTGCCACCCATTTATTCTATTCTCTACTTTGTCCCTGTCCCTTTACAAAAGCGTGTGCTTCTAACAACCCTCCCCCAATTGTCCTTGCCTCCATCATGCCCCCTCTGATCCCCTTCCCCCTACTCTCCTGTATAGCAAGATACCCATATTTAGTGTGTATGTGGTTCCTTCCCTAAGCCAAATTCTAAGAGAGTAAAGTTGACCCATTCCCTTTTGCCTCCCTGTTCTTCCCCTCCATCATAAAAGTATCACTTGTTTCTTTTATATGAGATAATTTAGCCCATTCTGTCTCTCCCCATCTCCTCTCATTATATTCCTCTCTCACCTCTCAATTTCACCTTTTTTTAATTGACATGTTTGTTTACTTTTAGTTTACAAGATTCAGTTTCAGAATCACTTGAGTTTCAGATTTTTCTCCCTTTCCTCGCTACCCCCCATCCCTGCCATGGTGGCATACAATCATGTGGAGGATCTACAAACTCTTTCACATTGTACAATAGTCTGGTTGTATAGACGTTGTAGTCAATGGAGTGAACAATGATAAAAGAGAAACAAAAACCAAACATAGAAAAGAACAATAGCATGCATTGCTTCAGTCTCCATTTAAACTCTGGTCTTTGTGGATCTTTCTCTGAATGTAGACATCTTCCATCCTGAGACTTGTATAGTTGTCTTTTAACTGTGTGATGCTGAGAAGCGCCCAGTTTTTCAAAACTGGTCGTCACACATATGATGTATCTGTGACTGTGTACAAATTTTTCCTGGTTCTGCTCTTCTCATTCAGCATCAATTCATATAAGCCTCTCCAGGTAAGTATGAAGTCAATCTCCTTCCCATTTCTTATAGCACAATAATATTCCATCACATTCATATACCATAACTTGTTCAGCCATTCCCCAATT
>CM053595.1:160731867-160755895 GCA_028646575.1 Pseudocheirus occidentalis
ACCCCTTGATTTCCAAAAACCTCAGTTTAGTCCAAGGGGAGGCCTTTTCTTCATTTTGACTCTGGGTGGTCTCTCTGATTCCCTGGATCCTCTTCCCTGGTCCCAGCTCCCTCCTGAATCTGCCAAGCAATCACCTGGATCCAGGAACAGACAGCTGCCAGGCTCTTGTCCAGTCCTCACAAGTAGATAGCTCCCAGGTCCTTGTCCAGTCCTCAGGGCAATCCCCGGCACACACTGAAGTTCACAGGGTTCAGCATACCTCAAATCCTTCACCACTTCTCTTGCCTGGAACTTAAGGATCAGCCAGGCCACAAACAAAGTCCCATCTTGTTCATGTCTCAGTGAGCTTCCAGATACTGGGAGAGGAACTCTCTTTCTCTCCCTCTCTTTCTCAGCTGACTTCAGTCTCCATGAATCTTCCTTCACTGAGGAGCCAATTCCAATTCTCTCCTCTCTCTAAAATTCTTCTTGACATAGCACTGGCCTCCTGTCTCAACCAATAGCCTTCTTCCAAGTTAACAGGGGAATTCATACCTTCTCAACAATGGATAGAGTTCATACCTTTTATACTTAGCCCTAAGTTACTAGGTGCTACTTAGCCCTAGGCTACTAAGTGCTAAGTATCTGATAAACTGATTACTATTACACATGTATAATTCCTTTTTTCAAGGCCATGAGAGGTGAATCCTAAATGGAAAAGCTGAGAGATGTGTAATTGTGTTTTACTGTGCGTACTCATTCTAATAACAAATGTGCTGAGAGAAAATCAGATACAATAAATGTGTAGTCTTTATTCGACCCCTGATTTACTTCTACTTAATTGCTTTCATAAAAATTCTCTTAAAGAATAAATTTGATAGATTTAATATGATTTCTGGAGAAAGTAAGAGTAAACCACTCCAGTGTTTTGGCCAAGAAAACCCAAAATGGGGTCACAGAGTCAGACATGACTAAAATAACTGAACAACAAAATATAATTTCTCATGAATACCTGTAGTTGATCCTGTTCTTTTATGACTTTGCATCCTTTTGTTTAAAACATGAGGGTTCAAAATACCTCTGAGAGTCACTCAAGAGGGAATAACCTTGGCTAACACAATGTCAGCATCTCAATCCCCATACCATTGTAAGATAATTTTTGCTTTCTCAATGGGGGCATAAAACATGGTGTTTTTATAACTACACTCCCAAGTACAGATTTACTACAAACTGGGATCATTTAAAAATAAAGCTACACAGATACAAGCCTGATACTAAGTGAGGGTTGAACTGGTACAGTGAGTTATTTGGACAGCAGAGATCCCATGCAAAAGAACTGAGGGCTTTGTATCCTGAAAATGTATTTGCCTTGCAGAGAAATCCCAAACAATAGGTCAAAACTGCATCTTTGAGCTTGAGAGAGAGCTAGGAATTTACTTGAATGTTGGAGTACTGTCCGTTTGGAAACTTTGAGTTCATTTTCCTTCTAACTAGAACTTGTGCTTTTGGTGTTTTAAGTGCTGTCACTGTTAATGAGTTCTGTAAGTCCTCTGAACTTTCTGCATTTTTTGTGAGTTTTTCATTACCCAATATGAATTTGTTACTTTTGTATGAACCAACGTTCATGGGACCCATGCGCCCGAATTCCCGGCTACCTAGTGACAGGCATATTTATGTATTTCTGTGTAAACTCTAGGTGGTGGTGTAAGAATTAAAAAAGAAAAATACACGTGTGGGTCAGTTCCCCTGACTGGATTTGGTTTGTGTGAATCCATAGCCCAGAGCCTAGAACCTGTGCAATGGGAGGCAAAATTTGCACAGTCTATCCATGTTCTTTATCCAGCGTAAATCTTGTTTATGTCCTTGAACATTCCTTCTGAATAAGTTCTATTCATCACCCTGGAGACATTTTTAACACTTTCTTAATAGTGTATGAATGACTCCAAGTGAAGCTCTCAGCCTGCCCATTGATCACCCTTTCCTCCAACCACATGACCAACTCATCTTCATTCACAGTCATAGGCCTCTGTGATGGTATCATTTACACTACTCCTCTTTTTGTGTTTCTTGGTTGGTATTATGTTTAATTCCATGTGTACAAATCATGTGCCCTTTTGTGTAACCTATAGCCTTCATTCTTTGGAAACTGAAGTATTTTATGGCTTGCAACCATGAAACAACATATGAAAATGATGTTTTTTTCTCAAGGAAAAAAACAGTGTTATTAAAAATATTGTGAAATTTTCCAAAGGCAACCAGTTGTGTTTTTCTTATTCAATTTTGGACTCAGTTTATCTTTCTGAATAAAGATAAGTACTAATTGAATAGTTTGATATGTGGTCCATCCAATTGCTTATGATTTAGGTTCTTTCTCCTTTTGCTTGCTGGTTTTTTCCCCCAGTTTCTATATTTAGGCCGAATTCTTTTTATAAAATGTAGATCTGTTTTAAGGGACTTTGCAATGTTCCATGGTTTGATCAAAATAGAACACTATTATCAGCTAACATAAAGATCCAAGGAATGTGCATTTTTACTCTGCTTTGGACATTTTCTAATACCTTTGGTAAACATATGTCACTCTAGAGGTGGAGGTAGGACGGAGAAGTAAGACAGGAATTTGTCTGAACTCTTCCAAATTCACCTCCAAACAACACAAAATAATACATTAAAATAAATTCTGGAGCAGCAAAACCAACAAAAGGATGGGGTAAAAGAATTTTCCATCTGAAGACAACTTAAAAGTCAGCATGTGGGGCAGCTAGGTGGCACAGTGAATAGCGCACCGGCCCTGGAGTCAGGAGGACCTGAGATCAAATCCGGCCTTAGACACTTAACACAAAAACTAGCTGTGTGACCTTGGGCAAGTCACTTAACCCCAACTGCCCTCCAGAAAAAGGAAAAACAAGTCAGCAGGAAAGTTCTGTCGCACTGGGGAAAAAGGAGAGCAAAGTCCTGTGGAGACACTCACTGACAAGCCAGACATAGGCTCCACTCTAGCAAGTTAGCAGCCAGGCCCTGAGCTCAAAGACAGGCAAGCAGTGGGCCACCATGGCTCCTAATGCAGACTGGCAGGGAAACCATGAATTCCCTGGAATGGCCCAGCAGGGAGGTCCTGTGAACCCTTGCCCCCTGTTCAATCTAGCAGTACAGCTCTGCAGGACCTGGCATAGTGCTGCAATATCATGTGACCCACAACACCTGGCACAGCATAACAGTGAAGCCTCTTGACCACTGGTCAAGCATATTAGTAGGGTCCTGTAGCTAGCTCCCCAAACAGTCAAGACTGGAAATCCTGAAACTCAAAGGAAACATTAAAAAAGTGAAGGAGAAAAATTGAATTGACATAAAACTAGGCTGGCAGTATGAAAATAAATAATAAAAGAGACAAAAATTGGTTAATCTGATTTTTTTTAAATAACAAATTACCAGTACCAAAAATGAAGAAGTTGAATTCACCTCCAATGAAGCAATTATTAGGACTTGTTTTGCTCAGTCTTGTGCTAAAAAAAATCTGACAAATCTAAGCAAAATTGATGAATATTTTTTTAAATAGATAAATTCCCCAGATTAATAGAAGACTAGGAAACTTAAAAAAAAAGCCTGTGTTAGAAAAAAGAAGATAAACCATAAAATGAATTCCCTACCTAAGAAAAAAATATCCCCAGGTCCAGATGTATTCACAAGTGAATTCTACCAAACATTTAAAGAACACTTAACTGCAATACTATATAAACTATATGGAAAAATATGCAAAGAGGGATTTCATTTTTGACAAAAAAAAATGCGATGCTGATACCTGAACCAGGAAGAGTGAAAAAAGAGAATGAAAACTACAGAGCAATTTTTCCTAATGAATATCAATGCAAACATTTTTAGAGAGTATCACAATATATTACAAAGATCATATACTATGTCTAAGTCAGATTTAAACCAAAAACACAAGGATGGTTCAACTATCGGCATAACTGACCATTTACCAATAACAAAACCAACAAAATTCTATGATTATCTCAATAGATGCACAAAAGACTTTTGACAAAATGTAACACTTATGCCTATTAAAAACACTAGAGAGCATAGGAATAAGTTGAGCTTTCATTAAAATTGATCTCTCTTGTTTTATTAACATTCTCTTGTTTACTTTGGATTTTTGCTATTTTTTAAATTATAATTTGTAATAATAAGGTGCAATCATTTTTTGCAAGTCTTTGTCATGCTCTCTAACACCTTCAGAATTAATCTACCAACTTTTAAAAAATTATGTTGCTATAGTTTTTTTTCATTTTGTACAATTATGGCTCTGAATGTCCTTTTATTAAGTGCAATATTTTTATTTCTCATTCAGGACCTACTTAGGGATATACATCTACATTTGGAACTATAAGTTTAACTTCCAACTGTGTCTTTGTATAACTCCAAAAATCCATTCCAATCTGTCAAGCATTTTAAAAATTTTATTGTAACAAAGCCAATAAAATCCTGGCAGAAGAAAAGAAAAAAAAAGCCTTATCCTTATCTTCAAGATTACATTGAAAAAGAGTAAGACAATATGTATCAGATAAATATATAAATGAAAATTAGAAGATATAAAGATTACTAATAACTATGGGGATCTGGAAATAGTCCACACATTAATTCTTCAAGGAAGCTGACATTTCTTGATACCTTGTAGAGCTTCTACCTGCCCAGTTCTAATTTTTTATGAATTATTTTCTTCAGTGTCCTTTTGGATTTTCTTTTGTATTTGAGCAATTATATATTTCAAGGAGTTATGTTCTTCAGTAAACTTTTGTACCTCTAAAAAAATTGTCTAATTCTGCATTTTAAGGAACTTTTCATTGGGTTATATACCTTTTTTACCATTTGACCTACTCTCTGTCTCTCTCTGTCTCTGTCTCTCTCTTTCTCTCTCTCTCTCTCTCTCTCACTCTCTCTCTCTCTCTCTGTCTCTGTCTCGCTCTCATTTTCTTCAATATTTATGTCTTTTTACCAAATTATTGACTTTCTTCTCATAATTTCTTGCATCACTCACTTCTTTTTCCAACTTTCCCTTTACTTCTGTTGTTTGACTTTTAAAATCTTTTTTGAACTCTTCTAGGAATTCTTTTGTGGTCTGAGACCATTTTACATTTTTATTTGAGGTTTGGATGTAGTAGTTTTGACTTTTTTGTCTTCTTGTGGACTTATATTTTGATTTTCACCCTAGTAACTTTTTGTGGTCAGGATCTTTTTATCTTTGTCCATTTTTTCAATCCTATTTTTTTTAAGCTTTTAACTCTATGTTAAAGTGGGCCTCTGCTTCTGGGATGGAGAGAGCACTGTTCTAAGCTTCAGCTTTTTTGTGCAACTCTGCTATTTTCAGATCTAATTCTGGGTACTTGTAAGTATTTGCTTCTTCCTAGATGATATAATCTAAGCAGAAGTGTGTCCCCTACTCTCTTGGTCTGTGTTCTGATCTATGAATGACAACAAGAACTCTTTCCAACCTGTAACTGAACTGTCACTAAGATCCTTTCTCAACTGTGGACACAGGGTCTGGTGTGCTCATGCTCCTCCCCTCTCTGCACTGTGACCTGGATCCAAGTATGGTAATGCCATAGAGTCCTGTCACCTTTGCCAGCAAATGGACCTTTCTGACTACTTGTCTGATCCCCTGACTTTCTGTGGACTGAAAACTTTAAAAGCTACCATACCTCATTCTCTGCTGTTTTTCTGGGGTCCCACCTGTAGTATGGCTATGCTGGTCTGTGCTCCACTCTTGCCCAGGTACAACAGACATTTTCTGCTGACATTCTAAGTAGTCTTGGACTGAAAAATTGTTTCACCCCATGTTTTTGTATCTTATACTATTCCAGAATTCATTTTGAGGAACTATTTGAACTTGTTTGTAGCAGAATTTGGGAGAGCTCAAGGAAGTCACTGTCTTTTCTCTACCATCTTGACTCTATCCCCTACAGCTAAAATTTCTGAGGAAATATTCATGTCCTAGACAGTTGTCAGTTATCTTTTCTAGCGACTAGAATCCTGTAGATGAGACAGATAGATCAACTGTGTCTTTACTTCAGGGGCATGGATATGAAATATCTAATAATCGACTCTCCAAAGCACATTTCACAATGTAATCAATACTATTAGCATTTTTCCATGACTTTCATAAGTTTAAACTATCAACAAAATAATGAATCTAGCCTTGATTTATGGTAATTGTAATTTTCTGAGGTGTGAATGCCAATATTGGAAATTTATCAGTCACTTCATTTGGTAAGGGGTAACTACATTTGGTAACTTGCTAAGGACCCTGCTTTAAGCCTTCTTCAAATAGGAAGCAGAGTGGATGATTCCTATAAACATAAAGTCAGGGTGACTAGGTGGTGCAGTGAACAGAGTGCCAGCCCCGGAGTCAGGAGGACCTGAGTTCAAATCTGGCCTCAGATACTTAACACTTACTAGCTGTGTGACTTTGGGCAAGTCATTTAACCCCAATTGTCCTCCAAAAAGCAAAAAAATAAAATAAATATAAAGTCGATGGGAAAGGTCAGAATCCTGGACATCTGCCATTCTAATCAGAGTTTTGCTTGGTCCAGGAGTGGCATATATAGGAAAAAATGGATGGAAGACATATAGTTAGAACATGTCAATAACATAGACAATTTAAAGTTGGATTTTTTATTTCTGACACATTTCTCAAATATGACAAAATCTTCAAAATTTCTGAAAATTATCCACTTCTGAAAATACCCACTTCTGGTTATTCTTATTGTAAGATATTGTATTTCTCAAATGAATACTCAAAGCATCTCTTGGGATTACAGAATGCTATAAAAGGACTTAACATCTTTAAGAGAACTGGTAGAATGTTCATCACTGCTGCCCCCTGAGTGTATTGACTTCAGAAGAGGAAACTAGTTTCAGGAATTGAACAGCTACCTCATAATCTTGTGTCAAGAATGATTCCTGTATTTCTAAACAAGGACTTGAAAGAAAAGAATCAGAGGCTTTTGTTGAGGGACTGAGTGAATTATCAAATAAAGGACAAGATGAATGAATTTTCCAAAAGATAAAGGAATGGAATAAAAAGGAAAAAAATTAACTAAATATGCAATATGTGCCAGACATTGTGCAAAACACTATGTGTACAAAACTTGATATTCAGGGGCAGCTAGGTGGCGTGGTGAATAGAGCACAGGCCCTGGAGTCAGGAGGACCTGAGTTCACATAGAAGACTTGAGAAACATAAAAAAATTAAAATGAAAGAATAATCATAATGGCCTCAATAAAGTTAAATTGTTTATAGTCATATATGGTAAGATGATAGTTGTAATTCCCAAGAACTTTATCATTAATGGGGAAGTTAAAAGGAATTTACATAGAAAGGGACAATGGATGAGTTAATTATGTTGGAATGATTTATTTTAAAATGAAGAGATGAGGAAGAGGGATGAATTGGTAGAAGGGGAAAGAGAAAGGCAGAATGGAGATTTTTTTTTTCCAAATTAAAGCCGTGTGCAAAGACTAGTTTTTACAATGCAGGGGAAAATGGGCATGGTGGGCAAATACTTAAGCTTTACTACCATTAGAATTTATTCACATAGGGAAGAATGCATATTAACACTCAGTTGTGTACTGAAATAAAACAATCAATAGATAAAAAAGGAGGAGAATGAGAAGAGGAAAGGGGAGGGCATGATAAAATGGAAGACAATAAGGGCAGCAGTCATTAGAGGTAAAATAGGCTTTTCTGTTATATTTGAATTTATTTTAAAATTAAATACAGAATAAGGAAGAAAAAAAGAAACATTGCCATGTATGCAAAAGAACATAAGACAGAATTCAATGTAAAGCAATCAATTTCCATTTCAAGAAAACCTATATCATAAATACTACATATTATTTTTAAAGCTCTCCATCTTTCCATTGCTTCCTTGTATGTTTTCTTTTGTTCTCTCCTGTGCAATTTTTACTTTATTTGTCCCCTGCATCCCTGCCTAAGAAGGGTAAAATTATGTACATTCACATACACACACAAACCCCATACACACATATACACACAAGCATATATATATACACACACATATGTATGTATATACAAACACATACATACCCATACATATCCATTCACCTATCTATCTATACACTCAAATGAATATGCAAAAAACCATATTACACTTATTTCCATTTGTCGTCTCTTTCTTTCTAGATGAAGAGTATCTTCCTTCATTAGTCCCAGTCTCTCCACATTTTTCTCAATCTACCAGCTCATCATTTCCTATTCCACAACAATATCCTAACCCAATGATATTCAATCTACATGGGTTTTATTTTGGAAGATTTTAATATAAAATAATCAAAATTATCCATTTTACATTTCAACATTGCTCTCATCTTATAATACAGTTTAAGATCTGATACTACTGAATCTAACTCTTTTGCATCTTTTCCCTCTGATTTCCTTGAAGTTCCAGAGCCCCTGCTATTCCAAATGAATTCTGTTATTATTTTTTCTTGACTCAGATAAATTTTAAAGGAACTTAATTGGGATAGTATTACATAAATATATTATCTAGGTAAAACTCTCATTTTCTTATTTTACCTACCCACGCATCATAAGTATTACTTCAATTATTTATATTTAAATTTGTTTTTTTAAAGGTGTTTTGTGTTTATATTCATATAGTTCCCGCGGCTGTTTTGGCCAGTATGCTCATGTTCTTTTTTAATACTGTCTAGTTATTGTATATGGTCTAAAACTATTGATGAATGTGAATGACAAATAGTATAGTTTCACTGTTTTTGTCTTTTGACTAAATCTGATTTTAGGTTTTTCCTTTCTTTGATAGGATGATTATTATCCCTGCTTTTTCACACACAAAAATTCTTCTCCTGACCTTTATTTTGTGTTTGTGTCTATATCTCATTTTTATTGCATTTCCTAAAAGCAACATATATTGAATTCAAATTTGTGATCTGCTATTAGTTTCCATTTTATGGATATATTCATCCCATTCATATTCTAAACTATAATTACTTGTGTATTTTCCTCCTTTCTCTTCTCCTCACTATCTTCAACCTATTCCTAATCCTCCTCATTCTTCTACTTTACTTCTACCTGTGTCCTTGTCCTCCTTAACCTATCCCCTCTCCAAGAATTCCTCCTTTATACTCTCCCTCAACCCCATCCCCTTAACCTCTTATTTCTTTCTGAATATAGATTTTTATCTCCTTCTAAATATATATTGTTCCCTCTTCATTCCATTCCCATTAATCACATATCCTTCTATCCTGCCCCCCTTTGCCTATCCCTTGTCCCTCTCTTGTCTTCCCACCTCCTTATCATTTATTATTATATATTATTATATATTACTATTTATTTCTGAATTTAGAAGGCTCTTTTAACCTTCTAGATATATGTATTGTTCCCTCTTTAATGCATTCATGATCAGAGTAGGGTTCCAGAACTACCTGCCCTCCTCTCCCATCTAATTCCTCTGTGTCAGTTCTTCCTCTCACATGTCATTTATATGACATAATTATTCTTTTTACCCTTTCCTACATCATTTTGCTTTTTAAAATCACATCATACTCAGCTATATCCCACTCTTCTTTCAAGCTACTGAAATGACAAGCCCATGTAGGACTATACTCTGCTCACAGTCTGGTGTGATAGTCTCTTCCTTTTGGTCCACCAGGCTGTCCTCAGCTGGAGTTGTATTTCACTCTCTCACTTTGTGGGTTCCACAGCTCCACAATTTGTTAAGTCATTTTCCTCAGGTATTTGGAGGTAATTTATGGATGAACTTAAGCAAGTTCCTGCCTTCACTCCACCATCTTGCCCTATATCAGTTCTTTTTGTGGTGGTAAAGAATTAGAAATATAGGGGATTCTCATCAATGGGGGAATGGCTTTAAAGTCGTGACATATGATTGTGGTGGAATACTATTGTGCTGTGGGAAATGACAAGGGGGATGATTTCAGAAAAGCACGGCAAGACCTCTATGAATGGATGTAAAGTAAAACAAGAGGAATCGGGTGAGCATTGTGTATAGTAACAGCAATGTTTTAATGATGATCAACTGTGCAAGAATTGGCTGCTCTAATCAAAACAATAATCCAAGACAGTTCTGAAGGACTGATAAGAAATAAAAATGTAAACCACTTCCAGAGAGAGAACAGCTGAACTCTGAGTAAATATTAAGTATAATTTTCTAACTTTCTTTTTCTTTTAAAACATTTTGCATGATATCACATGCATAATGAATTTAGATGGTTTCAGAAAAAAACACCTGGAAATATTTACATGAACAGATATAAAGTGAAATGAACAGAACCAGGAGAACGTTGAACACAGTAACAGCAATATTCTAAGCATAATCAATGGCAAAAGAAAGTACTCTGAACAAGAGAACAATCCTAGATTATTCTAATTGATGAATAAAGAAAAATGCTATCTACCTCCAGAGAGAGGTAGATAAATCCTGAATGCATGCTGAAGCATAATTTTAAAATTTTGTTTATTTTGGTGAGTAAAGGGATTGTGTATTTTCTTTTGTAACATGGCTAATATGGAAATATGTTTTGCATGACTTCACTTGACTAGTTGAAATCATATTTATTATTTTCTTAAGTCATGGGGAGGACAGATAGAAGGGAGAGAATTTGGAACTCAAAAGTTTTAAAAAGTGAATGTTAAAATTTTTCACATGTAATTCAGAAATATTTAAATAAAACATATAGTTCAAAATAAAAGATCAAATAAAAAGAAGCCAGTTTATGTAGGGGAATGTTTTTAAGGGGAAATTTTGGTTTCTTTATTTGTTTTTACCAATGTTCTCTTTTTTCCATTAATTTTTATTTTATTTTCCATTACCAAGAATGTTTTTCTCTTCCATTTCCTCTCCTCATTGGTGAAAAGGAACACAAAAATAAAACCATTGTAAGAAATATAGATACAGATCAACAAAAAATATTTCTATTCTCACCACAAAGAGAGCTGCAATAAATATTTTTGTACATATAGGTCTTCCTCCCACTTCTAAGATTTCTTTGGGATATAACCCCAGAAGAGGTGTTACTGGGTCAAAGTATGTAATTATTTATAGCTCTTTGTACATAGTTCCAGATTGCTCTCCAGAATGGTTGTATCAGTTCACAGCTCTACCAACAATGCATTCGTGTTCCAATTTTTCCATATCCTCTCCAGCATTTGTCATTTTCGTGTTTTGTCATCTTAGCCAAACTCACTGGTGAGATGTGGTACCTCAAAGTTGTTTTGATTTGCATTTCTCAAATCAATAGTGATTTAGAGCATTTTTTCATAAGATTATAGATATCTTTAATTTCTGCCTCTGAAAAATTGCCTGTTCATATCCTTTGACCATGTATCAATTGGGGAATAACTTGTATTCTTATAGATTTTACTTAATTCCCTGTATATTTTAAAAATGAGATCTTTATCAGAGATGCTGGTTGTAAAATTGTAAAAACTGGTTGTAAAAAAAGTGGGAATTAATTAAGGGGATGCCCATCAATTGGGGAATGGTTAACAAGTTGTGGTATATGAATGTAATGGAATACTATTGTGCTATAGAATATGGGGAGGAGACAGTTTTCATATTCACCTGGAGAGGCTTATACAAACTGATGCTAAGTGAGAAGAGCAAAACCAGGAAAAAATTGTACACAATCACAGACACATCTTATGTGTGATGGCCAACTTTAATAAAGTGGACTCTTCTCAGCAATGCAGTTATAAGACACCTCTACAAGTCTCAGGATGGAAGGAGATATCTACATTCAGAGAAAGATCTAGAAAGAGCAGAGTTTAAATGGAGACTGAAGCAAACTACCTGCTGTTGTTCTTTTTCATATTTGGTTTTCTTTCATTTTTCCCATTGTTCACTCCATTGGTTACAACCCTTCTAATACAACCAAACTAATGTCCAATGTGAAAGTATTTGCAGATCCTATACTTGATTGTATGCCACCATGGGGGGAGGGGGGGAAAGGGAAGGAGGGGGGAAATTTTGAAAGTCAAGGGATTGTGGAACTGAATTTTGTAAACTAAAAGTAAATAAACAAATCAATTATATGTATTCCTATTGTCAATGTCAAAAAGTGTTTGTTTCTTTCTTCATGTTTATTCTTCCACTTCTATGTCAGGAGGTAGTAAGTATGTTTCATTGCTGGTCCTCTGGAATCATGCTTAACCATTCTTTAAAATTAGAGACCTTAGGTCCTTCAAAACTAATTGTTTGTTTTACTTTTTCAATTTTAAAGTATACCCTTAGCTCACTCCAGTCAGAATCAGTTCATAAATCTATCTCCAGGTTTCTCCGAAACCATTTCTTCAATTTTTATACCACAGTAGTAGTTCATTATCTTCATATACCATAATTTGTTCAGCCATTGCCAATTGCTTTGCACCACTTTTGTTTCCAGTATTTAGTTGCTATAAAAAGACCTGATAGAAATCTTCATATACATATATAAATTTTCCTCTTTCTTGATCTCATTAGGATAGAGACCTTAATAGTGATACAGTAGAGTCAAAGGCTATACACAGTTTAGTAATTTGATAGAGGTTGGAATAGGGAATAATTCGAAATAGAATAGATCAGCTCATTAATTCCAGCAAATGTGCAATAAAGCTCCTCCAACACAATTATTTTTGTCAACTTTGCCAATATAATGTGTATTAGGTAGAATCTCAGACTTAATTTGCATTTCTCTGTTAATGATTTTGAAGTTTTTAAAATATGCTTATAGATAGTTGATCTCTCTCCCCCCTTCTCCAGTTGAGAACTGCTTTTTCCTATCTTTTGACTACTTGTCAACTGGCACATTTCTTTTATTCTTATATATTCAAATGCATTTTTATATAACATTACAAGGAAATCTTAATCAGATAAATTGCTGTAGTTTTTCCCCCATGTTACATATTTCTATCCTAATTTGGTTTTTGCCCAAAAATTAATTTTATGTAGTCAAAACTGTCATTTTATCATTGGAATTCTTTCTGTCCCTTATTTGTTCATGAATATTTCACTTCTCTGAGAAGTAATTTGATCTCATTCCTCTGATTTTCTCTTTTATTATGTGCAACTTACACCTAAGCTATTTATGTATCCATTTAAATATTTTAACTGTATATGATGTGAGCAGAGAGAAGTGTTTTTTCCAGGATTAATTTTACTTTTTATTAGACCTCATTATAAGCAAGTTTTAAATAAAAAATGGAAGGGGAGGGAAAAACCTTCCCAAATTTTTCTTATACCACAAACAATATCAAGCAATACATAGGAATATAAAAACATATGAATAAAAACAACATATTTGTGTTGTATAAAAAAGATAAACTGAAAAGAGGAAATCCATGAGTTATAGGAAATAGAGAAACAGAAATGATATTCTTATGTGACTATACTATAAATCAAATGACCAGAAGAAATATATGAGATCTGGAAATAGATAAGAAACTTGCACAGAAATATATTATTTTATTGGGGGGGGAGGGAGTGCTGGTTATGTAGACAACTGATGGATTTCTGTCTTCAGAAAAAGTAGCTCGTCTGATAAAGTTTTTGCTTACCTCAGTGATTGTTTCCTTATTCAAACTGTGAAAGAGGAAATAAGCGAGACTTCTATTCTGGAAATGATTCTGACCAACAAGGATGAATTGATATAGAAAACTTATTAGGAAGCAGCAACTTGATCCAAATATCTTTGAGATTAAAAGAGAGTAAACACCAGGCCTAACTTGATATCTCCCCTAGTTTTGAGGAGAGTGGTTCTCAAAGAACTGAAAAATGGTACAGGTAGCATCCTATAACCTAAAATTCTCATAAAGAAGTTGATTCTAGAGTGATAGGTAACTATCAGGAGGCAAATGTTGAAGACAAAAACAGTAATTAAAAGTTGAGCTGAGGGAAACCAAATATTCATAAAAGGATAGAGACTGTTGTTAAAGTTCCAACAAATACTTTTTTAAAAATAGTATTTCTTTCCAATTACATGTAAAGATATTTTTCAACATTTATTTTTATAAGATTTTCAGTTTCAAATTTTTCTCCCTCCATCTTCTCTCCCCTCTGCAAGACAGCAAAGCAATCTGATATAGGTTATTCATGTACAATCATGTTAAACATATTTTCACATTAGTTATGTTGTGAAAGAAGAATCAGAACAAATAGGAAAACCATGAGAAAGAAAAGAAAAAAAGTGAAAATCGTGTGCTTTAATTACCAATCAGACTCCACAGTTCTTTCTCTGGATGTAGATAGCATGATCTATGATGAGTCTTATGGAATTGCCCAGGATCCTTATGTAACTGAAAAGAACTAAGTCTATCATGGTTGATCATCACATATTGTTGCTTTTACTGTGCACAATATTCTCTTGGTTCTGCTCACTTCATTCAGCACCAGTTTCATGTAAATCTTTCCAAGTTTTTCTGAAAACTGCCTTATCATTTCTGCTCATCATTTCTTATAGCACAATAGTATTCCATTTCATCCATATATCATGATTTCTTCAGCCATTTCTCATTTGATGGGCATCCCCTTCAAGTTCCAATTCTTTACCACAACAAAAAGAGCTGCTATAAATATTTTTGTACATGTGAGGCTTTTCCCCTTTTTTATGATCTGTTTGAAATACCTAGTAGTGGTATTGCTGGATCAAAGGGTATACAATTTTATAGATTTTGGAGCATAGCTCCAAATTGCTCTCCAGGATGATTATGTTCAGTTTTTCCTGGTAGTTGATTTTTGGTAATAATCCAAGCTCCTTTGACTTCTGGACTATCATATTCCAAGACCTCTGATTCTTTAATGTAGAAACTACTAAGTATAATCCTGACTAGGGTTCCTTGATATTTAAATTGTTTCTTTCTGGCTGCTTGCATTATTTTCTCCTTAACATGATGGTGCTAAAGTTTGGCTACAATATTCCTTGGAGTTTTCATTTTTGAATCTTTTTCAGATGGTAATCAGTGAATTCTCTCAATTACTATCTTACCCTATGGTTCTTGGATATCATGATATCAAGTTTTCCTTGATAATTTCTTGAAAAAATGCCATCAAGGCACTGTTTTGTAATCTTGGCTTTCAGATAGGTCGATAATTCTTAAATTATTTCTCCTGAATGTTTTCCCCAGATCAACTGTTTTTCCAATGAGATATCTTATACTTTCTTCTATTTTTTCATTCTTTTGATTTTGTTTGACTGATTCTTAATTCTCATAGAGTCGATACTTTCCACTTACCCAATTCTAATTTTTAAGGAATTATTTTCTTGATTTAGCTATTGGATCTCCTTTTTCCATTTGGCCAATTCCATTTTTTGAAGAGTATTTTTTCCAGTCAGTTTTTGTTCTTTCTCTTCCCAGCTGTTGACTCTTTCTTAATAACTTTCATTTCTTTTCCTAATTTTTCTTTTACCACTTGCATTTGATTTTTTAAAATCCTTTTTGAGTTTTTTCAAGAAGAATTTTTTGGTTTGAGGCCAATTTTTATTCCACTTTGAGGCTTCACATGTAGGCATTTTGGCATTGTGATTCTCTTCTGAGTTTGTGTTTTATTTTTTCTTCCCTGTCACCATAGTAGCTTTCTATAGTCATGACTCTTTTTTTTACTCACTTTTATCCTATTTTGTGACTTTTAAAGTTAAGCTCTAATCCTAGGACACAGGGAGCACTCTCTCAAGCTTCTTGTGCTAGGAACCAAGAGACTAGTCTAGTGCCTTCTGCATCAGAGCCTCAGGTGCCAGAGGTGTGCCACTGTGCTGGGGTGGCCTGACCTAAGTGCACCTGTTGTACTGGAAGTACTGGGGCTTCCAGTTTGCTTTCTGTGCTGGAGCTGGAGGCCTCACAGTTGGCCTGATATGACTCTGGCCTGCTGAACCAGGACCTCAGCTGTTGATTTTTGCTATGGCTAAGAGCCTCCTGCTGATTTGCCCAGTCACCATCTGTACTATTCTGTGCTCCCCTTTTACCCAAGTTAAACAGACCTTTCCTGAAGTCCTCATAAGTTATCTTAAGTTGAAAATTGTTTCCTCTCATCTTTTTGTGGGTTCTGCTGCTCCAGAATCTGTTTAGAGCTTTGTTTTAAGGTTGTTTCTGAGGGAAACTGGGGAGAACTCAGGCAACCGCCTGGCTTCTTTCTGCCATTTTGACTCCCAACTCTCAGGAACTCCTTAAATGACTTAAAAACATTAGTAAAGGTAACAGGAGTAACACAAAAATGACTAACAAGCAGCCTTGTAAACAAAGTCTCAGAAAACCAAAAAACCCTAAGAAAACTCAATGTAAGATGAAGCATGAGACAGAATATTAAGAAGATCAAAAAGGGTTACTATTTTGTTTGTTTTTACTGGAGGCAAAAGAATATGATCACTGCTAAGATGGCTAGGAGGATGATAACAGAAGCCACAGGGAAAGCATAACTACTCACGTAATTGTCCTGTTTTCTGCTAAGGAGAATGACCTTTGACTTTGAAAAGATAGAAAAAAATTGTTAATAAAGAATTGAAATTGAAAACAGGAGACAAAAGTATATTATCTATGGTTTCTCAGTGAATTCGACACCAGGTCATGATAAACTTCATCATCAGTTACAGAAACAACTGAAGGATATTATTACTCAGCTTCTTTAGAAGACCTTTATAAACCATAGAGTCTGGTAGAGGTGTTGAAGAAATGGAGATAGCCTAATTTTTAATGATTTTCAAAAGAAAGGATGACACTAAATTATGTAAATAATAGGTCAATAATATTGAATTTGATTCTTGAAAAAATAATCTAGAACATATTATTTAAGGAATAGTTTATAAACATTGAAAAGGGAAGCCATGATCACTAAGAAAAAGTATTTCAGCAAAAGCAAGCAGTGACAAACTAACTTCATTTTCCTTCTTATTATGTCTGTGCTTTTGTTATGGTTGCTTCCAGAAACTCTCTGGGAGCTATGAGGGTTCCACTGGAAATCAGAATGGAGGATAATGGAATGTAGAAGAGATAACATTTTACTTCACTCATTTTCTCCTGTTTTCAATGTCATCGAATTTATGTGTTGAATCTTTTATCTTCCTTTCCCTATTATTGACAGCTCTTGACACCCTAAAAATCTTTCCTAGTAGGTTAAAACAGTCCTGCACAACCTGTGGCCCACTTATGGCCCTCTGGCCACTTGCAGGACTACAAAGGGTTTCAGATAGTCCATGAAAAATGTAGAGGAAAACATCCTTTGTAGAGGAAATCCTTTGGCATGGCCTCCCATGGTTGTATAGGTTGTACAGGCCTGTGTTAGAAGATTATGTGTTGGGGAGGGGGGGAAGGGCATTTCAACCATATTTCCCTACATCTCACTTTAGGCCTCCTCCTGCTAAAATAAATGGGTTTGATGGTCATGTGTACGGGCAGCTAGATTAGTTGGTGTGGGGTGGGGATGTCTCTCTCAAAGATAGAGAAATCTTTGGACTCTCCCTCATATTTAGTTTAATTTCTCAAATTCAGTCACACTACTGTGTTCACTAACCTCATAATTTTAATTCTGGCTTCAATCTATGGTTTCTGCATTAAATGTCAAATGCAAATAGACAAAAAACTAGTGTCTTTTATACTTCCACTATGTAATTAAGGAGTAGCTCCTTCAAGACCTAATACAAGGAGTTTTTCCTCAGATTATGGGATATTTTAAGGTCATGGTTCAACAGAGCTTCTCACAGGTAAGGGAGCATCAGTTTTGTTAGGATACCTTTGAAGACCTGATCAGAGGGGAAAAAAGATTTTTTCTCATACTAAGGAGCTGTAATTTCATAGCGGATGGCACTCTTCCCGCACATCCCTTTAAGGATTTTTCTAAAAACTCTTTGATATTTTCTTCTGAGACTAGACATCTCCTCCTCCTTCCAGAGATAGCTGAATTTGACTTTTATAATCATGTCTTTTCCTCTTTTCACATGAAATACATCTTAGAAAATGCATAAGAAATAAATTCCAAAAGACAGAAAGTCTTATTCTAACTTACAAAAAGAGAACAAGAGTTTTCAGCTCTAACATTCTGCGAATAAATTATAAACTTTATAGTAATTTTAGGTTTGTGTTTGTAAATACTTCAGCAAAGTGTTTTTCATATGCATTGTGGTGTGAAAGTGCCTACAGACTTGAAGGCTGTAGAAGGGGAACCCAAATTATGGCAGGTTTTATCAAGCTTGAAAATCTTTGAGTATAGGATGTTTCTGTGTATACTTGCAGCTATGTTTGAAGAAGATCTTGACCAGATTAATCAAAGAGTGGTAATTTTTTATACAGACCCACTTCTTAAAAACAATCTATCCGCTCATATATGGAGGGAGTTGGGTCTGTGTTGGACATATGAGTAGCCATACTGATGAAATCATCAGTCCTTGAAGTATTGAAGAGAGTAGGAACTCCCTTCCTGAGAGTTCAATATCGTGCTTTTATTTTGCTAATGGTCACATATGCTTAAGCCAAGATGCTTGTATTTAATGAATCAAGACAAGATTGAGCTCTGGCTACATGTGATTTTGGATCCTCTTGGTTAACGACATAGACCTTTTATAATATTGAGAAAGAAGAATAGGACTGGGAGTGCTCTATTTAGTATATGGTACTACACTTCTATTGGGCAAAGGAATGAAGGGCATTCATTCATGATCATTGATATCATGAACTTTTGATTGATCTGCTCAGTTACCGAAACATACTCAAAATTGAAGGGAGCCTCATAGGCCATCTATTCTAATCTATGCCCGAACCAGACAACATAATTACCAACTGGTTATCTATTCTGGACTTTTTTCTTGAAATCCTACAGTGAAGATGGACTCTAATGGCTGGCAAATTGCTTCTTTCCATTTTTGATTAGTTCTAATAGGTAAAAAGGTTTTCCTTATCCCACAGGTTTTGAACTCAAGCCCTACTCTTTCAGGACCAGTCTGGTTGTAGTGTTCTGATTGGCAAAGGGGTTTTAGGAGTTAATTTCCTCTGCCATTGGCTCAAACCCTTACATCAATTGTGTTTTCCCTATTTTAGAGATTCAGTGACTAGCACCCTACTTTCATTTAATCACTTAACTTCTAATTAACTTTTGCAAAATTATATTTGTTTAAAAAATGAAGCAAAACAAATATTCAAACTTTCCCCCTAACTCCTTGAGGAGTTAGGGCATATCCCCTATAACATTTCAGTTAGGGGGAATGAATGGAAAGGCTCACATCTACATTGAATTAATCTCACAAAATTCAAGTCTAAAACTCATTGGATTCTCAGAGCTTGCTGAATTGGCTACAATACTGTCATGTATTCCTGCATTCCTAGATTTCCATGGCTCAAACTTTTAGATTAGAGACTACAGTCCTTGTGCCTAGAATGGTCAAGAACAAAGGAAAAGACTCATTTCTTGTGACCCCATAACTTAAGGAGGGAAGGAGAAGACAGCCCTTGGGCCTTTTCTGCTAAACCACTTGCTGCAAGTGAAAGAGTCCTTCATCCTTGGATGTAAATATAGGAAAAGTCCATACATGTATTATGTCAGGACTTTTTAAAAGAAAACATCCAACAATGTGAGGGGAGGTGGGAGGGAGAGAAGGTGGATTCTCATTTAAAAAAACATAAATAAATGTATAAAATATAAATACACACACATATATGCATATACACACATATATGTATTTATATACATATATATAATCAGCAATTCTGGCTATGCAGACTATGGAAAAAATGGCTACTGCTAACAAGTGATAAGAAAATGTAGAATGCTGACCCATGCTCTAGTCACCCAGTCTTCCCAAAGCATGTCTCCTAGCATCTGCTATATACATGACTTCATCTGAGATGATCTAATCAAATGCCAAATCCCTTCAAATCAAAATTTGCCTCTCTGCACCTCTCACCTTTAGCTTCCAGTTCTGTCTTCTGAGTACTGATGAGAACAAATCCAGTAGAATTTCCTTCAATCAATTAATAATAAAAAAAATGAAAGTGTACTATAGACCAAGCACTGTGTTAGGCTCTGGGGGTATTTATAAAAAACACTCCTACTTACAAGGAGCTTACATTCAAACAGGAAGATGACAAGGACCTATCTATATATGTAAAAATAAATATAAAGTGAAAGATTACAAATAAATGAAAAGTAGTGAAGTATAGTGTTGGAGCTGGAAAGTGCCAGAAACTGGAGGATCAGAAAAGACTTCATGCAGAAAGGAGTGCTTGAGCTGTGTAGATGTGAGGAGGGGTTCTAGACAAGAGGAATGGTTAGTACAAAGGTAAAGAGATGTTTTATAGATAGTCTGTTCTATGTAAGGGAGATGAAAAGGGCATTTTGGCTGGATTAAAGTATAGGAGAAGAGTAATATCCTCCAAGGTTTGAGAGACAGGTTGGGACGATACTGTGGACACACAAAAGCTAAACTGAAAAATCAATAGTTTATCCTAGAAGCCCCTGGAATTGACTGAGCAGAAGAGTCACATGGCTAATTCTGAGTTTAAGAGAAATTATTTCAGGAGTATTTTGTGAAATGGATTGGCGTGGTGAAATATTTGAAGCAGAGAGACCAATTAAGAAGTTGTTGTAGCACTCTAGAGGAGTAGTGATAAGGGCCTGAACTAAAGGTGGTAGCTATGTGACCAAAGATAAGGTGTCATGTCAGATAAAAGAGATATAGGGGTAGAAATGATAAGATTTGGCAAATTATTTGATATGTTGGATGAAAGGGAGTAAGGATTCAAGGATAATGCTGGAGGCTATGAACCAGAGATAATGGAAGTTTGGGGATGCCTTAATAGAAATAGGGGGATTTAAAAGACAAGACAGTTTTGAGGAAAAGATAATGAGTTCATTCTGGGGAAGAATAAATTGGAGGTGTCTCTGAAAGATCCAGTTGGAAACATCCAATAGGTGATTGCTGCTGTGAGAATAAAGCTCATGAGAGAGATGGGGGAGGGGGTTGTTGAGCTATTCATGTGTATACAGAGACACTGACAGGCAGACATATATATATATATACAGATATACAATAGGATATATTAAATGTATGACATCTAATATACATATTTAGGTTGTCCCAAAAGTCTTAGTGCATATTTAAGCTTTAATAACTTTAAAAGTATAATGTTTACAAAGATGAGATGACAGGATTTGAAATTTTAATCAATAAATGTCTTTCCCACTTACTTAATTTTCTTAAGTATTTAATTTTAATTATAATAATAAAGGGCACCTGGTCATTATGAATACTATATGCAACAGTTTCTGGATAATGCTTCATCTGACTGGCAGATTAGTATACTCCATCCTCTTCTATCTCAATTAGCTAATTTATTTCAACCAGTGTTTTTCTTGTGGAATCATGTAAAAACTTTTCTGCATGAATCCAAACCTCATTCTTTTGGTGCTTTTTAAGGCTAGAATTATAAATGTAATCCTTTCAGTTAGTGAAGAGCAGGTAATGAACATTTTTCCAAAGTTAAAACTTTGACCAAAGTGAGGCATAGAAAAAATAAGACAGTGATTATGCTGCACCTTAATAATAAAATTATCAGTATTTAACATTTAAAATAATTAACCACATACACATATCATCAAGCTAGTCTAGTTGAAGCAACAGAGCTCCTTAAAGGAGATGGAGTTAAAAAGCATCAGGTGCCACTTAAGTCAACTTGACAACCCACTTGACTTCCAACTCTCCTCAGACCCAGATGGAGACAACCTAGGCCTCTGAATCCAAAAGTCTAGGGCATAGGTAGTGGTCCCCAAAGCACTAAAGCTTCCTCAGCCCAACTCCCACAGATATCACTAAGTGGCGAAATTATTGTGAAGAAGAGGTCCACCTTCCTCATCACCCCCATCCACAACTACTGACCAGCTGCCCCAATAGATAAATAAGCACAAGAGCTTGAGAGGGATAATATTGCTCTGACCAGTAGTCCTATTTCTAGATTAGCCCTTATAGCCACAATCAGGGAATGTGGGTTCTGTCAAGAAGGAGTCGCTCATACCTACCAACTGCCAGCTGCCTTCCATTCACAGGTCAGGCAAACCAGTCTAGCTCAGCAGCAAGGCATCCAAGAGAGAATAGGAAGTCTCGTGGACCATGGAGGTCAAACCACCACCACCACCACCACCACCTTGTCTGCTATCTCCTCTCAGATAGATCCTAATTTTTAAGAAGTGCACTATAAACCCCAAAACCTTTGTAATAACAATACTTCCAGCCCAGGATCCACAACAATCATCTTTGGAAGTAACTCCTATGGAGATGAATTCCAATAACTGCTTTTGTAGGTGATATAACCTCATCTATTGAATACCTAAAGTTTCTGTTAGTCAGTTCTTTGGGACTGTCAAATGGTTCATCAATAGAAACTGATAGGAAGAAGCATTATCATATCTTTTAATGCTGTACTATAAACAAATGAGACCTTTCCCGAAAGTCTGAACTTCACCTGAAACAGTCTGTATGTGTTGTCCTACCTCCCCCCCATAAGAATACGAGCAACTTAAAAACACGCAGTCTTACTTTTATATTTGTATCCACAGTGCATTGTATATAATCACTTAATAAATGATTTATTCATTCATATATACACGGGTGTATTTATGAACACATACATATATGCATGTGTGGATGCATACACATCTATGTACATGTACATATGAATATATACACATATATGTATGTGTTTATGCAAATTTTGGGAGGGAGGGAGAGCCAGAGACAGACCAACAGAGATGATAATTTCAAATGAAAAATAATATAATATATAGAGTAAGATGAGAACCTTAATCACAAACTTGGGAGCATAATATGGATGATGAACCAGTGTAGGTAGAGGATGGACAGACAGGTCAAAAGAGAATCGAGAAAGAATAGTGTCATGAAAAGTCAGATAGAAAAAAAGGATTCAGGATGAAGTGTGCAATAATATAAAATGCAGTAGGTAAAAAAAGAGTGAGGAATTAGATAAGAATCAAATTTAAAAATAAAATCACTTAATTAGAGAGCAGATTAAATTGAATGAGGAAAGTAAAAAGTCAGATTTCAAGAGGTTGAGGAAGAAATGAGAAAATAGGAAGCATAGTAAGTTCAGGAGGCTTTTAAAAGATTTGTTAAGAAAGAGAAGAGTGATAGATAGTGGATGATAGTTTAAAGGGATAATAGATTCCAAGGAAGATCTTTCAAGGAAGGGACTTAGATATGTTTGTAGGAAGTAGGGAAGAAATCAATAGGGAGAGTGAGGTTAAACGTATGATGGGATGGATAATTGAGATTTAATCTGCTCAAGATGACAGAAGATGGGCCTCAGTAGACATGTAAAGGGGACTTTGCAAAGAAGAAGAGTTACAAGATTTTCAAATACCTGAAAACAGCTTTTATCTAAGTCTTCTATTTTCCAGGCCAGACATTACAAATAATGTGAGAGTAGAATTATTTCTTTGTGTTATGAGTACATCTAAGAAATGACTATCATGGCAACACAAACAGCCAATAGTGGGAATATGTGTAATTTATGTTGGGCACTGAAGATCCATTTCTACTTCAGGGATGACTTTATGCCCTGGTTCACATTCTTCTCTCTACATTGTGACATTGTCATCTCCAGTAACTTAAGTAGCCATGCTGATAGTCCACCAGCTCTCGAGTCAGAATTTCCTGCCCAATCACTACTGTACTACTCGTACAGACTCACTGGGAATCTCATTATCATTATCAACACTACTCCATCTCTGAGTTAAAGTTCCTTTTTTTTCTTATCATAATCACCTTCTATATGGTTTATCTTATTACCAGATTTAGTCTTCATGTTCATGGTATCTAAAACATTGGCCACTCCCCCTAATTCATTAAATGTCCTTCCTGGCCAGAGGGAAAAAAGGACATTGGTATTATAACCTTGATTAGGTTATTGGTGACCATTGAGAAATCAGTTTCAATATAATAGTTGACCCCAATTGATAAATGGTCAAAGGATATGAATAGGCACTTTTCAGAAGTAGGAATTAAAGATATATTTAAGCACGTGGAAAAA
>CM053595.1:160756395-160775583 GCA_028646575.1 Pseudocheirus occidentalis
ACTGTCAGTTCCATTGTTTCTAACAATTTATCTCTCTTAACTCAGCTAGGTGGTACAGCTCATAGAACACTGGCCTAGGAATCAGGAAGATTGGAGTTCAAATTGGCCCTCAGATATTTATTAGCTGTGTGACCTTCGACAAATCACTTGACCTCTGTTTGCCTCATTTCACAGAAGGGTAAAATGGGGATAAAAATAGCCCTTACCTTCCAGGGTCATTGTGAAAAATCAAAGGAAACAATACTTGAAAACACTCACCACAATACCTGTCACAAGAAGATGCTATATAAGTGCTATTATTGTTTTTATTAATATTCATATTGAGGAACTTAGGTGGTGTAGTAGAGTACCCAACATGGAATCAGAAAGACCTGAGTTTGAATTCTGTCTTAGATAATTTACTAATAATATGAACCATAGCAAGACATAACCTCTTAGCCTCAGTTTTCTCATCTGTAAAATGGGGATAATAATTACTCCTATAGCACAGATGTACTGTGGGAATAAAATGAGATCCATTTTTCAAATTCAAAGCTATAAATATTAATATTACTGAATTTTCCATCTATTAACTCAACCTCCCCATCCCAGATCATTTTTTTTATCTAGCCATGTTAATTTTGAATTTTTGAAGTTGAATTATGGGAACCCAGGTATAAGATTTTATTCCCATGAAATGTTGTCTTCTTAGTTTTGTTGCAAAAACATTTTAACCAATCAGAATCCTGGTTATATTAACTAGCATCTTAACACTGTCATTCATAACATTGAGGAGCACACTACCCCTTCCTTTTGTCTAAAAAGTTTAAGAAACACAGAACCCAGCATGCAAGCCCTGGAGACCTTTAACCTTCAAACCATTAATGATAACTTTTTATTCTGGCCGTTAGGAAAGTTTGCATACCAGGGGCTGCAGAGGTGATCACAGCTGTGTGTGTAAAGTGAAGAGTTTATTACTGACCTTTCACAAAATGTCAATAGTAGATTCTACCTCCCTTGCTTTCTATCCATTGGGATAATTTCTTTCTCATTGTAAAAACATTGTTCACAAATGCAGATTTCTTTGGGGGCAGTCTCCTTTTATTAATGTTAATGTGTCTCTTATGGCTGATTACAAATGTATTAAACGTGTAGCTAAAACATCAGGAATCAAATTGTGATCTCTTTAGCTTAACTCTGCATATTCTCCATCATCCAGGGCTGTAAGAATTCCTGACATTTGAAGCTCTCCTACCAAGTTGCCATAGCAGCAGGAAAAAGAAAAAGAAAAAAAAATCAGATTGGAAGACTGCAGTTTACGGTCACTGTACTTCTCAACTAGGCCTCGATTGCTCCAGATTTCAGTTTTGTCTGCAACTTCACTTTGTTTCTCAAACTCTGCTCCAGTGTCTGACAGCTCCTGCCTTCCTTTGTAATGGATGGAGTCCTCTTGCAAGTTGTGATGGCTGTGCAGTTACCCCGAGCACTGAAGGATCATAGCATCTCACTTGACCTTCTGGGAATGGAAGAAAAAGAAAATTCAAGGATGACTACTTGTGTTTGATATCTGTTGACATATTGCTATTCAGCTGTTCACAATGCTTTGTCTGTGGGTTGGTATTTGTATATGTATGAGTATACGTATGTATATATATATATATATACACACACACACACTGTATTTATATAGAGAGACTATACACCATAGGTTAGTTTTGCTATGTTGTTCATGCTGACAGGTTAAATGATGTAGTGACAGAGTAGCCCAGCTGTTGAGGGTGAAGTCTGTGCTAAAGCAGCTGCTAACACCTTGGGGTGCTCAATTTCCAGATTCATACTAAGGTGCAGAGGGGGCTCCATACTTGTCACTGGGGCTCCAAGACCCAGTTGCTACTGAGCTGGCTTATGTACTCTGATGTTTGTCCTCCAGCTTGGCCTTTGCCCTAGAGGCAAAAACTCTTCAGCCACTGGTATTAAATCACCACACAGGGCTGTTGAGAGGAAGTATGCAACAGAAAGTTCTGCCAAGTTAGGATTTCCTTCTCCTAAACCTCAGGGGGTTCTATAACTCTCCAGACCAATTTCCATTGGTATCATCTTCTATAACCCTGTTGAGGTTGGAAGGAACAGAGCAGGGAAAATACCAACCCTGTACGAAGCAAAGGGCTGAAATATTTTTGCATGGACATCAACCCAGCATGTCCATGCACCTTGAATATCTAGGTGTCACTGGAGTTTTCAGGGAAATGGGTCATCCAAGAGATGCTATTGTTTTCCCTCAGTATGTGATAAATCCACCATAGGTAACAGGTGAGATAATGTGCATACCTGAGGAGGACAAGCAGCACTGTATTTTATAAATCTAGAAACATACATATACATATATACATACGCACATGTTTGTTTTAACTATACAAATACATATACGTATACAGTACAGGAAGTCTTGTAAGTAATTTTTTTTCCTTCTGGTGAATCAACCATCATTATTTGCAAACCTGATGAGAAAGAGTGTTCATCATGTATGAAGAGGAACTGATTTTCATTCCGTGAGCATGTAAAGGTTACAAGGCAGCTACTGCTTGCCCCAAGACCCCCATATTGTGAATAAAAACTGTACATGAACCATCAAAGCTCACACCAAAATTTTATATGAAAACAAAAGTAGTGACAGACTGTAGCTTTTCTTAGGGCTTGCCAGTAACTAGGGTAAGAAAAGTGTCTTAGCATATTTCACTGCAGTTGCTTACTAAGGGTTTATCTACAGAAAACAAAACAAAAAAAAATGCTTTCTTATGCAATAGGTGTTGGCATCTGCATTCTTTAGTCAGACTTTTCTAGTGATTAGGGGTCACATGTTGTCTTTCTTGCCTGAAGTTATAAAACTAGTGCTCATACACTGTATTTGTTTCAATAGTAAATTTTTTGGACGCATACATAATACAAAGCGTTTTTTTTTCCTCCATTGAAATAAATGGGTATTGGTGGTTAGCACTGCTGAATAATAGCTTTTCTGTATTTTATGGTATTGTATGAATTCTTTCTCCTTTGCCACTTTGCTCATACAATAGTAACATTCATGCCAGCCTTTCTCTTACTGTAAATATTCTTTTTATCATCTCCTCAATATCAATGATACCGTGAATCATCTTGACTTGTGGAACAGTCATATGGACCAAGCACTGGTTTGGTCTGAAAAGTCACAAACTCACAGCAAGGTCCCTTTGCTAGTTTTAACTATCTTAATGGCCAACTTGGATTGTGACCTTTTTAGCTTAGAAAGGAGTTAATAGAACTAGACTGAATGTGATGCTCCCCAGTGGTAGTCTGCCTTGAGTACACACCCCAAACACCAGGAAATATAACTATTTCTTTCGGGCAGTGACAGTCATTTCTTATTAATTACAACATGAACCCACACTTGGAGAACAAGGGATGTCAGCTTTGTTCTTCCAACTTCGAACTCTGCCCACTGCTCAGCAATGGCTTCTTGTTTTGGTTTTTTACTCCTGGCTTTGCAGACTCTCTGAACTGAGGCAAACCTGGGTCTACAATGCTCCTGGACATACTAGAAGAAAATTTCCTCCCACCCCGCAACGTGAACCTGAAGGAGTTTGAGTCAAGTTTGACAACCTGCAAACCATTATTTAATGAGGGCCTTACGCAGGCCACATTTAAAACTAATATGCTTCAAATATTTGTCATCTTCACCACGCCAGCCATTTCATATTTATATAGAGCTTTATTTGGCAAAATCCCTTCCTGACAATAATCCTGTAAGGTAGTTAACACACCTCTAACCTTCCTCCCCTCACCTGAAAAAATAAAAGAATAGGTATAGAAATAAGGAAAGTAAGGTTTAGAGATACAAAAACAATAAGTTTCAATATCTCAACTTGAACCCATGTTTGCAACTCACAGGTCATTTTGTTGCACCGTATACCTTACATACAGCTCCTTCAAACCGAAATGAGCTGGCACTGTAGATTGCAGCTAGCTGTCTGTAGGGGGAGCCATTTGGGATGTATTTTACTGCCTCTCCTTCAGACTATTCACTTTTTACCACGTGGGTATAGTTCTTTGTTTTTTAAACTTATGAACCCCTTAAGAACTCAGAGACAATGTATAGGTTGGCATAGTGAAACACGTTTCAACAAGGGATGGAATGAATATTTTCTTAATAGTAAGGGAGGGTGAGGGACATTAGGCCTTAGTATTCCATCTTACTATAGATTTCCAAGGTCTATGTCATCACCTTCCTACAAAAACTTGCTATTTAGTCCCTCCAAGACACACATGTACCTATGGTTCTTACTAGCAGCATATGAGTCTAAGATTTTATTTCCCTCATCCTTTAAAGAAAATTCCTAGGGATAGAAAGGTTAAATGTATGTTCTACATTTCAGAAACCTTTAGGCATTTTATAGGATATACAGACTATTCAAAGAAAATATTTTAAAAAAAACAGGTATGTTAGCTCCAAAATTGAATCTTCTATTTCAGACTTATTCTGACATAATTTAGAAGAGACTCCAAGGCGCTTTGTACCTAAAATTAGGAGAAATTTTTTTTCTTAAAAATCTACATCATAAAGAAAAAAGGACTTTTTTTCTTGAATTCTCCAAATAATTAGAGTTTTTTTTTCCTGCTTTTTAGTAATACAAATCAGAAAGTTAAACAAAGGTTAGTTTTCTTCACCTCATGTTTCTTATAAAGAGTGGCTGGCTGTTTAAAATATGCTTACTACTAAAATATACATAATTCAATATTTTACAAAATCTATGCTTTCATCAGTATGAACATCCCTACCATGAACACAGTTGCAATCTCCTACTCTCCATACCTTGGAAAATTTTTGTTTGTTTGTTTCTGTTTTTTTGTGAATGTCTGAGGGCAAAAATGTTCATCACCAATTGGTCGGTTCTTTGGTGTTGTGTTTCTAAACTTTTAGATAATCTGAGTCTCACTTGTCAAATACAGCAGGCCATTTGAAGCCTTTCCAAGCTGGAAAATCTTTTCAAATATTATACTCTACTGGCATGACCTTGAAAGATCTCAAAATCATGTGTTTTCATAATATAACCTAAAATAATTAGGTGATTTTTGTCAGAAACATTCATAAAACATATACAGAATTATTTGCAGTTTGGCAAACATACTAGGGCTCTTCCAAAGAATATTGGTATTGTGTAGGTGATTCAGGATTCACCAGTCTGAAAATTCAATGAGAATTATTCCAGAATCTTTGTCTGATAGTTAACATTATCTCATTAACATATCTCATACAACATAAGCCTCAGATTCACAAGGAAAAAAAAGTCAGAGCTCAACAGGATACTAAGAGATCATCTAGCACAATTCATTCCCTTTTTTAGAATCTTCAATCATCTGGGCTCCATTTGATAATTTACAATGTTGAAAAAATTCACTACTTCCCAGGGCCATTCTGCTTTTCAACAAATCATCCTACCATCTGAAATGATCTTTGCAACAATAACCCATTCATCCTAGTTCCATCCTCAAAGAATAAGCAAAATTATTACAATCCCTTTTAAATTTTACAATATTTTAAATACTTGATAGTTCTTTCATTCTATATCTTCAAACCCAGAAGTCTGCTTTTTGCAATAAACATTCCTGAGTCCTTCTATTGGTTTTCACCTAGAAAACCAGTTGTCCACATCTGTATATGTCCTAACTTGTCCTTTTTCCTTTTTAAAATGTGGTGCCCAGAACTGAAAACAGTATTCCAGATGTCGTCTAATCAGGTCAAAGTAGAGTGGGAATATCACCTCCCTTGTTCAGGAAACTATACCTCTGATATGGCCAAAGGTTGCAATTATTTGTTGGCTCCTGTGTTACATTGTTGATTTATACTGAGTTTGCAGATTCCACAATAAAGCTTCCAGATACTTTTCAGATGAACTATTACCTACCAATCCTATACTTGATTATTAATTTTTTAAAAATTGAAATGTAGAACTTTGCATTCTATCACATTTCATCTATTTAAAGCATACCCATTGTTCTAGCGCACAGAAATAATTTAGGTTCCCTATCCTGTCCTTAGGTGTGTCTCCTAATCCTTCGAGCTTCATGCATCTTTCAATTTTATAAGCATGCCATCTATGCTTAGTGGAACAATTCAAAGAAGCATGAATTTTTGAGATTTTTGATATAAACTCTCAAAAACTTCATTTACATGCCAAGTTATCATTTAATAAACATCTTTGTCAAAGGACAAGGGAGAAAGTTTTTATTCTATTCCAGTGAAATAAAATCTGTTGTGAACTTTAACTATGATAACTGAAAAGCATCAGTGAAGGCTGATACTGATGCTGTGGCTTGGGTTGTGCTGTATCTTACTGTACCAAAGTGAAACTGAGGATGTTTACTACTCCCTTCACCCCAAGAATCAGACGTGCTGTGCAAGAAAAGAAAAAAGTAAACCTGGTTTAAGAGACCCCATATTGATATTTCACGGATGGGAGACTAGATATGGCTCTTTTTATCTGAATCAAATCAGGACAGAGAAGAATTCTCAATCATTCACAAAAAAGAATACACTTTAGATTCTCAGTTACTGAATATAACTACCCAAATTGATGAAATTAACCAAAGCTTCACACTGTGTCCATTTCACTGGTCATCATTTAGACACAATCTCTAGGTAATCCTTGGAACTTCCATTGTTGAAAATTGGTAAACCCAAACCCACACCTCCACCATCATGTACTTTATATGTGAATCTTTTAAAAAGCAAATATATGTTCAAAACATTCCCTTCCACCAGTTATTCTTATCTTTCCATCTCACCAACACACACACACACACACACACACACACACCACTAGTGCTGCTGAATCAGAACATCCAAGTTAACCAGTAATGAAATCATGTTCTAGGTGGCTAACTTCTCTCTCTTCTAAAACGTATAACCATAGGGGAATGAGGAAGTACTTTGGAAGGAGAAATTAGTGAACCTTGTCCCAGTAATTAGACAGTATTAATGATAGTCCTTTACTACATGACCCCAAACAAAACCAAGGAAAACAGCATCAAATTTCTCTCTCTCTCTCTCTCTCTCTCTCTCTCTCTCTCTCTCTCTCTCACACACACACACACACACACACACACACACACATACACCAGGCATACCTGCACAGGCAGACAGAGAGAGGAGGGAGAAAAGAAAGGAGAGAAAAGGAGAGAGAGAGAGAGAGAGAGAGAGAGAGAGAGATGAAATGGTGACTGCTTTGGTCCATAGGTACTATCACCCAAACCTTATTGCCTGATTCTGTGCTTTCTCAGTCCACTAGCATCATACTAAAGGCTCTATGATCCAGAGGCAAATTTGGAGATGTGGATTTAAGAGGATGAGAAATAGTGACCTTAAAGCTTCCTGAACTGTTAAAATGCCAAGTGATGGAGCTTGTTTTTTGCATATTTGCTGGTGGGAAGTAGAAAAGTCTGAAAGGTACTGAATGCAGTCAGTTTCTAACAAGTTTATGGATAATTTCTTTTTTTTAATTTAGTTTATTTGTTTTCTTGTTTACATTATTCATTTTCATTACATTTTTTTGAATTACACATTTTCTCCCTGTCTTGCTCCTGCCCCAACCCTATAACATCAATCCCACTGTAAAGCCCCTCCCATGCTCTGCTCTCTTATTTCCTGGTAGGGTAGGAAGGGTCTCCCTATCCCAGCCCCTGTATATCTTAATTCCTGGTTGCAGATACTTCAGAACTTCAAATTCTAGATTCTGTCTATTCCTCCCTTGTCACCCACCCCTACTAGAAGGGCACTCAGTTCAATACAGGCTATGGATGTGTGATTATACAGTACATCTTCATAGTGGACAGATTGTGACAGTGATCATCTGTCTCTCCTTCCTATCCCTCCCCCCCTCCTTGTTCTGTTCTCTACCCTGTCCCTGTTTACTGAAGTATGTGCTTCCAGCATCCCTCCCCGATAATTTCTAATTATGTACATGCACATACAGAATATACTTCACCTTTGAACTATACCTACCTGTTATAAGCAAGAATAGAAGAGGGAAAGATCCTTTTCCTGTTGACTTTAAACCCTTAAGTCTTGGGATATGCAACCACAAGTCATCACTCCCTATGATCATTGCTCATCTCCTAAGCTGTACATGGTGGTTTCTGGATACTGGATTCAATCACTAAATTATTTCTTTCATAAGTCATTAGAGTCAGTGTAAGGCAAATACAACACCATTATTGTATAAAATAAGTACTATCATTGCCATTCTAATTGTTCATTTGTTAGGCTAAATAATAAACTATAAATATTTGGGAGAAGGGTCTCAACCATCCATCAGCCGAGTGTTGGTCTCTCTAGGGAGCACATGCAGCCATGATCATAGAAAGAAATGATAAGAAAGAATGCATGGGTCAGAATTCATGAACAATTATAATTTCATGAATTAAGATAAGATGGTTGGCCTCTTACTTAAGCAGAGGTGGGAATTATATCCTGATCCAGAACAACCACTGAAATATGTACAATTCATCTGTGGAATGTTGGTTTATTTCTACAACTGCCTTGCTCTCTTTTGACTTCGGCATCTGAATCTTGGAAACTTGTTCAACTTTGGAGTAATTTTGTTCAAAGTTTCCAAAACCTACCTGGATTATCGCAGATAAATCAGCAAATCATACATCTTTGGTAAACATTGTTATAACTTCATGTGGGGAAATGACTTGTAAAAGGGATCTAAGCATGGAATACAAACCCCATTCTCCCTCTGCTTTTACTGGGAAAAAATGTTTTATACTTTGGAGACTAATGACATCTCCAAATTTGCAACATTGTTTTGTTGTAAAATAATATGTGTGCTATACAATGTGTGTGTGTGTGTGCTTGTGTTTATTGGAATTCAGATTGTAATGTAAGTAAGTGAGAACCTCTGGTAGTGGAAGTAATAAAAAGTAGAGTCAGGCTGTGTAGTCAGGATCAACATTTCCATGGAATATGAGTGTCATTGAGGACTTATTCCCTCTTTCTCCCCTCAACACTGAGCTCTTCTAAAAAATGTTCATATTTGTAAAATTTCCTTTTCATAAATACTCAAAACAGAGAAAAGTCTGTTGTCTTAAATATATAATTTCAATGCTGATGCAGCTCTTTTGGGCCCTAGTTGCTGAATTGCTCACAATTTCTGAGGTGTAAATAAACATCTTGATTTATGATGTGGTTGTAAATAAACTTGTGATTTATTTGTGAAAATCTCTAGTAAAGGCCATCTGGGGTTTACTTGTATACTTTATCTTGGGCCTTTCTCAGTCAGTATTCCCTTATCACAGGCCTAATGCTGCCTACCTGCCTGCTTTTCCACCTGTCATTAGTCTGGTAGTCTCAAAGGAAAAAAAAAGTTCACTCCTAATTAGCTAACACTATCTTTCCCATGGAACCACTGGAAACTTCCTAATATGAGTCAAAAGAATTTCTAAAACCTCCTGATTGAATAAAAGTGATGGCAAAAGGAGAAAAATAGCAGAGACTATATACATTGGGTTGAGTTCAAACCTGTGATTTCATCCATGTAGAGATCTTCTGGTAGAGAAATTCCCACCATCAATACAGATCAGTAACTTGTCTGTAATGTAACATTGCAGAGAGTTAATTGGGGGACTCAGAGTTTTGGGAGGCTTGTCTATCATCATAGAGCTAGGATGTGTTCCCAACTCCAAGTCTTATCCTCTATGCATTACGCCTTTATCTCTCAATCTACACAACAACAACAACAACAAAAATAGCTAAATAATTGACAAATGTACTGACTCCAGAAAAAGGGTGGGAACCATTGACTCAGAGGTCTGGAGGTTTCACTCTCTCATCAGTTCTACTGGATAATTAAATTGGTTGAGCATTAATAATACTGTTCTTCTAGGTGGGATATATGAGACATGGGATTCTCATTTCCTGATTCAAAAAGTTTTGTTCCTTGCTTCTTGGTAGGAACAACCAACCTTAGGCAAAAAAGACATCAGTAAAACATTTTTTTTTAGCTTCTTTCCCTCATATCTACTTTTCCAAAATTTCACTATTCTCCACACTGTTTTCCCTTCCCACTCCCCATTCTTTAATGTAGCCTCTCCCCCTACCTCCGCTGTTATTTTTCTTGGCCCAGTGGTCCCATGCTGCCAGTTGGATGCCCAGGCATTACCATTGTCATGACCCTGCTAACACTTATTCATTGAAATTTAGGTATATTATGATCAAGAAACATTTCCCATCTCTGTACCTCTCCAAGGCCACTATTAGGTAATACGATCAATTAATTCAAGATAATGCAATATGTATGTATGAGAATTCCGATAGGCCTTCCCCCCTTTTCCAGGTAACTCATAATCAATAACATTACTCGCATCAAACGGTAACTTTGTAAACACAATGATGCTTTTGTCATTGATCACTAGCACCATACATCAAGAAAAATAAATGTTTACAAAGTATTTATAAGGAAGCAACTCAATAAGCAAGAATTTTGTTTGATTGATTGTTTTGATAAGGGTTTTACCTTGTACACAATGTACAGTGCTTTAGTGATACAAGGACAAATATGGTCATTGTCCTTCAGGAGCATAACCTGCCACCAAAGGAGTTACATGGACACATGGAAGTATATATAAAATACATGCAAGATGAATGACAAAAACTTTGGGTTGGGGGAAAGTATAAACAGGGAGATCAGGAAAGGCCTCATTTAGGAAGGATGATCAGAGCAGAGGAAACTAGGGATTTGAATTGCAAATTCATCTATGAATTTCCAAAACTGAAGCAGGTACACCCTATTCTTGCAGGAAAAAACCAAGATAGCAGTGGAGAGTAATGTTTCAATCACACCTTTATGGGGCAGCCTCTGTTCAGGGGCAAACAACACAGAAAGTACATAGAAAAATGGCAGTGAGTGCTGCAGAAGCAGAAGACACAGGGATGAGGATGGGGTGGTAGAGGAAGGCAGGTAGCATGGGGAGGAGATAAGAGAGCAGAAGCACAGAGAGTAACTGTGTAACCACAAATCAGCACAAATATGTTAGAGATGGAATTGGGCTGCAGGGGACAGGAGTTTAGAGTCTCATAGGGTTTCGGTGGGGGACAAAAAAACTCTTATTCATTCCATCTTTGGGATACTTTATTAACATATCCACATCACTTCAAAATTATCAGCAATAATTGCTTCATTAACAAATCTATATTTTAAACTTAACAGCACCCTTAACCACTCTGCTGGTCTTTCTGTGGATGTCTGCAACTTCTCTGAAATGTACAAATCACAGGACAAAAATGCCCTAAGAGCAATGCTTCTGCTGATTTAGCACGTCATCTTTGGATATAATTTCAAGTTAATATGGGATATAGTTTGCAAATTGGGCTTTTTGGGGGGACAGTCTGTAAGTGATTTAGAACCTTTTTAGGGGACCTTTTGCAGTCTTACTACTTTATTATTTTTATACTTGCTACTTTTAAATGTGTTCATTATACTAACTTGAAAGGGCAGGGGAGAGCAGACAGGGGGACCATAACAAGATATGACCAGTACATGATAGTTTTAACGCATGATTGAAAGTGGTGGAAGTGAGAAGGAAGAGCATTTCAAGGTGGTCAGAGCAGCCTATACAAAGGCATGAACTGAGGAGGTGAAATATCAAATGTGGGAAACAAAAAATTCATTTTGGCTTGAACTCTTCTCCAAGGAGGAAGTTCCTTCATTGCCAGTCTGAGGACTTGAGGAAATCTGGGTAATGCTTGCCTATGTCCCTCAAGTCAACATGGTAATGCTTGGGGAAACAGTTCACATATAAATATGTATATATATATATATATATATATGTATGTATGTATGTATGTATGTATGTATAGGTGTATATATATACCTGGCCTCAAAATGCCTTTATTCTAAGGCAAGGGTTCTTAACCTAAGGCCCATTAACTAGATTTCTTTTTAATGTTGTGATAACTTCATCATGAATTTAATATAATTTATGCATCTAAATAAATATTAGGCTTCTGGGTGGAGCAATGAATAGACTGTCCAAAAGAGGTGAATTGTTCAGACACTTAATATCTGTGTGACATCGGGCAAGTCACATGACATTTGTTTTCTCGTCTGTCAAATAAGGATAATAGTAGCATCTACCTCCAAGAGTCACCATGAGGATAAAATGAAATTATGTTTGTATAGTGTTTTGTAAGCCTTTAAACACCATTTAATGCCTGGTATTATTGTTACATTATTCTGAGAGTATAATTCATAGGCTTCACCAGACTGCCAAAGGGGTTCATGACACACAAAAAATTTTGATCTGATATTTTTTCTGAATCGCTTTAGTGCATGTACAGTTAAATATAAAGTATGGTGTAACAGATCTAAGGAGACACATAATGTGCTCTTCCCCATCTTTAAACTTCCACAAGGTATGAAATGGGTCACTTGTGGAGTAGTGCCCTGATACAAATAAAGAGGAAAATGGAGCCTCAGCCTCCAATAGGTGGCTTTGCCTGGGTGGTAAAGGTGATGCTTATGGAAGGGAGCATGCTATCAAAATGGAAGAAGCAGCAGACATGAACTGCCATCCTATCACACACAGCTGAGGAAAAGGCTGCTCAAACCCATAGCTGCTGGACCAGAGTAAAATCAGTGGGTGTTATTGTCTTCACTTTTAGTACATTATCTTGGGCCTTTGACACTATTCATTTATCAAACCCCAAAAGGTGAGAAGGGTACTATGTCAGGGGTCCTATTTAACTATGACTAGGAATGGTAGAGAAGGACCCCAAAGGCAGGTGGGTGGAGAAGATTGATCTCTCTTCCTTCTACCCCATCATCTCATGGGTAGACTAAGCATGGGTTATCTAAACTGAATGGGTTGCTCAGGGAGGAATAGCACTTCTGGTGCGAGAACTTGCCAAGCTCTTTTCAAGGCTGCTCATTCACCTTTGTTGTTCACCTGTCACCCAACTCTCACTTGTAGCATGTGTAGATGCCATACCCTAGTAAAACTGTCTTGGCAGACAGGCTACACCAGGTTGAGGGCATCAGACAGATCTCAAACCTGTCAGTGAGCATTGAGTCAATCAATACCCCAAGTGTGTGAAAACTTCTCTCAGCGAAATGGGTGGATGAAAATGATTTGTTCCAAAAGCCACGAAGGCAGCTGAAGCAGGTACCATGGAGCACTTAAGCTCAATTGGACACTGAAAATGCCAAGGTCAAAAGCTGCATTCCCAGTCAAATGTCAGTTGTTTTGACTTTTGTCTTGTCACTCTGGAAGAGAATGAGGCCGATGACTTTGTACAACTCTGCCTCACTTAAATCCAATTCAATGGCAAGTCAAGACATTACTCATCATCCACTATTTTGCTATTTTAACAAATTACTTGTGTTCAGCTTTTCAAACTAATATTGGACTGTTCAGTCACAGCCAAACACACCATACTCTGACTCCAACATTGTGATGGCATCTTTGAAAATGAAGAACTAACAACAACAATTTAGCATACAGTTTGTAAGAATAATTAGTTAGGAAACTGTTTTCTATCTCTCCTCCCTTTCATGGCCAAAATAATTTAAAAGAGTATTTATATAGCTACCTTCTGCTTCCTCCCTGCAGGCTCACTGTTCTGGCCTTTATCATCCATTTTATGGCCTAAACTCTGATCTCTTAACTGCCAAATCTGATAAACTTTCTCAGGCTTCATCCTTCTTTGTTTATCTGTATACTTTGATGCTGCTGAGCATCCTCTCCTCCTGGATGCTTTCTTTCCCTGAGTTTTTGTGATACTGCTCTCTATTAGTTTTCCTCCTATATGTGTGATAATTCCTTCCCAGTCTCCTTTGCTCCATCATACATATTAATCACACTAAATGTGAATTTACACCAAGGCTCTGTCCTGAGCCCTCTTCCCTTTTCTCCCTAGATTCTCTGTCTTGTTGATCTCTTCAGTTCACCTGTATCCACCTGGACATGCACTCTCCAGACAGCTACCTTATTTATATCCCACAGACCCTCCAATATCTTCCTTCAGAAACCATGTCCCCAGCCACTAGGAAATTAATTCACTCAGCTTTGGAATCCTTGCATCAAGGCTTAGGTTTATTAAGTAGTGAATGAAAGAATACACATTATTTAGTTCACTCCCCATCCAAACATTCAACCTAACCATTTTTTCATCTTTATTTAAGTACAGTATCTAGTGGCAATTAGATGAAATGGTAGATAAAGGGCAAGACTTATAGTGAAGAAGACTTCAACTCAAATGTCAAATGGAGATGATGACATGTGTCTAACAGTGTTCTTATGAAGACTAAGGAAAATAACATATATAGTTTTGGGCAAAGCTTAAGGTTTTATATTAATGTCAACTATTATCTTATGATCTGTCCCATGTTGCTCTGCAGTCCCTGCCCATTTTCTTCCTCTGGCTATAGTCATATTCATATCCAGTGACTCTCCAGGAAAAAAAAAAACTCAAGCTCTCTTCTTTGCTTACCACTCTTCTATTTGTGTTGCCTCTCACACTTCTCCCCACAGTAGAATGTGAGGAGAAGTGAAGAAATTGTTTCATTTTTACTTTTGTATCTACAGCATTTAATATAGTGGGGGTTTTTTTGCATTATAAGGATCTATAGTTTTTAATTGACTCATTCATCCATTCATAAGTTCAATTGTCATCTCTTTACAGATGACTCAAGATCTATAAATTCAAGTTTTTCTCTTGATATTGAGTTCTGAATAATAATAATAGCTAATGCTTATGTAGTACCTATTATGTGCCAGGCACATTATGCTAAGTGCTTTAAAATTATCTCATTTGATTCTCACAACAACCCTGATAGATGCCATTATTATGCCCGTTTTACAGATGAGGAAATTGAGGTAAACAGGAGTTAAGTGACTTTCTCAGAATCACACAGGTAATAAATATCTGAGGCCAGATTTGAACTTGAGTCTTTCTGATGCCAAGACCAGTACTCTACCTACTGTAACACTTAGCTGCCTGCATGACCAATTGCCATTTGAACATCTCCAAAGGAATAGCCCATATTACTCTCATGTAATGTACAAAAGAAAAGAAAAGAAATGATCCTAAAGAAACGATCCTTTCTAATTTTTGTTTATGTTAAAAGAACTAATAACTTTATAGTCAGCCAGGTTTACAGTCTCAGAGGCATCATTGACTCTTTACTATCCCTCATCAATAGGAAATATCCAATTAATTACTAAACCTTATCTATTTTATTTTTATACCATCTCCCAAAACCATATCTATCTCTCTCCTTATAAAGCCACCACCGTACTTCAGGTTTGTATCTTTTTACTTTAGACAACTCTTCATCTTGACTGTTAGTTACCTCAACATTAAGGCTATCATTATTATTATTATTATTATTTTTAATATTATTATTATTATTATTATTTTGCTTTTTTGGAGGGCAATTGAGGTTAAATGACTTGCCCAAAGTTACATGGCTAGTAAGTGTGTCAAGTGTCTGAGGCCACATTTGAACTCAGGTCCCCTTGACTCCAGTGCCTAGTAAAGCTAAATGATGGATCCAGCCATTGTTATTATCATTGTTGTTATTGTTACTATCATCCCAGCATATTGTGTGCTGAAACTGAAAATTCAATACTCATTTGGGGATAAATCTTACCTGAATGGAAGAAACTTTTGTGTAAGTCATGGCTTATTATAATACTTATCTTTGTAATCATTGCCTTTTATATATGGTCTTAGAAATGTACATGTAAAAAGCTCAAGAGAGTTTTTCCTCCTTTCTTTTCTTCTAACATTTACAAAAACTCTTTTTTTGCCTCCTGTTCTAAGAAAAGATTGCTTTGGTCAAGATCATTCTCAGGATATTTTTATAACTGAGAAGATTGCCCAGCCTGAGATAACTGCTATTTGCCAGCATCATCAACTGTATATCCTCTTTAGAAAAAAATTATGAGAACCAATCCATGAGAAGTTCCTTATCAGTACTCTCCATCTTCCACCAACAGGCACCTCTGTGTAAGACCACTGAGAATATTGACATTTTTCTTCAGCAACCAATCATGATTGTTGAAAAGACCATCCATGAGCTGGGCTCTGATATCCTGGGTCAACTGACACTCAGAAAAGGCTTTATATAAGCCCAAGCACCTATTAGCTAACCAATTAATGCTCCTCAAGACTCTCTAAAAAGGGAGTATTGAGGATGCTAGTTAACTGAAAAGGATTGGTATCAGTAGTTTTCTGTATAAGATGGAACAATTCAATCTTAAATCTCATCACTACTGTAGTTTTATTGGTGAACCTCATGAGGAAAGTGGTACTGCCGTAGGTATGAAAAAGGCTGGCCCAGGATTACAAGAGTTTGATAAGCCAAAAAGTGTTTTCACTTAATTTGGGGGCATCGAAAGATGAAATGGGCAGCATTCACAATTGCTGTCCATACACAATCAAACAAACTTTAATTCACCTCTTCAGCAACTCATTTCCTTCAATAAATTTCATTGAACGATATATGAGTTGATGTGAGTTGCATGTTGGGGGTAAAATTTACCATGTAACATTTTATTTAGAGAGCACTGACTACTAAATATTAGGGAATGAGCAGGAGACCTTGATCACCTTTCCAGACATGACAATTAGCCTCATGAACCTAGAAGAAGTAGCTCCCTAACATCTGTAGGTTAAGACAGAAACTTTCCAGCTTGATATTTTTAGTCCCTGACCTGGCTCCAGTTTTTACTGCCAGGCTGATTTCACTTTATATCCCTTCCCATACTCTATATTCTAGCTACATGGGCCTTTATGACCTTACTATGTACTAGGTACAATATTCCATCTTCTCTCCTCTATATCTGGATAATATGTACCACTATACCTCAATCTTTTGGAATACCTACTTTCATTCATGGATGAGCCAAGTGCCATTTCCTGAGGTCACTGGAAATCTACCCTGATTCCCAAAGTTGTGATTGGTTTCTCCCTCTTACGATAAATGATATATTGAGAAACATGTCCAAAGGAGGGCAAAGAAGGTAGAGAGGGGTCTGAAAAATAACATGATTGATGGATTAAGAAACTGAAAATATTTAGTTCTTAGGAGAAACATGACACTGCCTTCAAATATTTGAAGGACTCTCTTTTGCACTTGTATTGCTTCAGGGGACAGAATTAGAAGTAATGGGAAGAAGTTGCAGAAAAGTACATTTTTGGCTCAAAAGACAATTGATTACAGCTTTTCAAAAAAAGAAAGAACTGCCTTGGGATGCAATGAGTACCAACCAAAAGTGGTCAGGAAGGGTTTGTATAATCACCTGTCAGGGATATCATAGAGAGGGATTTCAGCAATGAGTAATGAGGACAAAGATAACTTTTCAACTTTGAGATTCTTCTTAAACAATGGTTGTTTTAGCCTGTCAGGATCTGGGTATTATGGTAAATGTAGGACTCTGGAAGTTCAGATTAGAAGAAAAATAACTTTCAAACCCTAACCCCAACCTTTAGAACTATGTCTTATACAGTCATTGAACTGACCAGGCTGGAAGAGGTCAGGAATAGTAGCCAGGCCTGGCCAGGGACAGATTCTATTAAAGAGTTAAAATATAGGATCCAGAGAACAGATTAAGGGAGTTCAAGATTGGAACTGAGCCATTATCAGGATAAAAAAGATTCAAGAAAAAATTGGGTTCTGGTAAGAATTCCAAGCAGTAAAGAAGACCTGAGTTTAATTGTCTGAAATAGGTTGCCATCCTCATCATGCAAATCAAAGATTTGCTATACAGGTGAACAAGATACCTTCTAGCATCACATAGATAAACTTCAGCTGAGTTCTTTGATTTTTTTTTTTTGCTTTTTGGAGGGGTGAAGGCAGGGCAATTGGGGTTAAGTGACTTGGCAAATTCACATGGCTAGTAAGTGCTAAGTGTCTCAGGCCAGATTTGAACTCATGTCCTCCTGACTCCAGGGCTGGTGCTCTAACCCCTATTTGCAGCTTTCTAAAGAATCATGCTCAGTAGATGCAGACATCTCTAAGATGCAACAAGTATCATTTATACATACCCAAGGTATAAACCCTGAGATCAGTGAGGGTTCCATCAATGAAAAACTTCTACTAATTAGTGGGCATAAAGATTGTAGAGAAAGACGCAGATTCTTTCTTATGCTTGTGTCTTATATCTTTCTGATACAGTATTCAGTATGTGTGTGTGTGTGTGTGTGTGCGTATGTGTGTAAATTCATGAGCAGAGAAACTACCTCAGTGGATCAATGATATAAATGGTGACATCTGAGTTAAGCCTTGAAGAAATCAAGGAGTTCTAGGAGTTAGAAGTTAGGAAGGAATACATTCAGTCATGAGGGGTAGTATAAGTTAAAAAATGGAGTCTGAAAAAAAGTGTAAGAGAAGCAGAAAAATAAGACAATTTGGATGAACCATAAAGTGTGAGAATAGAATATTATGCAGCCATATTGTGAAAAGCTTTAAAAGTAAAAAACAATGAGTTTGTAATTGATCCTAGATACAAATGGGAACCACTGAAATTTCTTAAGAAGGAGAAAATTTAAGTCCCACTGCTGTGTTAAGAAGGTTGTATTGGCAGTTTTACAGTTTTGAAGCAGGAATATCAATTACTTTTTGAGGTTTTCACAATAGTCTTGATAAGCAGTGATGAGCTACATGATTAGGGTAGGAGCTAAATGGAAAGGGATTTAAATTTAAGAAACATTGTGAAGTTAAACTAGATAAAATGTGGAAACTGATTAGAAACAAGTGGGTAATGTGAAATAAAGAGTCAAGAATGTTTCTGATATTGATTATAATGCCAGAAGGACTTTAGTGCTTTCAATAGTAGTGGATAAGTTAATGAAGGAGGTAAGTCGGTGTAATGTTTATGACATCAGAAGATTGTCCATGTAACTCTTGGGAGCTCACACTTAAGCTCACACACACACACACACACTCACTGTCTCTGTCTCTCTTCTTTCCAAAGGCAGAGAACTACGGGTATAAAACATTGCATATAGGGAGGCTAGGTGGTGTAATGTTAATGAAATCAGAAGATCTTCCATGCCCCTTTCTATTGGCACCTGCTAAAGGCACTTAGCACCTCAAAGGCTTAGCTCCTTACTTCCAGTTAACTCCTTGGGAGTAATTCACACCTTAACAGGAAGGGGTTGAACAGGGAGGA
>CM053595.1:160776083-160801573 GCA_028646575.1 Pseudocheirus occidentalis
CTGTAGCAACAGATGTTCTTTCTGTCTTTTGGAGAGTTTTGGAGCTTGAAAATCTGTTTAGCGTCCCATTTTATGAGTTTTTTAGCGTGTTTGTGTGGGAGCTGTGGTGCTTTGCTGCTTCTATGCCGCCATCTTGGCTCCGCCACCAATGGATGGTATTGTAATTACTTTGAGTCCAGGGGTGGGAAACCTTTGGCCTTTTTGTGATGCTTTGAAACTGATCTCCATTTGAGAAGAGAATTTGACTGACCTGGATTGAATTGAGAACTTACTTGTGAAATGTATGAGTTATACTGTATTTTTACTTTCTCTGTTCTGTGAATGTTTGCTGAATAAATGGGGTTTGCTATGCTGGTAATCTGAACCTTGGAAGTTGCCTTTCCTTGGCATTACACCCTTTCTGATACTTGGCTCTAAATCTCTTATTCGCCATGACTAGCCAGCTGCCCAAAATGTCTTCATTTATAGTGCCTATAAATATGGTTATTTCATTTAGTTAGGTAATCAGCCATTACCTTCTTAACTCAGTTAACAGGGTACCCAAGACATGAAGATATTATATCACATAGACAATCATGTTTAAATACATAATACTTTACTATGTGACAACCTTTATTCTTAAATTAATCTGAGCTTGTAGAAAATGGGAAAAATCAAATTATAAACATAAATATTTGTTCATGAGGATGTAAGCTTCTTAATAGTATGGGTTATTTTATTATTTTTCATCTATTTATTCATTCATTCATTTATTATTTTATCTTTAACACTGATCTTAGCAACTATAACATAGTATGTTTAATTAATGGCTATTGATTAGTTCACTGATTTGCTGTCTCTTTTACTTCATGGTATACTTGAACTAATCAGCAGAAGCAGTAGCTAAGTGGCTTCTCTTTGTAATTCAGGGCTGGATCCATGATGGACTTACTCCCTCAAACTTGCATGAAACCATTTTAAAAAATCCTACCATTTTATCAAGTTATGATTTTATATCAGTCCTCTTTCAGAAGTAAACTCTCCAAAGGAAGCTATCTATACTCACTGACTCCACTTTCTCGCCTCCAACTCACTTCTCAACCCCTTGCAATTTGACTTCTGACCTCATCATTTACCAGGAACTGCTCCCTTAAAATTTACAAGGGGATAGCTTTGGGTAGATCAAATGTAGGGATATGCAAGGTTTGTTCAATTTGATTTTGTCCATGCCCATGTAGGAAACTCCTGGTGAGGAAATTTTCTCTAATAGCATAGACTGACAATTGGACTACAATTGAGTCTTAGAGAATTGCATGGAGTCTAAGAAGTCTCTTTTGTTTATGTCATCATTGATGTCCTTTCTTCTTTCCTTCCGACAGAGTCATTTGATATAACATATAGCATCTTTTAAAAACAAAAAAAGGAAACATAAAAAGGAAAAAATAGCACAATTAGCACAATCAATCAGTTGCACAAAACATCTAAAAATCTATTTAAAATGTAAAAACCTATGGACCTCACACCTCCACAAATGGACAGGCTGGGGGTGTTCTCTCACATCTTTCCATTTCGGCCATGCTTGAGCTTTATAATTTTTTACCATTCATTTTTTGGGGTGTGTGTGTGTGTGTGAGTGTGTGTGTGACTGTTTTTTGCATTTACATTGTTGTAGTTTGTGTGCATTTTTTTTTGGTTCTGTTTACCTTACTCTGCAACAGTTCATATATATATATATATATATATATCTTTCCATACTTTTTGTATTCATCACATTCATAATTTCTTAAAGAATAGAAATATTCCATTATATTCATGTGTCACAATTAGGTTAGCCTTCCTTCCATAGATGAGTATTCATTTTTTCTAATTCTTCGCTATCACAAAAAACTGCCAATAAAAATATTTTGATGTACACATGACTTTCTTCTTATTGATTACTTCCTTCAGATATAAACCCAGTATTCCAGTCTTTTTGTCAAAGGGTATAGAGATTTTTTTTTATTCATATAATTCCAAATTACATTCCAAAATCATCATGCCATTTCACAACTCTACAATAACATATTAGCATGCCTATCATCCCATAAACTCTCCAACATTTACAATTACCATTTTCATCATTTTTGTCCATTTTTCAGAGTGTGAAGTAAAGCTTAAGTGGTGTTTTGATTTTGATTTTTTGATTTTTCTTATTTTTGGTAATTTGGAGTATATTTTCATATGGCTGAGAATACCTTTAAATTCTTCTTTTGAAAACATTTTGAGAAGCTAATATCCTTTATCACCTTATTTATTGGAGAATGACTAATTAGAATAGTATACCTTTATTAATTGTTTATATATACTGGATGTCAAACCTTTATCGGAGAGATTTGATAATAAAATACTTTTCTCCTCATGGTTTCAATATATTACAAGTCAGCAAAATAAATTAAATGGGAATTTTGTGGGATTTTTTCAGAAGTTGCAGATGACATGTGAAAGTCAGCAAATGATAGAGAAAAAAGTTTAGAAACTCAGAAATGCATGTTATATCTATATATACATATATATATATATATATAGTATAATATCAACATATTTTATTTTTAACACCATAATTGGACTTCCCTGGTAATGGGAAAATCAAACAATTTCACAGAGATTTTTCAGATCACAAGGGGACTCTAACACTTCCTTGGCCCTTTCCCCTAAACTCATCTTCTTTTGTCTTTTTCTTTCCTCTTCCTTTTTCTCACCCTTTCCCTCTTTTGGGTCTTCTGATCCTTCTCTGATCTCTCTGTCCTTTGACTCTCTCTTTTCAAAAACTGTTAGGTGACACAATAGACAGAGGACTCGGTCTTGAGACAGGAAGACTTGAGTTCAAATATGACCAAAGAAACTTTCTAGCTGTGTGATGTTGGGCAAGGTACTTAAACCCTTTCTGACTCAGTTTCTTCACCTGTAAAATGAGGATAATAATAGTAATAGCTTCACAAGATTGTTGTAATGATTAAATGAAATCATATTGGGAAAGCATGTAGTACAGTACCTAGAATATAGAAGCTACTCAACAAGTGCTTGTTCCTTGGCCTTCACTCTCCTCCCTCAAATACAAAATTATATCTACCACAGAAAGGATATAATTATACTTATACTAAAGTTCCAATGGACCATTAGTAGACATGAGGGCATATTGAACCAAATTAAATGTAAACATTCCCTATTGTTCTTTTAATTATCTTTATTATAAATGACTTGCACCATTCTCTCCCTTCAGACCTAAGCACAGACCCTAGCACACAGTAATTGCTTTGACATGTTTGTGGAATTGAATTGGATTCAATTAAGGCAAATGTTGCATTACACTTTCCTCACTGTGTAAATTCTTTAGATAAATTTAGTGTAAATTGATTTCATGTTATACTTGTGCATGACATGTTCCCACTTCAGAGTACTGTGATTCAAACAACAGAAATCTATATATTACCTGACCATACAGTTCAATAGAAGGGTTTGCGACATCCTTTGAGATTCTTAGCCAAGCAGGAGCTCTAAATCTTCTTGGCATATGCTTTGTCATGGGGTCTGTAATTAGGGTTGTCTCATTGCATCTGTGACAGCAAATTCAACATGAGAACAGAAGTCAACAAGGAAATTATTTGCCTTCTCTGTTTATGAATATTCAATGAAATATTCCTTTAAAACAGACTGTATGATTTCTGGAAACTTGATAAGAATAATGCTTTAAATACCTGAATACATGTAATAAGGAATAGGTATCTGGCCCATTAAGTCTAGCCTCAGACGCAAGAATTTGGATGAGTGAGTTGGAGCCACAGGAAAACAGATTGCAGTTCATTATAAAGAAGAGTTTCCTAATAATTAGAACCACTCAAGAAAAGAATGGGCTGCCTTTCAAAGTAGTGGTCTGAATGCCAGTAGAAACTTTGGAGAAACTTCTTAAGCATCCCCTTGTTCTATCAGTACAGTAACTATGTCAAATGGAAGTGTGATCTCATAAAGCATATTACTAATGAACTTATGTTGGTTCTCATCCTGTTTGGCTATGATGTCATACTCCTTGTTTGCCTTGAGTTCTAAGCTCACCAAAGTTATTAGAAACTTTTCATATGAACTCTCATCCAATGTTATTCCCCATTCTTCAATTTTATATTTTTTTTAGTCTATGTTTAGGCTATCTACCCACTTCCCTTTCCAGATATATAGAGCTATCTTACTCCCTGGAAAAATTACAGCCCTGAGGCTGAGCCCTATGTACAATGATAAACTACCTGAACTCATTCCTCAATGATTAACAGACTTCTGTCACATCATACTCTTCCTATCCCAGTGACTCTGAATCCCTAGTTGCTTTGTTCAAATCCTATTCTCTTATTCCCACTGATGACTTTCTTACTCTGAGCCCCTTAAATCTAATCCCCCCAGCATCCAAATCTAAAGTTATCTACCCCTTCTACCACCATTCCCTAAATTTCCATGTTGTCACTTGGACTGGAAATATACTAATGCAAGTGGTATCCACTCCTGCTCCAAAGACTGGTGCCCAGAGGCCAATATACCCCTATCATATTTAGAATATAGTTAATCTGGTATATCAACAATGCAGTATTCACAATGCCTAAGGTTAATATAAATATAAATATGACATTCTTCTCCTATCTGTTTTAACAGTTAATGAGAGATAATAATACCTCAATCTTGTGCCCACCAGTGTGTGGCCTGGACCCCTAAATGGCTGGCTGTTTGGTAGACCCATTTTGCTAATACCTGATCATCAGTTGTTGTCAAAGTAGGGACAATATGTTCAGTAGCAATCTTCGTCAGTTGAGCAGCATGAGCATTGTCTCACATTCTGGCATGAGGGCCACATGAGCATCTACATGGAAAAAACTGACAAATAAGTAACCAAAGACATGTTCCAGATATCTTCCCATAATTCTTTGCTCCAGACTTGCTTGCCATGAATTTCCCAATCTTGTTTTTTCCACATGGGACTCCATGTAGCTAACCCATTAGCTACCACCCATGAATCAGTGAATATGTAACACTGTCTTCCTTGTTCTATTTTGATGGCTTGATGGACTGCAATAAGTTCAGCATATTGATTACTTCAACCTATTCCGGTACTTTCCAAAGTCCTTCTAGTAAGTGGGTTATAGGCTACTGCTTTCCAATGTCTTTTTTGGCCCAAATATTTCACTGTCTTATCAGTAAACCATGTATGTCTCTTTTATTCTTTGGTTAATTCATCATATCCCTCATTCCATTTTACAGACAACTATATCAACTGTTGATTTGGCTCGGGGCGGGGTGTCATTTCCCTCAGTTTCTATGTTTGCTACAGATTCATGAAGAGTAGAGACTACACTTTTGCCTGTTTTCACTCTATTTTGAATATACCACTTCCATTTGATTATACTAGCCTCTTGGGCACGTCCAATTCTGTGAAAAGCCAGGGTACTCTTTACACAGGTCATAATTGGGATTCCAGGTCTTAATATGATTTCATGGCCCAGTGTCAGTTGTTCAGTCTTCACCAAAGCCCAGTATGCAGCTAACAACTGCTTTTCAAAAGGTGTATACTGAACTCCAGATGAAGGGAGTTTCCTACACCAAAATCTCAAGGGGACATGTGTTATTTTTGCCATAAACTCTAGCTGCATAATCATCCTGTACTTGTAATTCCTCTGGATCATTTTGCTTGGGCCATCAATCTAGGGCCAATTGTATGGCAGCTTTGGCTTCTTCAAAAGCTTTACTCTCCTCAAGTATCCAATTGAATTCATATTTCTTCTGAGTAACTTTATATAAAGGTTTCAAAGTCTGTCCCAAATGTGGAATGTGGTTCCTCCAGTATCCAAACAATCCTATGAACTTTTGGGTCTCCTTCTTATTGGTAGGGGTGGGAAAATCCTGAATCTTTTTTCAGGCTTGTGGAAGAATCTCTCGTAGTCCCTTGTTCCATTGTATATGCAAATATTTTACATTTTGAGATGGTTGAAACTTTGCAGGGTTAATTTCTCACGTTTACTTATCATATGCTCAATCAGAAGGGTCAAACTCTTCTCTACTTCTTTTGCATCCTTTCCCTGTATCATGATGTCATCAATGTAATGGGTAAGCTGTACACCAGGTAACTTTAATTCATCTAACTGTTCAACCACAACTCTGTGTGGAGCTATGAAGGCATCCTTGTGGCAAGTGGTGAAAGCATATTGTCTAAGTGAAAGCGAACTGGTCCCATTGTTTAGGGTCTATTGGGGTGGTGAAGAAGGCATTTGCCAAATCAATAACTGCATACCAAGTCCCATCATATTTATGGACCTTTTCTATTAAGGTAATGGAATAGCAGCATACAAAGGAGGAGTCACCTTATTCAATTGTCTATAATCCACAGTCATTCTCCACAGCCCATCTGATTTTTGTACTAGCCAAAGAAGATTATTCCATTGTGTGGTTGTACGGACTAACACGCCTGCTTCAACATATTCCTTTATAGTAGTAGTAATTTTATCTTGCCCATCTGGCACATAATACTGCTGTAAAGTAATTACTCCAGAATGTTCAGGTAAAGTGATTGAGTCCATTTTTATTTTTCCCACTAAAATTGTATTAATTCCTATCTTCCTTATAGGGAATTGGTATCTTCCTTCAGGTAAATTCAGAGTCATGCTTCTCAACATATCTATTCCAATTATGTATTCAGGAATGGGTACAACAAGCACAGTATATTATTTCTTAGGTAATGGCCATTAATAATGACCAATAAAGCAATAACTTGTTTGGCTGATGTTTCAGCTCCTCCTAGCCCTGTGATGGTAATAGGATTTCTATGTTTAAACTTATCAGGGTTTCCATAGGTAAGTGTGGCCTCTGCCGCACCCCCACTCCCATCAAGCAAGCCCTAGTTAGGGAAGTTGATCCATTCTGATCCATTATTCCAATATATTGTTAAACTAATATGGGGTCTGTAATCTCCTCTATATATTTCCTTAATCTGGGCTGTGGCTCTCTCTTTCCTATTCTCCCTAAAGGTGCAGCAAACTTGAGTACAAGGATTCAGATTCTCCCTGAAGGTGTGGCAAACTTGGATGATGATTCAGGAGTATCTGTAGGGGAGGTTTCTGCTTTCCTATTCATTCTAATATTAAGTACCTTTTCTTGGTACATCTTTTGCAGCTCTTCATTGGAATACCTTTTATTCTTCTAAATCCCACACCCCCTCAATAGAGTAGTAAACCATTCTCTTCTTGTCAATCTATTTTGTCTTTGAATTCTCTGGCTATTTACTCTTCTCTCTTGAGGAAATTTATCTTTTCCCCATTCCCTTAAGTCACTTAATTGTGAAATCTTATCCAGCACCTCAGAAAGAGGGTGCCCTATTCCCCCAATTAATAGTCAGAATTAGGTGCTTATAAACAGGAGGAGCCGTCTTCACTATGATATTTCTGTAAGGAACTGCTGGGGGGGGCGGTATCATGATCTGCATTTGCATCTCCAAATATGATAGCAGTTTTCATTACCTCCTCCTTTAGCTTTGTCATATAGTCTCTAAGTGAGTACCAGGGTCTGTCTCCACCAGGCCACATAGAGTCATTAGGATATTCCTTTCTGCATTCCTCTGAAGCTAAAGCTAACAGATTAGTTCAGTTGAGGCCTCTTTGCATGTGGTGATTCCCTAAAAGCTTGGTGTAAAGAAGGATTCTGACTAATGCTTCTGGATTTTAAGCAATCCACACTATCCAGTGCTATTCCTCAGGCACCTTCATCAGTGATACTTACCATTCAAGACACTAAAGACTATCCCATTCTTTCAGTCAATCTACTCAATTTATTAGTAATCTCCCATTGAGTGAAATCCTCAATTATCTCCCTGGACTCTATTTGGCCCTGGTGGTCCTCTTGCCATCTTCTTATGGGCAGAACTTTGACATTAGAAGACTCCTCATCTAACTTTGCTCCATTCTCCTCACACACATTCTCCTGGCAGCTGTCAGGGCAACTCTTCCCAGCCTATACAAAAGCTGCATGCACATTCCTTTTGCTAGTTTTTTCTTATTCCTTTTATCTACATGAACAGTGGCTTGTTCTTCCCCCATCTGAGACACTTCAGCTTGTTCTTCTGAATGCTGTGGCACAGAAGAATCCTCATGCAAACCAGCTGACTCGCTTACCGTCTGAGCTTTTTCCTCCAGCAGCTTATATCTACTTTTATGCATAAGATCATAACTTGTTAGCAGGATCCAGCCTCTCCTGCACACTCCTTCCAGTTATTTGCCTGATTCTGTTGGTATTCCTTACAAACATCTTTCCAAATCTCTGGGTTCTCTCTCTTATTGCCTTGGTTCCCAGTTTACACAGAGTCCTATGCTTTTGGCACATTCTTTGGCTAGAGAGGAGTAAGACAAATCTTCCCATCCTGGGATAGCCATTTTTTCCTTGAAAGCCCTCCTGCTTTGAAATAGAGGCCTGACATTTTGTGATCCTGCCCTTGACAACAAACGTATAAACAATGCAGTATTCACAATGCCTGTGGTAACTATGAATATGTTGCTATAGATATTAATCACAAAATGTAACTGGCTCTCTACATGGTGGACATAGCTAGGACATTTATTCAAATACCAGAAAGCTGAGTCCCCAAACCAGAAACTTAAAGCCATCACAGTAGCCACAGAGTTGACACACATAGTTAATGTAGTAAACACCCACATTCTCAAGCCTTCAAAACAAAACAGGCTACCTCAGGCAAAGATTCTTCTCTCCTCACTCATGGTAACTGCTCAGCCTCAATGAGGCTTGCTCCCAGTAGCTTCAGTTCATAACAGTTCCCATCCCTGGTAGTCTTCAGCAGGAGTCCTTAGTAGAAGTTCTGGATGGCTCAAAAAAAGGAAATTCAAGCCATCACTGATGCTTCCATTCACCATGCTGTCTCCAGCCTGCCTCTTACTTTGCTCCATCTCCTTCCTGCCCCACCCCTTCCTGCTACATCAGCAAGTTCAAGGGTCATGGAAGATCTTCAAATCTCATTACCATTACACTTGGATCAAATAATTTACAATCACTGACGCTAAGCTGTACATACCCTTGACCAAGAAATACTTTTATTAGGTGTGTAACTTGAATAAGATTAAAGAAAGGGGACCCATATCTGTAAATATATATGAATATATACTTATAGTCAAAGTTATAGCAGCTTTTTTCATAGTAGAAAAAACATGCTGGAAACTAAAAAGATATCCATCTATTGGAGACTGACTAAGTAAATTGTAGTATATGAACATAATAGATAGTATTTCACCATAAAAATAATAAAAGAGATAGTTCCAAAGGAAACTAGGAAGACTTTCTCACTACCTAAGAGAATTTACTTATCATTTCTGTGCTGATGACTTTCAAGTCTACTTTTCCTTCACCCAAACTCTTGAGACCTCCAATCTTGTATATCTAAATGCCTTTCAGACATCTTGAACTGGATGCCTAATAGGTATCTTAAACTCTACATGTCCAAAATGGAACTCATTATCTTTTCTCCTATATCTTCCCCTCTTCCTCCTTTCCCTCTAAGTTCTCCCCTTCTCCTACTTTTCCTCATACTGTAGAGGACATCATTTTTCCAGTCCTTCAGACTCCCAACCTAGAAGCCATTGTGGAATCCTTACTATCTCTCAACTCCCATGTCCAATAAGTTGCCAAGGTCTATCTACTTTACCTTTGCAACATCTCTCAGATATGCCCCCCTTCTTTCATCTGATACTACCACAATTCTAATACAAACTTTTATCAACTTGCACATGGACTATTGTAATAGCCTGCTAATGGGTCTGTCTTCTTCAAGTTTTTCCATGCTCTAATCAGTCCTCCACTCCACATTCAAGATCTTGTTCTTAGTCTACTTACCTAGTATCAGCTTATTTCAGTCTTTAACATTCTTGATAAATAAGTTACTTATTGATAAAATAATAATATCTTACTTATATGAAAAAGAGATCAAGAACAGATTTTCATTGGGGAAATTTCTAGCTTCCGTATAATAGAGACTTTCCAAATGGTATATTAGTTAAAGCAGAAGAGATAGGAATAGAATGATATCAATGGATGAATTGATTGGATAAATGGATGAGCTGGAGGGGTAATAAAATAATAATAATAATACTTATGTAATATTTAAGTGTTTCACAATTATTCTCACGATAACTCTATTTGACAAATGAGGAAACTGAGGCAGATAGAGGTTTTTTTTAAAAAAGTTTCACCTAAGGTGATGGTAAATGTCTGAGGTTGGGGTTGAACTCAGATCTTCCTGAGTCTAGGTCCAGCAATCTTTCTATTGTGCCAGCCTGTTGCCTAATGAAGGAGCTGGGCCAAAGAGGACAGACATAGTATTATAAACCTCTAGTATCAGGACAGCAGAATAAAAAGTGTCACAAATAATCTTACTTCATAATTTCATTTTACAACACATGAGAATACCAAAGCTTAGCAGCATGTAGGAGAATTTGTGTGATTTTTCATCTGACCACTCTTCTTAAAAGCTAGTTTTGGGCAGAAAAGCACCCTTGTTTTTTAATAATTAAACAGCACTCCTCTTCATGGCAGTTCATTCCATTAACAAGAAGAATATGCTTCAATACTCTTACAGAAATTGACTACGTACCAAAAGGTAAGTCACTTGGCTTGTCAGGACCAAGGATAAGCACACTGGGACTATGTGAAGATCTGAAGTTCAAATCTGACACCAAACATTTACTACCTGTGTGATCCTGGGGAAGTAACTTCACCCTGTTTGCCTCAGTTTCCTCATCTATCAAATGAGCTAGAGAAGGAAATGGCAAACATTACAGTATCTTTGCCAAGTCTACTCCATATGGGATCACAAAGAGTCAGAAACAACTGAAAATAGTACATAACTACAAAATGAACATGTTGGACTCATTGATCTTTGAGACCTCTTTCAGTCTTTATAACTCAGTCCATGAAATATTTTTTACTCGTGTCCTGAGACTGAAATGTTCCATCCAGCCAATCAATCTGTCCACTGTTTGTGAACATGTCAGAGGGAAGATAATCCCAGAGAATGCTCCTGAACAGTTGATTGATTTGGTTTCTACACACCAGACAAGTGAAAAAAGCCCTTGAGGAGGGTCAATTGCAGTGAAAAAGTATGCCAGATGCTTTACAGATGTTATCTCTAGCCTCATTGGCAGATGGACATCCTATGAACAGTGCATTTGACTTATGCCAATTATGGGGGCTGTGGATGGTGTGGTAAGGGTTCCTGTCGAACAGAAGCTTCTGAGGAAGGTGGCAAACAAGAAAGAAGCATTGACAAAAAGATCATGGGAAATAGCATAGATGTAGTGGACAAGTTGAAGTTGTTTCAGACTCAATAGAAGAGACAAACTTACAGTGAGTGCGTGCAGTAAAAGGACAGTCCTTTCCAAGAATCTAGTTCTTGCCCTTGTATGATGCCTTTATTATAGTGGAGCCACTCATACCTTGGCTAAACAGTAGAAATTTACTTAGAGGCAACTTTTTTTTAATAGAGGAAGAATAAGTCACTTAAGGAATAATGAAGCATTCCACTGACAAGGATAACAAGATTTGAGCTTCCTTGTTCTAATCAGAGACCTATGTTTGTGTGTATGTGTGTGTGTTTTTAATTTTTACTGCCAAAAATTGATGAAATAATTCCATAACATAAAGCTTGATTAAAGTGGCAATTAAAATGGAATTGATCTGATGTCTCCTTCTTAAAATTACTACATGGGAAAAATTTACATCTTTATTTCCTTCAGAAAGCCCTTAGTCTGTGGTGTTGATTAGAAAAATATTGAGAACAATAATCATTTTTCACCAATGTGAGCATTTAATATGGAGTAGGGAGCTTGCACTTACGGTGTTATTCCATTTTCCACAGAAGGCTGCCTTTCACATTACTGCTTGCTATCAGCGTATTTCATGTCACTCCATCACACTGTCTTTCCTTCAAAGTCTACATTTGTTGGAGCAGATGGAAAGTTAGTTTAAATTAATTGAAAGCATGCTGTGCACAGCTTGTGGTGACGTGAACACGTAAGGAAGAAAGGCAGATACAACCAATTCCCTTTCTAAGATACCTATAATAGAAAGTAGGAATCTCTTGGGGGAAAATATATCCAGAAATTATGCCTTTTGAAAGCAATATTGCTTTCATCTTGAGAAAAAGGGAGGTGAAATTGGTTGGATACACATGGTTTGAAAAGAAAATCTATAGTTTTTTTTTAATATTAGATAAAAGCCATATGCAATGGAAAGAATTCTGGTCATAGAATCAGGAGAGCTTTGGGTTCAAACCTAAGCTCTGACACTTGCTAATTGTGTAGAAGAGTAACTTTAATTCTGATTGGACTCAGTTTCCTAACCTGAAAAATGAATGATAATACTGTCATTGATTGATTCTTAGAGTTTTTGTGGGACAAATACTTTGCATCAATTGATCAATTAACAAGCATTTAATAAGTATCCACTATGTGTCAGAAACCAATAAAAGGGAAACAGTTATTCAAAACTTTAACACAATATAAAAAATAAGGGTTTTAATTTGTTTTGCTAATTAATCAGTTTCTGGGAATACCTAGCATTCTAAAGGATAGAGGTGAAAACTCTGGGGATCCCTTTTCTATTCTGTAAAATAAGAAATGACATGACATCCAAGGTTTCATCCAGTCCTGATAGTGAATATTTCTATATATTTTTTGTTCTACTACTACCTAATGAATATAAGAAGACATAAAATTCCAAGTTTATGACACTATGTTCCTTCTTTCAGGAAGAAACCTATTTTCTGGGTCAAATCTTAACTGCTTCCACTATAAATGTTTGCAGAAAATATTTATGAATAAGTTGATAGTCATAAATAAAAAAGGAGGGGAGATTTAACTTCTATTCAACTAGTGTCACTGATGCCATAGTTCCATATAAGCAAAACCTTTGGAGGAAATAAAACTGATAATTTAGAGAACCTTGGATTGACACTCAGGAGACCTGAGTTCTAAAACTGGTACAGCCATTGACTTGCTATGTGACTGTAATGGTGATGATATTTGAAGATCCCTTTGTATTGGAAAGCTGACAGATACTTAACACCTAGTTTCAAATTAAGCCTCTGTAAAGAAACAGGAGGTATGATCCCCTGTTGCTGACATAACAGGAAGGGGCTGAACATAGAGGAGCTAATACCTATATAAGTAAGAACACAAGCTGGAAAGACAGAATTTCCGAGGTAAGCATTGTGGAGTTAGGGCAGCTGTTGCTGGGGAGGGAGAGAGAGAATTTCAGCAAGCATTTGGAGGCTGGGCTGCTACTGCTGGACTGAAGACTGAACTGAGAATTGAGAAGAACTGAGAAGAGAAATGAGAACTGAGAACTGAAAAAAAGACTAGAACTTGTGGTGGCAAGTCTTCCAAGGGCCACCTGGAGCTGCCAAAGACTGAGGAAACATGACTGTGGTGCCGGTATTTTGTACAAATGTCGTTGAGGCTTTGTTCATGTGTATTAATGTGATTGTGGCTTTGTTAAGCCTTGCTTTCCTTGGAACAGAGACTGTGAAGGATTTGAGATGGACTCAAGGTGGAACAGGAACTGCACAGAGAGCTGGACAAGTAACTGGGAACTGTCTGCCTTTGAACCCAGGTGACATGTTGGTGGATTCAGGTAGGAACTACCTACCTCAAGTCAAGATGAAAAGACCTCTCCATGGATACTGAGTAGGCAAGCCTCCTTAAGGATGATTGAATGATTGATTTACTAAATGATTGTACTTTGTTGAAAACTATATGACCACTTTGGTGAAAACTCTGTGGCCATTTCATTGATAAGTTGTTGAGTTGTGACATGGTGAATCCTGTATTTTGATTTTCTGTAATCAGTTGCAACATTGTAAGTGCTGTACCTTGATTTTCTGTCAATGTTTTGCTCTGATTTGTTATTGAATAAACAGTTTGCTACACTATGCAATCAGAACTTTGAAATCTGTTTACAGCAGCAGTCCTCTGGAAAGTTACTCGTGCATTGCTTTATGGTGACCTTGGGCATATCACCATCCTTCTTTGGGATTTTTTAACTCTGAAATTCTGTGGTAACCTCTATTTCTTCTACTCAATAGTGAGGGAAGTGGGTTTGATGGCATATACACTCCCTTTCAGAGCTAATGCTCTGAGAAATTATGTTGCTTCCTGCTAAGAAGGCAGCATGGCATCAAGGTTGGAAGCTGTCACCAGAGATGTATCTTTCAAGATGTTTATTTCATTCAGTTTGGTTTGGTTTGGACAGAGGCTGTGTAAATCCTTTCTGAATAATATCTGCTGATATCCTTGCTCAAGGGAACAGAGATTCATTAGAATTATAGAATGGTAAAGCTGAAAGAAATCTTAAAGATGCTCTACTCACAAGAAAAAAAATGTACTTCTCAAGTACAAAGTGAGGAAGGCATAAATAGATGCTAGTTTATCTGAAGAAAAGATTCAAAGGACATATATGAAAAAAAATTCAAACTTAAACCACACTGAATCATTAGGGTTCAAAAGAAGCAGAGAGACACCATAGTCAACTAATCAGAAAGCATTTATTAAGCACTTATTATGTTCCAGGATCTGGTCTAGGTTCTAGGGATACAAAGACATACATGAAATTGAATCACACAAAGCATTAAGAGTCCTTAATATGGTTTCATTTGTACAGGGAACTCTCAGGAAAGGAAACTTCCTCTTCAATTTAAGTGACCAACTCTTTTGCAACTAGAGTCTTAGAAAAGCGTCTACAATATGAAAGATAAAATGCTTTGACCTCATCACACAATGTCTATTAGTGATCTAGATAAACTCCGCTTTTCTAAGTTTTGAAGCCTATTCTCCTTCTGCTACAGTAGTCCCATTTCTATAGCTAAAATACATTTCTCAAAAGTTTTAGTGCCATTTTAAACTTGAGCTGAAGTTTGAAATAGCACTAAGAATTTTCAGACAGCCTGTAAACGCCAAATAAATGTAAGATATGTGATATTTACTAATATGTGGATATTTTCTTTTCCTCTCCCCTTCACTATAGAATGCAAAGTCAATGAAATCAAGAACTGTAGTGCTTTCTCTTTGTATTACTAGTGTCAAGCTCAGAACTTGAAGCATAAAAGATATGTAATAAACGCTTATTGCCTTGAGTTGAATTGACCTCTTTCCTTCCATATTATTTTTTGTTCCATTTAGATTCAATAAACATTTATTAAATATTTACTAATTGTAAGGTTCCCAGTTAGGCTCTGGGAATTCTGAGGTGTAGATGACATAATATAATAGGTAACATAAAACATAGACACAGCACCTGCCTTTAATCTTGTGTTCCAGCTATTGCCTCTATCCTCCCCTGTCATAGATGTCTGGGGTAGAAAAGTGATACAAACACCATGACTTTTAATCAGTATCGCAAGGCACTTTATTACCTAATTTAGAACTAACTGAGGGAATCAGGTTACCCAACAAATCCAATCCATTTTCTTGGAAACATCTGATAAAATCGTTTGCCATCCCATCATGGGTAAAATATGTATCTTTCTAAATCCTTCCTTCACAAAACTTTCCCTAACTTATCACAGCCAGGAGCTCATAATTGTTACATTTGACTTCTGTTTAATTATCTACACATGCCAAAATCCTATAATTTATTCATTGCTGGGTGTCCTGACAGGTAGTTAGATTAAGTGTGCACACTGTCTTCTCACTACTCATTCCTCTATGCACACATTCCAAATTCTTGTGTTGTACTCAGGGATTTGATTGAAATACTTGAGGTCCTTCCCTTGACTGACATTGGTGCTTTCTGTGGTAAGAGATATGTCCTGTTGCCCTAACAGTTCCTTCAATTATTTCCCACTCAGTATATATATATATATATATATATGGTAGCTGAATGCACTATATCAAAAACACGACATTAACATAATGCAGTATATACTTACTTCAGCTTAACAAACAATACTGTATCAATGTTACCTAAACACATTATATATCATAAGCAATTTGAGACATATTGGAGTCTCCATAAGCCAACCATAATTATACATAAGTAGACACATTGTGTAAATTTTAAGTTTCCCTCCATCCTTTCCAACAAAAAGTAAATACTAGTTTTATCTACAAAATAAACTGTTCTTTGCTCTTATGTCAAGCCACCCTAAACCCTGCCACGATAAGAATCTCTTATTTTTAAATAGTAATTTATTTTTACAATTACATGTAAAGACAATTTTTAACATTTAAAAAAAATTCCACTCCAAATTTATATCCTTTTCTTCCTCCCACCTCTCCACTTCCTAAAATGGTAAGCAATTTTATAAAAGTCATATATATATATACATATATATGCAATTAATGTAAAACATATTTCCACATTAGTCACATAACATTGTCTCTTACCCAGTACACAGGGAAGTATGAATCCAACTGGAATGCAATAAGTGAAAAAGGCAAATCAAGACAAGTTGCTATATGGAATTTGAGGAGGAATAGAGCACCTTCAACAAACAGGAGTGGGGTGATCAGGAAGATAAAAACAGAGAACACCTTCACAGAGGAGGTAGGCCTTGAAGGAAAAGGATTTGTGGCAGACAGGATATAGAATGGGTGTATTCAAAGTATCCAAGATGCCACAGAGGAAGGATAGAATAGAAAAAAATCAGAGAATAGTTAATCAGGTGTTGCTAGAAAGTATACTGTGAACAGGAGTTATGTGGAACAAGTGTTAGGATGAATAGGTAGTCTGGGATTGGAGTTCTCTATGGAAATAAGGAAAAGATCATTTAGAACTAAAATGCAGGGGCCTTTAAATACCATACTGAAGAGTTTGTATTTCTATCTGTTGGAGGCAACAAGGAGCCATTGAAGATTTCTGAACAAAGGAGTAAGAATTCAATTTGAAGATTATTTGCTGGTAATGTGGAGAATGAGGTATAGAAGAAAGAGGAAGGAGATAGGAGCAATAATTTGGAACTTTTCTCTTTTTTTACAATAGAAAGTATGTGATAACTAATGAGAATTGGAACTATGTTGGTCGTGATGTGAGAGGTGAGAAGGAAAGAGGTGAGAGAACTACTTAGTAGGGATGCAGCATGGTAGGGTGGAAAGAACAATTTCTCTCAAGTGAGAGGTCCTTGGTTCATAATCCCATCTCTGAAGTCTCCTACCTACATATGTGATTTTTGGAGAGGACATTTAATCTGCTTGGGCCTCAATTTCTTCAACTATAATGAGGGTCTTTATGGCTTCCAAGGACCACTGAAGCTCTATTTCTATTATGTTATGAACTGGATAGATGGGCAGCTGATTGAGGTCATCCATCAATATGCTTGCATGTGTGTGTGTATGTATGTGTGTGTGTGTGTGTGTGTGAATATCTTAAGCAGAGCAGTAAATAAACAATTAGTTGGATCAATAATTAAATAGAATATGAAAGTCTGGTTAGATCATTTTTGGTTAATTATGTAGTGCTTTCAATCATCACAAGTCACTTTTGATTCAAAGCTGATCACTGTAAGAACAATATTTTCTACATTAACCAATCAGCAAATACATGATATTATATGACTTGAGTGATACACTTAAACTCAAGAAGCAAACTCTTAAAACATCAACTAAATCATACACAGGTCATGATTTCATTATCATGTCTTCTTATGGGATTTCTCAAAATTGTGAAATCACATATCCTTGATACATATATCACATATCCTTCATGTATTTATGCTATTCAACTTAAAGTCATGGAATTCAATTGCAATTCAACCAACATTTATTAAACACTTATGGAAATTAAAAATGACATTTTTTCCTGTCCTCAAGGTTCTTACATTCTAATGTGGAAATACAATATATGCACAGAAAAGCAAATATACATATATACATATATATATATACACATACATACACACGTATGTATATATACAGAGTTATATAAAGTATTTTCAAGAGAGAGAAATGTTTAACAACTGAAAAATCAAGAAAGGTTTTTATATGGGATGTGGCACTTCATCTGTGCTTTGAAGGAAACTGGATGATCCTATGAGGCAGAGATGAGAACAGAATAAATACCAAACATAGAAAATCACAAATAGAGAAAATAAAATATTATGCTTCAAGAATAGCTAACACAATCATTTAACTGAAATGGATAAGTACACAAAGGAATTGACTGAAAAAGTACATAGGGGACATAGCATGGAAGACTTCAGATAACAAGCTGAAGATACTGTATATTATTGCAAAGGCAACAGAGAATCATTCAAGATTTTTGAGAAAGGGAGTGTTGTGGGCAAATCTTTGCTTTAGGAATATCAGTTTGCTAGAGATGTGGAATAGAATTTGAAAAGGAGAAAACTGGTGAAAAAGAAGATCAATTATGAACCTATCATCTAAGTGAGAGATAATGATGTTCTGAAATAATGCAGAAGTTGTATGAATGAATAGAGGGTAGAGATGCAAGAGATTCTATGTAGCTAGAATCAATACCATGATCCCAGAAGAACCAAAATTGTGGTAGACCCAAATGTTAGTGGAAAAAGTGAGTAGTGAGAGTAAGTAGGCTTCAGTTTATTTGGGGGTTTGTAAATGGTATAAAAGATAAATAATGGTATATATGTTTAGAAAGGAAGATGATCTGGGAAATTAGAAAGCTGAAATCTAGAGGAGATGTTTTAAGGTCAATTAGCTCACTCTGTCACTTGATAGATATGGAAATTGATCCCAGACATTAAATGGCTTTCCTAAGGTCACATAGAAAGTTAGAATCAGAGATGAGATTTGAATCCAGCTCCTTTGACTCCAAGTCAATTTCCCCCTATTTTAGGCTAATCATGTCGAGCAAGAACAGAAAATGTCATATAGACAGTTTGAGCAATTTACAGCAATCCATGAAATACTAAAAGGAGTGTTATATATTACATATAGCACTGTATTTCATGTTAAGAACATATGTACTTGAATCCTACCTCTGCGACTTACTATTGATTGGCATGACTGTGAGCAGGTAAATTAGCCTCTCCAGACCTCGGTTTCTGCATCTGTAAAATGAAGAGGTTGGAATTGATGACCCAATGTGTAACTAATGTACTTTTAACTCTAAAATTATGACTCTATAATTCCCTAAAATAAAAAACATCCAGAAAAAGCTTTTAGCATATTAAGAGGATTTTCTATCAAAAATTTATTTGAAATAATGAACAAGAATTAGACAAAATGAGAAGCATTTGTGATCTTCAGCAGCTGAGGAAGAATACATATGCTGATATGAAGCAGAGTCATAAGAATAGATACGAATTAATAATTATTTGTATGTAATGGGTGAAGTGGAAAGGATAATGCAAGCTTATTCTGAGCTTTCAAGCACTGGTGTTTGGGAGGATAGAAGTATGATAAACAGAAGAGGACATTTAAAGGTTGCTTAGATCTAGGGGGAAAAATGAGTTCTGTTTTAGAAATGTAAAATCTGGAGTGCCATTTGTACATTTAAGTTCAGAAGTATAGTAGAGTAAAATTTTACTTGTATATAGATGTGGGAGACTTCTGCATGATAGCAATTATTGTGGCTGTGGAAATATGTGAGAATACGAAGGGTCAGAGAAGAGATAGAATATGTAAGGATACTTGTAGATTGCATGTTGAATTAGAAAATCACATTTATTTATAAGTTATTATTTATATATCAACTCATTAAATCAGACACAATTCATATTTTAATCTACTTCAGGCCCCATTTGGGAGTGTTGGGAGTACATGTGGTTCATGGACTCCCTCTTTCATGCCTCTGGCATAGTGGCTAGAGAGCTAAACTTAAGTCGGTAAGAAATGAGTTCAAATTCTTCCTCAGATCTTTATCAGCTTCATAATCCTGGGAAACAATTTAATCTCTTTGGGCCTCAGTTTCCTCAGCTGTAAAATCTAAATAATAACACCTAACTTCCAGGGTTGTTAGGCAGATCAAGTATAGGAACATATGTGAAGGACCTTGCAAACCTTAAAACACTACACAAATGCTAGAAGTTAATATGATCACTATTATTGTTATCCATATTTAGTCTGATCTAGCACAAATGGAACATTCAAAGTCACTGAATTAGCTTTATTTTTTTATAAGATAATCCCTATCTGTCTGTAGAATTAGAAGAGTGAGGGGGAGGAAGTAATTTCAAAGGAAAATCCTCTGAAGAAATTGTGTGTTCAGAGTGTATTTGAAATAGAAAAGACGATTACTAATATATCAACTCAGGGATTATTCTGCTTTGGGTATATGGGAAGCAAATTCTACGGGCAGGTGGAGGCAAGTGACTGACCCCTTCCTAGGGAGCGGAGCAGAGAATTTGAAGGCCATGGATTTTATGTTGATGCCTGGAGAGTAATAACAGTATTTGAACTTCTTTCCTAGGTATCCTGAGTGGATGAACCTGAGGCAGTTATAATTATGTTTATCTTGTTGGTTTAGTGCCAAGGATCAGTAGTCTCCATATGGGAAAAGAAGATGCTCAGGGAGAAGTCAACAAACCCAGAGCCAGGATATGAGCATACTCAGTGGTGGATAGAAAAAGCTTATGCATCTATGTGTGGTGGTTTTATGTCAGAATCACCACTAATACCATGGAAACTGTCTACTTGTTCCCAATCACTTTAAAAGATTTCCTTTGAGTCATGAGAACCCTGTGGGAACAAGTATTTCACATCCTGCCGTGACTTCTTTTGAAGTTAATACAACAGTAGATTGTCCCAAGGCAAAGTATAGGCGATCCTTCCCTGTTTTTCCTTCAGAAGATGTAATAAATTATTTCAGCGCACAGGGATAGACAATGAAGCCTAGAGACAAATCTCCTGGCTTAGAGTTATTTCAGGCCTGTGGAATGCTGGAGTGTTGTGGTACATAGGCTTGTCTTCCCGTTTTCATCCCTAGGTGGGTGAGGGTTCTCCAACTCACAAATCATTGTTTGGGCGGGGGGTGGGGGAAAAGGTTCTAGAAGAGAAACAATTCTATTGGCAATGCAGCAGGGAAAATGATGACTAGGAGTCAAATGGAGATCTTCAGTCCCTGGGAGAAACCTATGTTAAAACTAGCCCAGTCCTACTTTTCTTTTTTTTTTCATTTTGGGTGTTTGGGACTCCTTGGTCATGGGTGCCTTAACTAACATGAGATTCAAGCTACATGTACTTCTTAGACTAAAATGAGAGAGGTGTTAGTGAAGCAATCTCTGAAATGCCCCAATAACATTAAGAGGGTTATTTGGGAGAGAAAAAAGAGACTGATGCTCAAATTAACTGATTGTGGGAAAGGGAAGCTTTTAAACATTCTGTGGCTCAAAGAGACTGGGAGGGATATAAAGAAGTGACCCCAACTAGAACTTGGCAAATGAATAAACCAAAGGAAAAACACCAGGTTTTACTTTTTGGTAGCACCCACCAGTAGCATGGAGAAAAGTCTACAGTGAAGAAGAGACAAACTAAGGAGCAAATAGTAAAGTAAAATATGAAGGACTGGACCTGTACACCTGAAAACTCAGACTGAATAGGTGGGAGCAGCGTAAAAAGAAAAACAAAGGTTATAGCCTGAAAGATGAGTAAGGATAAAAACTCCGATGAATTAGAAACAGGATATATCAGAGAGAATTTCAAGCAAGGAAGGAGTGGGAAAAGAGAATGGTGGGGAAGCAGATATTTGAATCCATAGAAAGAAAAGAGTACACTATGAATGAAATGGAGTAGAGATACTTTTTTTTTAAAGGAAATTGGGGTTAAGTGACTTGCCCAGGGCCACACAGCTAGTAAGTGTTTGAGGATACATTTGAACTCAAGTCCAGTTGACTCCAGGACTGGTGCTCTATCCACTATGTCCCCTAGCTACCTCAGGGTACTTTCAATAAGAAAAAAACATTGCATTTAGGCAAAATAAAATCCTGTTGATAAACAGAATTGTACATTAATGTAAGGAATTTGATTATGTACAGAATGCCATTTCTCTTTCTAAGGCCTTCCTGGGTGACCTCAATAACTAACTACTCTCCTGAACAATAGAGGTTCTGGGGGAAGAGAAGATGAAGTTTAGAATTCTGTTGAGGTTCAGAACCTTTTGAGGTTCAAATTCTTCTGGAGAGAAAGGCAGGCAGCTATGCAGAGAAGACACAATATCCAGAAAGCTATCTACAATCAGTAAGTGTCCCAAACAAACTATTGAGAGAAATTCAACACATTTCCCCTAGTTAGGGACCACAGTCAAAATAGAGGTAATAACATCTGATCCATTGATGCCACTGTGGAAAAGCATATGATCATCGAATGAGTGTAATAAAATGGGGAATGAGGGAGAGGTAGGATTAGAAAAGGCATGAGAAAAAATAACAGCAATGGAGAACAATATGCTCAGTGATGAATTTGACTATTTTCGAGGTCCTGAGTAGAGGACTTGCCTATACCTAGATCTGGAAGATCTGGAAGAAAATGTGAAGACTATATGTTGGCTCATCCTCTGGAGATGATTTATAAATAGTCTACTGAAAACAACTGATGCCTCCACTTACTTTCTTCTCACTTCTTTCTTAACTCTTTGGAGTCTTGCTTCTGACTTCATCCTTCAATTGAAACTACTTTCACCAAAGAGACCAGAGATTTTAAATTGACAAATCTAATCCTTTTTGATTTCTTTTTTCTTTTTTTTTTTTGCAGGGCAGTTGGGGTTAAGTGACTTGCCCAAGGTCACACGGCTACTTTGTGTGTGTGTGTGTGTGTGTGTGTGTGTGTGTCTTTGTGTGTGTTAAGTGTCTGAGGCCAGATTTGAACTCAGGTACTCCTGACTCCAGGCCCGGTGTTCTCTTCACTGTGCCACCTAGCCGCCCCGATCCTTTTTGATTTCTTTGCAGCCTTTGACACTCTTCATTACCCTCATCTCTTTAACACATTCTCTCTGTTTTCATGATACTATTCTCTCTGAGTTCTACCTCCTTGTCTGACTGATCCTTCTTACTCTCATTTACTGAATCATCACCCACACTAAATGTCCGTTATGCAAAGATTTGTCTTGGCCACCTTTTCCCTCTGTAACATTATTCTTGGTGATCTCATCAGTTCCCTTGATTTCAATACATATTCATATTCTGATGACTTTCTTTCTGATGACTTTCAATATTTAGCTCTTACCTCCACTGACCTCTAGGCTTGACTCCTTATTTGACATCTCAAACAAGATGCCCCATAGACATCTTAAATTTTTTATGCCCAAACATTAATTCATCATCTTTTTCCAACTTCTACTCTTTCCTAAATTTCCTATTACTGTTGAGAACATCACCATCCCATCCTCCAAGTGACGCAGGAATGTAACCAAGGTGTCATCTTCAAATTTACACTCTCTCTCACCTTCCATATTGCTTGTGGCAAAGTCCTCTTGAGTCTACCTTCATAACTTCTTTAATACACACTCACTTCTCTCCTCTGACACTGCCACCATCTTGGTGTAGGTCAGCATCACTTCATTGCTGGACTACTGCAATAGGTTGTTGATTGATCTTTCAGCTTTGCCTTTCTCCACTAAAATTCATCTACCACTCAACTCATATTGATTTGTTCTAAAATGTAGTTTTGACTATGTTATCTCCTATTTAAAAAATTAAGTGGCAGAGCCAAGATAGCGGCATAGAAGCAGCAAGGTCCCGCAGCTCCCACACAACCAGCCAAAATATCCATAAAACATGACTGTCAACAAAATCTAGTACTCTCAAACTCACAAAAATACAGAAAACACATCTCCTGCTGAAGGTAGCTTGGAAAGAGGGGCTCACCACGGCAGGCCGGGAGCCAAGGCCAGCCCAGCCTGAAACGGAAACGTGGCCAGACCCCAGGGTGGCTGGAGGAGTCGAGCCGCAGCCAGTCTACAAGAGAGAAGATCTACAACACCTGTAGCAATGCCACATCTACCAAGGCGTGAAAAACAAGGACTAGAGAAAGGCAGCTCAACAGCAGGGGCTCATCTCACAGGCTGGCAGGCCGGGAGCTGAGACCAACCCAGCTAGAAACCGAAACCATGGCTAGTCTGGAGGAGCCGTGCCTCCCAAGCCACAGCATGAGTCTACCCTGGGGAGCAGATCTACAGCACCTGGAGGGATTTTCACATCTAGCAAGCCAGGATTACAGAAGGTCAGTGAAAGTGGAACTTTGAAACTGAATTTGGGGAAGGAAAAGCAGTTCGGCCAACCTGCCCCCAGGGCAAAGAAACAGTGGGGGGAAGGACAGGAAGTGCTGTAACCAGCAGCTGCACCCACTGGGCTGATTCAGAGACCCTGGCCTGCGGACTCCACAGGGGGGCTGAGTCAATTGATCAGGGCCAAGTTCTCTTGTGTTGAGAGGCCTGGCTCCAGATTGTGGTCTTGAGTGGTGGTCCTGGGGTGCTATCTCAGCAAGCCAAAGCTGGGGGGGGGGGCTGCAACACCTCCCTTATAGCTCCAGCAGTGGGGAAAACCTCAGCGATTTGGAACAGAGCTTTCCCCCCTGGAAGCAGAGTTCCACAAAGCTGAAAACAAACAAACAAACAAACAATTAATTGGCTGGCCAACATGAGGAAAAAGAAGCAAAATAAGAACAGCAATAAAACTCTAGAATCCTTTTTTGTGGACAAAAAAGATCAAAGCATGGAACTGTAGGAAGACAACACAGTCGGAACTCCCACACCAAATGCTTCCAAGACACTGGAAGAATGCCTAGAGGCTATAGATCGACTGAAAAAGGACTTTGAAAAACAAATTAGAGAAGTGGAGGAACAATTGGGAAGAGAAATGAGAATGATGTGAGAAAATCATGAAAAGAGTCAACAATCTGACTGAAGAAAACAACACTTTAAAAAATAAATTAACTCAAATGTCAAAAAGGCCCAGAAAGCCAATAAGGAGAAGAATGCCTTAAGAAGTCAAATTTGCCAGATGGTAAAAGAATCTCAAAAGCATTCTGAAGAGAATAATTCTTTCAGAATTAGAGTGGAGCAAGTGGGAAGCTAATGACTTTATAAGAAACCAAGATACTATTGAACAGTTACAGAGAAATGAAAAAAATTGAAAACAATGTGAAATATCTCCTTGAAAAAACCACTGACCGTGAAAATAGATCCAGGAGAGACAATTTGGAAATTATTGGTCTACCTGAAACCCATGACCAGATTAAGGACTTGGAAAGCATCCTTCAAGAAATCCTCAAAGAAAATTGCCCTGATGTTTTAGAATCAGAGGGCAAAATAGAACTTGAAATAATTCACCCATCACCACTTTAAAAAGATCCTCAAAAGAGGACTAGAAATGTTATTGCCAGGTTCCAGAATACCCAGTTAAAGGAGAAAATATTATAGGCTTCCAAGAGAAAACCATTTGAATACTGCGGAAGCACTATCAGGATAACCCAGGATCTGGCAGCTTCTACACTGAGGGATAGAAGGGCCTGGAATATGATATTTTGAAGATTAAGGGA
>CM053595.1:160802073-160825742 GCA_028646575.1 Pseudocheirus occidentalis
AACCAGGAAAAATTTGTACACAGTCACAGATACATCATATGTGTAATGACCAACCTTGAAAAACTGGACTATTCTCAGCAGTGCACAGTTAAAAGACAACGCTACAAGTCTCGGGATGGAAGGAGATGTCTACATTCAGAGAAAGATCTAGAAAGAACAGAGTTTAAATGGAGACTGAAGCAATACATGCTGTCATTCTTTTCTATGTTTGGTTTTGTTTCCTTTTTCCCATTGTTCACTCCATTGGTTACAATGCTTCTATACAATCAGACTATTGTACAATGTGAAAAAGTTTGCCAATATTGTAAACTAAAAGTAAACAAACAAGTCAATAAAATTTAAAAACTTCAAAAAAAGAAAAGAAAAAAATGCACACACACACATATTTTAGGGTAGCATGTCAATCTTTAGAAATCAACCTATCAAGTAGAATCTATTTAATAACTGCTCTCTGCCAGGCAATGTATTAGATGCCAGAGATACAAAGATAAGAAATAAGACGGTCTTTATCTTCAGGGCATCAGTCAATAAACCATCTTCACACAACTTCTAGGCATTTATTCATTCTTCTTTATCTTGGAATTGTCTTTGGAATACTTTCCCTGGTAACTGTTCCTTTCTTAGAAACTGGCTTCTGTTTCTGACTGAGATCACCCTTTCTAAGAGTTCAATTTGACAACTGGTATTACTACCCCTCACTGAGATCAGACATTTCAATATGCAACTAAAGTTTGAATTTTAACAGCTGATCAAAAGAAATATAATAATAACTCGCATTACAAAAGGCAATATTTATATGAGTTTAATATTTAAAAGTGCTATGTATGTATAAATATTTGTGTGTATACATATGTGTTTACATATATGTATATGAGTATATATCTATGTGTATATGTGCACTGTGTGTATGTGTGTAAGGTATGTGAGTGTGTATGTATGTGTGTGTGTATGTGTGTGTAATAAAGCAGTGATCGCTAGGTTAAGCAGTAGCCATAACATTGGTCATGGAGTCAAGAATGGAGTTCAAACCCTACCTCAGGTACTTATTATTCGTGTGATCTCCTACAAGTCTCTTGGCCTCTTTTTTTCTCATCCCTAAAGTGGACATGATAATAATGATAATAATGCCTGACTGTGACTATGATTGGTATCTCTTTTTCCTCATCTTCCCCCACAATTTCCAATGTTATCAAGCTCTCTTTCCCCTTGATCCTATTTATAAATTCTCTTGGGGAAAAAAAATCTGAAACTCATTTATAATAGAGTGTAAGTGAATTTTAAGGCTATATAGATAGAGAATTGACCTCATAATCAGGAAGACCAGTGTTCAGGTCCTCTTTCTATGCAAACTGGTTGTGTGACCCTGGGCAAATCAATTAACCTCAATCCTCCAGCCAACTCTCTAAGACTATAATTGTATAGTAGGTGCTGAGCTTAATAGAGCAAAGCAATTTTCTCATTGGGGCTTTCCTATTATAATGAAATAAAAGGTCTGGAAAAAAGTCACACATACATATATTTCTCCTGGCATAGGTATTTGGGGAGAGCAGGACTAAATTTAGGAACAACATGAATGATCTGTTAACGATATGTTTTCAGGCATCCATCAAATTGTAGGGGTAACTGAATGGATATGAAGGGAGGCTTTCTTGACACCCCTGAATTTATATTATCTGGGCTTTCTGACTTTTCCTGAGGCCAGACTGTTGGTGGAGAATGAGCATATCCTATGCTGCTCCTGGAGCTTGTCTTGTTATTGCTATAATGAAGAGACTGTTCAATGAGCCTGAAATTTATTGTTTTAGCCCCAATAAAATGCCCATTTGGCCTGGGCTTAAATAGATCTCACTGGCCTGCTGATGGGTTAATGATTGCACAGTGATCATGCTACATGATTGTCCATGCAAAGCCTAAGAGTCCATATGGAGGTTACCTGGAAGCTCTTCCTTATAACCAAAGATAAAACAAGTTTCAAGAGGGGCTGGGACAGGAGGCTATTTGGATCAAAGAATGGTAAGAAATCCATTGCTTATCACATTCTACTTTAGCATATAAGGGAAAGAGGGCACAGTGTCCCTTCCTCCTCTTTAAATCTAACCAACATGTGAGGTCTGGTACCTGCCCTACTTCTGTCTTCATTTACAAAGTGTCTATTCTTATTCAAATGAGAAGAGGGAGGATAGACCCTTCCTAGGGTCTATCTGAAACAACTGATATTTCCATACCTTGCAGAGATGAAGACGAGACCTGGATAGACTTGTTGTTTATGCTGTGAAAGTGAAGGGGCTGCCTCAGTTGCTGTGAAAGCTTGTTACTCGCTTTCTTGACAGCTAGGCTTATTTTGAACAGTAGGGAAGAGGGAGATATTCTTTGGGCATTTGGAAATTGAGAAAACACTACTCAAAAGGAGCCTTGAGTAATGTATCTTTTTTATTGTTAAAGACACTTTTGAAAATCTACTGAGACCAAAAAATAACATTGATTCTCTGTGTTTTGTATGCACATTTTCTTTTTTAGCCCAAGCTAATGTAGGAATAAAAGGAATTTTGGAATGTTTGTCTTCCCTGTGATGATGATTGGGTTTTATAACATGAATGGGGTGGGACCAGTTTAAAGCCTTCTTCTCAGTGCATTCAGGAGAGCTATGGGACTAAGCTCTTGGTAGGTGGCTGCTATGGCAGTTTATAAAGTAGGCTATCAAGTCCTAAACCTGGTCTTACCCACTCCCTACTTTAGCTTATGGTTGGCATATGCAAAATTGGTGGGCTGCTTAGCCCATATATGAAGAGAACACTGGTCTTGGACTCAGAGAACCTGAATTCAGATCTTACATTTGATACCTATTTAGTTTATGAACCTAGACGAGTCACTTAATCAGTGTGAGCATTATTTCACTCAACTGTAAAACAAGGGGATTGGACTAGGTGGCCAGTGTCTCAAAATATGTGTTTAAGCATTTATTCAGCATCTATTATATTCCAGAGTGGATACAAGTCATACACAATCCTCAGCACTACGGTTATCCCTTCCACATCACAAGGGTTAGGGGTGCAGGGCTCCTGCAGCCTGGAAAATTCACTAAAATTGTGAGGCTCTCCCCTCACACTAGAGAAGTTTGATTTTTTTTCCTTTTTATTTTCTGAGGTGTTTTACCGTACCTTATTGTAAAAACTGGGTTAAGTATTTGGTCATAGGCTCTCTGTCACCTGCTGGTCTTTGTGTGTCATCAGTGGCTTCCTTAAAACTAATAACAAGTTCCCATTTAATTTCTTACGCCAACCTGCCGTATACGAAAACTGATTGGGAAACTCTAGATGTGGAAGGGATCATTATAGTTATACAGAGAAAGGTAAAAGGCAGTCTGATTTTCAGGAAGGACCCAGGAATTTCTATGTATGCTAACCATCTAAAGGGAATTGAACTGAAGAAAAATCAACAGAGCCAACAGAAGACCGAGCCATAACTATACAATAGTTGTCATGTCTATGGCAAGAGTGTTTGCGATACTTGCCTGGCATATATTCTTAAAGGGAGCAAGCCCGCTCTAAAAAAAAGCAGTACATTTCACTGCTACTGAAGGGCTGGCCACTACTGGGAAAGGGTAGAGTTTTTGTGGTCTAGGAGTGCTAGGAACCCCAAAATCCAAGGGCATAGGGAGGGGGTTGCCTTGAAAGAATTTCCCCACTCAAGCCTTCTTTCTGTCTAAGTAGAGTTTATTGTGATGCCGATAGAAGTGGACAGGATTCTAAGAATCTGAGCATTTGATGAGGGTAAGATTGATATTTTATACAGAAATACTGTGGGAAGATCTGGATAGATTAAGGAATGGCAAGTAGTATGGGGTGGGCTAGTGGGCCGGGTACAGACAATGAGGTCCACAATGGCAGGGAAGTTAAAAGGATTATACTAGGAGAAACCTGGTGCCTCGGGCAAAATCCAGAGACTTGGTTGATAAAATTTGGGGAGGGGGGTCCAGTGCTCCATCAGCCCCATCACAATAACAGGGTCCAGGGTCAGGGGATGTGCCTGCCAACTGGAGGAAGTGCTTTAGGATACTATGAGGTTTCTAGGCTTCTAAAGGATATGTTCTACTTCAGAAAGAAATTTTTATAACATGAATGGGGTAGGACCAGTTTAAAGGGAATAAAGTCTTCTGCTTTGTATACTAAGGAGAGCTATGTGACTAAGCCTTTAGTGGGTAGGTAAATTTCCCTCCCTGGGGGGCAAAGTCACAGTGATGCAATTGGAGTTAGAATTCAAACAGCAGGAACATCACAAAGGTCTCTCTAAATGGATACTTCCATTCTATGTCTGGGTTGCCTAATGAGCCTATTAGGACCAATCACCACACACTGCCTTTTCATCAACCAACAATACCCCTTTCCATCCCTGTTTTGGTGGGGTTGATCTAATATCAGGCCACAGCCATCACTATATCTTCACTAAGGGCTGGGAAAAGAGGAGACTCCCTATATAAATTGCCCCATATGGCTAAATCTCTAGCACCACTCTCATCTCAGAAGATACTTATGACTCCAATGACACAGAATGGAAGTATCCATATAGTGAGTTATGACCTCCATGAAGGGTAGTTGAGGGTAGATGGGGCAAAGGTTACTACAGAGATGCAAGACACATGTTATCTCTCTTTCCCCAACCCCTCTGCCCCAAAATCTAACATACATAAAAGAGAAAAGAATCCTCTTGGGATTCCACTATTATACTCATGGGACCATTATCTCTGAGCCACATCTGATTGAAAGTGTGTGCTAAATTAAACATGCAGGTTTTACCTGCTTCTAACCTATGTATTCATGCTCTGCTCCTTCTTAGGCATATCATAGGAACTGCCTTGAACTTCCTGACCTTTCTCACTTTGTCAGGCTATTCTAGGCCTATACACTCTTGACAGGAGGTCCAAAACTCCCAGAAGTCACACACTCCCCTCCCATGATTCATTTTAGAGTATACAGAAAGCAAGTGAGGGAACATGAAGCCTGTATAACAAGGGGAGGGATTCTTATTTCCCTAACCATGACCTGGACTGAGACTAGGGGCTTGCCCAAAACCTCTCACTCATCTTTTAGTTTCCTCACCCCTACCCCAATCAAAGCAGAACCAGTAGAGGTGGGACAGGCTCATTACAGGGATATGTGCAATGGTCAGTTTATTGAGTCCTCATTTCACTCACCCTGGTCTCATCCAAGCCTAGCTCACCTGTAACGTCCTTCCTCCCATGCCCTCCCATGCTCTCTTATGCTAAGACAAGCAATAAGCAGAAAGAACAGCTTAATCTTCTCTCCTACAGGAGGGTTGCAAAGATAGGCAGGTGTTTGTCCCTTGGGACAGAGCTCCCAAAACAGTTTCATACAATTCACTCATGTTCAATCCAGGCGGGTAAAGTTTATTCCTTTTAAGCACAGGGGCTTTTGAAATTGAACTTCTTGTTCTAGAATTTTCCTTGAATGATTCTATTTGTTGAACAAGATTCGACCTTTTCTGGATGATTCAGGAACATCAATTACTGTGATCCACTTCTAAGGTATGGATGCCCTCAGAAGCTATTATTGAGTTGTCAAAGTCTGTTTGCCCAGACACCAAAGGGCCCCAGGCTGCAAACCTTCTACAGGGTCTCAATCTCCTTTCTCTATTATCAGTTGTCTCTACTATCTCTTTGTACCCAATGGTTGCCTTATTTCATATGCAGGTATCTGGATGAAGGCTTGATGGTGTCTCATTTCTTGTTAGGAGCAAAGTAAATTGATTTTAGGCAGAGGTGGGCTAGAAGTAGCTTGAACTGCTCTGACAGGCAATTGCTAAATTTTCAGTATGAATATTTACACCTTGGAAATCAACAAGAACTGCAAATTAGAGTCTGATTTATTGTGTTAATGATTATATAGACTTAAGAAAGTGATTGAGATGATCTAAGACAATTCCAAAAGAGTCATTATGGAAAGTGCTATCCACATCCAGAGAGAAAAGAAAACTATGGAGTCAATACAAATTCAAGAATACCGCTTTCCTTTTTTAGGGTTTTTTTTGTGTTTTTTTTTCTTTCTTGTGGTTTTTCCCTTTTATTCTGAATCTTCTTTCGCAACATAACTAATATGGAAATTTGTTCAATATGATTGTACATGTATAGGCTGTATCAGATTGTCTGCCTTCTTGGGGAAGTGGTTGAGGAGGGAAGAAGGGAGAAAAAAATTTTGGAACTCAAAAATCTTATAAAAATGAAAGTTAAAAAAAGAAAAAGAAAAAGAAAAAATAAAGTGATTGAAAAAATGTTAATAACGTAAATTCAACTAAAAGGTGTGTCATGCTATGGAAAGCTAATTATTAAACATTTTTCAGAATACCTCTGATTTTCTGGTGACTATTGGCTACTACAAGATCTGTTATACTTCCTTACAGGACTCCAGTCTTTTCTGGGGATCTTTATTGGACTTGCTGGAGTAGGTAGAAAATTTTAAAAGTTTTTATCTCTAATTGAGCAGTCAGAATTGTGCTGACAAATATTAAACTATCAGCCCTCCACAACATGAGATATGTTTTTAGTTTAATTTTCATTATTAAATTTTCTCCATTACTTTCTTAAGTCTAAGCAATCAATAAAACAATATATCAAGCCCCAATTTGTAGCTTTTGCCAATTTCTGAGGTGCAAATGCTCCCAGTGAAAATCTAACAATGTGTTTTGTGAGCCAGTTTGAGCTGGCTCCAGCACACCTCTGAATTAGCTCTACCTTATGAAAGCAGCAAGTGACTTCAGGAGTCCTCATGTTATTTTAAGCTTTTTGTTCTAATTGAAAATGTTTGCCTTTAATGATAAGGAGGCACTAAGGAATTCAAAGGAGTTAACCAAAGCCACATCTTCTTTCATGTCCCTTTCCTTTGGTTATATTCCAAGTCCATATTTTCTATATCTCTACAAGAGGTTAATTGTGTTAATGTATCCTCTTTGTTGTCCTTGTACTGCATAAAACTCTCTGTGAGCCCAGTTCACTTTAGTGGTATGTGTTAATTTCCTTAACAAGCCTGCCATCTGGATGCAAGAGGCATGCACGGTAAAGGAACTTAGCAAAATTCAACCAAGATAATGTGGTGAACTGATTCCTTCATCTAATATGCATGCCCTGTGTATCACAGAATTGCAGAGGAGGAAGGATCCTCTGAGGTTACTTAATCTTACCTGTCCCTAAACATAGATACGTGATCATGTAGGCTAGCTTACTTGAAAATCCCTAGTATAGGACAACCTACTAATACTGAATCCTAATATTGAGTCTCAGTTTGCTTATTCCAACAAATAGTAGTAGGAGTAGCTCACCTTACTACTCAGGTTAGGCAGGATTATCCTTTCCTATGTAAGTTGCAATAGATTGGGGGGAGAGAGGGTTAATAGAGCCTATTCATCTCTAAAAATCTGTGATTCTGGATTTTAGGAATAAGAATGTATTTTCTATAAGAATAACTTACTTGATCAAGGCCTTTTTGAATGTATATTTTGTTGATAGAAGGAATTGAGACTGGGCCTCAATAAGTCAGTTCATTAAGGAAAGATGTTTCCAGGGATTCCTTCCAGAGTAGACTGGTTTCCTTTTCCTTGAGAGTATAGCTCTAAGATGTTGCTTTCTCTAGCTTATTAATAAAGTTCTCTTTATTGTTGTTATAATTCAGTCATATCTGATTCTTCATGACCCCATTTGGGATTTTCTTGGCAAAAATACTGGAGTGGTTTGCCCTTTCCTCTTCCAGTTCATTTCATTATGGATGAGGAAACTGAGTTGAATAAGGATATGTGAATTGCCCAAGGTCACACAGCTAATATGTGAAAAGGAATTTGACTCCTGACCCTGTGTTCTAGCCACTGTACCACCCAGTTGTCCTAGCACTCTAGGAAGAGATAAATTCCAGTACAGATTGATTTGGTTTTAGGAAGGGGAAGGAAGATCCTAGAGGGGCAAGAAGATGAATTCAGAGTCTTCTGAAGTAACTCAGATATGACACCAGAGGTGTTCAGATTCAGTGAGAAGAATAGAAGCATGAGTTTGTGGGACTTGATATGACTGGCCAAATATAGATGATAAATATGAATCACTGAATCTCCTTATGGAAAGGCTTTCACAGACTAGTCCAACCTTTCCCTGAATCTATTCACTTCTAAGAAGTGGCCCTTTAAAGGAGCAGTCACAACCTTGGAAAGATTGGTTCATTTGGCTCACAGATGAAACACCCAACATCCCTCTGTGGCTGAGAAGGGACTGCCTCAGTGAACTCATCCTGTAATGTAAAATCATTTCACCTTACCACATTTCACTCTCTTCATACTGTGTGTCAAGAAAGCAGCTCCAAGATCTTTGATGACTATCAAGAAAAAGAGCTATTGAATCTAGAAGGATATATATATGAGTATCCTGTCAATAGTTACATCTATGCAAGTATTAATGAGTGAAAGAAAAAAAACACTTATTAAGTACTTATCACATACCAACACTAGAGATACAAATTCAAACAAGATATTCCCTGCCTTTAAAGAGCTTACATCCTAACAAGGAAAGACAAAATACAGTTGGAAGGGAGAAGGGCAGCAGATATTTCAAACACTTCAATATAGTATGGAGAGAGCCTGAAACCAACTTGGTGAGTCTATGTCAGGGCAAGATGAGGTAAAAGCAGGAGGCAGCTAGGTGGCACAGTGGATGGAGTAATGGGTCCAGAGTCAGGAAAATCTGAGTTCAAATCCAGCCTCAGACACTTACCAGCTCTGTGACCCTGGACAAGTCATTGTGACTCAGGTTCCTCTTCTGTAAAAAGGGGATAACAATTAGTACCTACCTCCCAGAGTTCTTGTAAGGATTAAATGAGATAATAATTGTAAAGTACTTAGCATGGTGCCTGGCACATACCATATAGTGCTTTATAACATGCTTGACTATTATTACTATTATTATTTATCATGATGATGATGATAATACTTAATCTCTGTCTGCCTGAGTTCTCTCAATTCCAAAGTGGAGGAAATAATAGTACCTATTTTAAAGGATTATTTTGAAGTTCAAATGAGATAATATTCATAAAGTACCTAGAACATTGCCTGGAACATAGTAGGAACTTAATCAACTCTTGTTCTCCTCTCCCCTAAAATCTCAATAATCAAATCCAAGGTCCCAAGGATAGGGCTTAGGGGAGGATGCAAAGGATAGAAATGCCCAGAAAGTTGTAAATTAGATTAGAGTTTTATTATTGTTTAGTTATTTTCAGTCATGTCCAATTCTTTGTGACCCCTTTTGGGTTTTTCTTGGCAGGGATACTGGAGTGGTTGACCATTTCCTTCTCCACTTCATTTTACAGATGAGGAAACTGAGGCAAACAGAGCTGAGTGACTTCCCAGGATCATACAACTAGCAAGTATCTGAGGACAGACTTGAACTCAGGTCTTCCTGAGTCCAGGCCCAGTGCATCACCTAATTGCCCCAGAGTTAGGATAAGATAAAATGAAAAGTCTACAATTTAAAAGCTAAGATTCCATGGGGAAGGTCTTCAGCTATGATGTGAGAATGATGCTGGTATACAGGCAGAACCTGTATATTTACTGATGATAGTCTTATAGTATTCTAAACTTAGACCTGTAAGGGACTTTAGATAACATATGGCCCAGAAAAGGTAACCAATTTGCTCAGGATCACACAGATCATAAGCTGCCATGCTGGGACTTGAACCTAGATTCTCTAACTCTAAACCCAGTGTCTTTTCTACTGTCCTGAAGCTTGATGTACAATCTCACGTGCATCTATATAGTTGATATTTGCTTACTGGTGATGGTTTCGTAGTAATCTATTTAATCAAAAATTGCATCAGGTTATGTTTTTGCTGTTCTTTTAAGCTTGAAACAGGATAGGAAAAAGTGTTTTTTCCTTAGATGTAGTTTTAATGAAAAGTGACATGTTACATTCCATTGTACATATATTTTAGCTGCAAATGAAACAGATATTGGATTCCAAATGTTTGTCATATGATGTAATTGGGGAGAAAGTGGATGGGTATAAATGGGAAGAATAGTTGCTCTCACTCAGAAATCTGAAATATTGTCACCAGCAACACAATGAATGCTTCAGCTGTCAGACTGCCTTTGCGAAAAAATGGCAGTCTGTTACCGAGGTACTTTGTGGTAACGCCTGTGGTTTATGGGATACTAAAACTGAGGGAGAGATTCCTGCTGAGAACTTGCTTAGATCAGTAAAAAAAAAAAAAAACCTGGCCATCGTGCTGTTGAAGAGCAAGATACAAAAGTCTGAAGAGCTTTTAGAAGGATGACCTTGAAAAGCACACAATTGAAGATTTGAAGAAATGAGAAAAACCCTCCAAGAAGAGAATGCAAAGAGGTGGGAAAAGGAGGGAAAACAAGGCTCTCAGAAACCCAGAAAAGAGCAGCCTGAGAAGGAGAAGGAGGAGATTCCCAGAATGACACAGGCAAACTACAATTACTTCCTTTTACACATTCCCCATCCTGTTTAAACATGCATATGTGTAGCCAGTTCATCAAGTCATCCCAATAAGCATGCTCAGAGCATGCTTCCTGGTTCTGAGATGACTAGGTGTTGGCTTTCTGATCTTCTGGCTACATAGAACTCAAGACTAAAGGGTGTGACTTGTCAGATAACGAAAAGTCCCCTTTTTTGAAGTGATTACTCAGTAGATGGCTAAAAGGGAGCAGATGTCACCTTCAGCTGTCACTTCCTTTATGGCTGTAAATTTTGTCACTTCCCAAGGGCAGAGTGAGGAAAGAATGTCTTTCCCTTTCTCCTACTCCTGTTTCATTGTGGCTATGGATGCATGGTTTCTAAAGTACATGTTTTCCCTAGGCAAAGTTGAGACTGGCTTTCAGCTACTTCTTTTGTTCTTTCTTTCCTGATCTTAGATGAATGAATATCTACTCTGAGATGTAAATGCCAGGAGATTTTGAGAGATCTGGGGGTCCTGGATCCCATTAGGTTAGGATTCAATGGTAGCAAGTGGAGGAGTCCTCAACAATTACTCCAACCTCTTGGGAAAGACGGCAAACAATAAAAAGGCAGATATGAGCCAGGCCCATTTTATCATTACCCATGGATGAGGAGATTTTTTTTTAACAATGCAATTGTAAAATGTTTAATTATTAGCCTACAGACTATTTTATGTTTTAAGTAGTTTCAAGTATCAACCTCTTGGCAAGGTATAACAGTAGTTAGCTCTAATGCTTATTTAATTTGTCTTATTATCTACATATGCTTGTGAGAGTCTTTTATGTTTAGAATTTCTTTTATGTATAGGAAATAAATACTTGTTACATTTCTGATTCATATTAAACATTGAATATCTTTCTACTCCCTGTTTTGGAGAAATCCCATACCTAAGTCAAAACAAATGCTATAATTGAATTTTCCCTCAGGAACTAAGTTGAAAGTTTTGTGAGCCAAAGACTATAAGGAAAAATGAACCTAGCCTTTTTCATAAGAGACCAAGCTCCCTTGGGACAGAACCTAGTCCAAAACACATGATGAGGTTAAATCTAGTAAGTCAGAACATTAACTCGGCTCCAGTAGGTCCAGAAGCAACTCTGTAATATTAGACCTGCAAATGATATCCATCTCCCATCACTGTATTTTTGAATCCCCTAGGACTGAAATCACTTCTTTCCTCATTCTCACTGCTTAGAATCCCTAACTTTCTTTCTTTCTTTTCTTTTCTTTTTGTTTTTTTTTTTCTTGAAGGGGGAAGGCAGGGCAGTTTTGATTAAGTGATTTACCCAAGGTCACACAGCTAGCAAGTGTTAAGTTCTGAGGCTGAATTTGAACTAAGGTCCTCCTGACTCCAGGGCTGGGGCTCTATTCACTGTAGCACCCAGATGCCCCCCCCACCAGCTTTCTTTAAAGCTCAACTTAAACGCTTCCCAGTGGGGGGCTGTGGTACTTTGGCTTTACTTCTCTATAAACATCATCTTTTCCCCCAAAAGACTGTAAGAACCTTGAAAGCTTAAATTGTTTCATTTTTTTCTCTTTGTATTCCCAGAGCCTAGCACAATGCTTGGGATTTCTTGTTGTTTGTTTGCTTGTTTTGGTGCAAACTTGTGATATCACCTATATAGAGAACTCCAGTGAGAAAACATCCTCTTAACAGTGAGTGTCAGTAAGTGTCATTCATCTTGAATTCTTAAGGTTATCCAGTGACCAAAGGGTTGAAGGGACTTGCACAGGGTATCACAACCAATAAGGTTGTGCTCTTCCTAAGTCAGAGACAGGGTCTCTATTCCTTGTCTTCTGTTATCTCTCACATAGTAGGTAGTTTGTTGTTTGTCCTTTCTCCAAGAGGAACAAAGACATCAGGAGAAAGTTGTCTTGACTTAGAAGTGAATTGGTTTTAAGTGAGGCAGGGCTGGGCAAAGTTGGCAGCCTCACACTCTCCTTCAGGGTCATTGGAGTCCTGTGGCAAGACATAGTTCAGGAGAACTGGACAGGACCCCAGATGGAGTGAGAATGACCTTGGCCTTTTTAAGCTAATGTCTTTCCGAGGTCTTATTCTGTCTGAAGCAACACCCATTCAGTGATTTAAGGCTAGAAACGAGAAGGTAAAAAAATGAGACAAAAGATAGCCTAGTTTGTTTACTCAGAACAAAACAAGACAAAAAACAAGCTAAGAGGGGAAGTTCCTTGGAGTTTCTGGCCATAACAGAAAAAATTGCTATTTACACTCACTCTGAACCATCAAAACCCAAACAATGAACAAGCAAGACCTGGACTGAGATCTATTATTGGCCATTCATTTAGAACCAGAGTGATTTGGGTTTATGGCATGGTCAAGAAGTTCTATTTTAATCCCAATGGGTTTCCAAAGCCTGGTTTTCCACAGCTCTATTTCAAGAAATCATAAATGAAAACACATGAGTTCATTGTCTCAATTTTTTTAATGTTAGAATAAATAAATAAGGAAGACAAAAATAAACCTATCCCACAAACCTCAAGACATCTTGGGAGGTTTTAATGATCAAAGTTTATGCTCCTTTGGTCAGAGCACCCATGTATGAGGGTATTATTTATTGAACAAAACCAAAGAACTAAGTCCCAAATACCAGTATGTCTAAACAAGAGCAGGAAAGTTTTGAAGAAACTAAAGAAATTGAGTCCTTAAACGCTTTGAAATAAGGTAATATAAAACCCAAAACAACTGAACATGCGTAAAGGAAATCAGCAGGCTCTCATATCCAATGCGTGAAAATATTCGTTTTGTTACTGGAGTAGACCAGCAGATCAGGGTTTAGGTTTGAAATGCAAGGTACAAGAAATGATTTATATGAAAGATTTACCTTCACAAGGCTAGAGATGTTTGTGATAGGATACTCAGAATAAGGTCAAAGTCAGTAGCCCCGTGTTCCATTAATCCTTATTATCTTTCCCTCTAAACCCACACCTCCATCAAACTTTTCTTTTTCTTTCAAGGACACTACCATCCTTCTAGTCACTTGGATTGAAATCCTTGCTGTTGTATTCAACTCCCCACTCTCACTCCAATCACAAATCCACTCAGTTGCCAAATATTGTTTCTGTCTCCATACCGTCTACTGCACCTATTCCCTTCTCTCCATTCACACAGCAGCCATTATTGCATAAGCCTTTCACCTGGACAATTACGATAAACTCCAAATTACTCTCCCTGTCTCAAGTTTCTCCCGTGCTAATTGGTCATCCACATACCTCAAAAAGTAATATTACAAATCACAGGTTTTATCATGTTTCTTTGCTCCTTGATAAACTTACCAGTGACAACCAGTCAACTCTAGGATCAAATGTGAACTCCTCTTTGGCATTCAAAGCTCTTTACCAATATGCTCCAACTTGCTGTTTTATTTTTACTATTTTAGAGGTAGGTAGGTAGCTCAGCGGATATAAAGCTTAGCCTGGAGTCAGGAAGACCTGATTTCAAATCCTGCCTCCTACATTTAGTAGATGTATGGCCTTGGGCAAGACAATGTCTTTTGCTTCAGTATCCTCAACTGCCTCACTGAGTTGTGAGAATCAAGTGAAATAATATTTGTAAAGCACTTAGCACTCTAGTAGGAGCACATAATAGGAGCTATATAAATGCTAGGTGCTATTATTATTATATTATTATTATTATTATTATTATTGATCAGTTATATACTACTTCCCTTCATCTACATAATGCTAAATGGGCATTCTTTCTTTTCCTAGCATAGGACTCTGTGTCTTCCATCTTTGTGCCTTTGGACTAGCTGTTCTCCATGTGCATAACATACTGTCTCCTCACTTCTAACTCCTATCTATTAAAATCTCTAGCTTCCTTGGAGATTCAGTTATGTTATTCTTTACAATGTAAATGAGAGGCTTTTCCTAACTCCATTGCTCCCTCATCTACCAGTGCCTTTCCCTTTAAATCACCTCGTAATAATTTTGTAGTTATTTTATATAAAACTATATACACAGAGGGACCATTACATTTATTTATGAACTTGTCTATATTGTTAGAAAATTAATTTCTTGAGGGAAAGAACTGTACCCCAGTGTCTAACTCGGCCCCTAGCATATAATAGATCTTTAATATTTTTTTTGCTTGATATGTTTAATTGACTCCTGCTAAACTATTGGGGGCAGTCCACCCCAGGCCTCTGCTTTCTATTTTCTGAGGTATGTTATGGGCTCCATTAAAGATGTACACTAAGTAAGCCAGTTGCTCACTTACTAAAACCTCCCCCTGCGGTGAGAGTTTTTATACCTAAAAAGAGCACTAGATGGAAAAATATTGGAAGTAGTCAATGATACCTGAAACAGTTGTGAAAAGCACAACTGCAAGAGGCAAGAAGCTAAACAAGACTTGTGAAATGAGGGATGGCAACATCTTCTCTAGGGGGTTTGGCAAGAGCTGAGATGCATGTAGCTGCTACATTGAGGATTATGGACTCAGCATTGTAGTGGATAATTTCAGTGTGCATAATTTTCCACAGCACCATTTCTAAGCATTTGTACTTCAAACTTCCTGCAGTCTTCTGCTACTCCGGTATCAGTCTATCAATATACATAGACTCCTCTATACCCTAGTAGACAGCCTTCATAAACTGCTATGGTGTAACAATAACAATAATAATTAGGCATACAACAGGCAGCTAAATGGAATAATGTATAGAATTCTAGATATAGAGGCTTGAGTTAAAATTATCCTTCAGGCACTATGTAACCATAGGCAAGTCATTTAACCTCTCTCAGCCTCAGTATCCTCATCTGTAAAGTAGGAATAATAATGGTCAATAAACATTTATTAAGCATCTAATACATGACAGGAGCTGTGCTAGTAGCACCTAGCTCACAAGGTTGTTATAAGTATCAAATGGGATGGCCTAGATAGATAGATATCTATCAGATAGATAGATAGATAGATAGATAGATAGATGAGAGATAAAAATAGATATAGATAGATGGATATAGTGCTTTATGATCCTTAAAGCAATATACAAATGCTAATTATTCATGATGATAATGATAACATTTTATGGGAATCTGAAGATCTTCCCTGCCCCTTGGCCCTTTGATAGGCTTAAGTGGCTCTGAGAACCTTCCCTGATTTGAAAGTATACTCTGCCCCCTAATAGGCTGAATGTGGTCACATGGAGCCTGTGGCAGAAGGCTTGTTCTTCAGGAAGGCCCACGCCTTATTACTTTGTGATTGGGCAGCTGGTCAAGAGGATTGTGACATTCTCCAATCAAGGAGAAGGCTATATATACTGCTGATGTGAGGTTTTGCTTTGGGGCTCACTTGGGAAAGAGGTGTGTCATCTGGCCAGACGAGACGAGACAAGACGAGACTCTGGGAAGCCACTGAGGTGTCTGGCTTTGAAAAACCCAGATATTGGTGCTTCCCTCTCTGGTAACTGAATAGGTATGGATGCAATGCTCAGATAGATGGCTGGAAGCCCATCTGCTGATCTGTTTCTCTGCCCACTTGTAACTTCTGCTTGTAACTTGTGTTTGTGTTCTGTTTGCATTCTCTGAAGTTCAGGGTGCTGAGTTTTTCCCCCTGAACTAAATGATATATGTTTGATTGATTAAAATAAGATTGTTAACCCATTTTGAGTTGCTTTCCTTTAGAAAAGCAGATCTAAGAACCAGTGCTAGCAGCCACTCTGGGTATGTATACTAGGGTGCTTGCTGATACATAACACCAACCATCATTATCACCAAGTAGACAGCTTTCTGATAATAATTCTCTCTGACTTGACTGAGTTGATCTTTTAGGGGCAGGTATCAATAAGTCTATGGTTACAGCCTTTCCATCTTGGTAAGATCTGTCAAAGAGTGTGCTCAGATGGAGTAACCTTGGAGAGTCCAGTTAGAGGGACCACTGAAAGAGGGAATTGTACCATAGGCCATAAATAAGCAATATTAACATGAAGAAACCCATGGTCATTTTTATAAGGCTCAGAAAAAAATAAAAATGAAACATAAAAAATAAAACATAAGGTCCAATAAATAGTGCCTGTGTAAAGGCACAGTAGCCCAAAAAATTAGGAAACTTAGCATATGGAGGAGACAAACATGGAAACATGGGAAGTACAACTTGGTGCATGAATTACAGGACCCTGGGATTTAGAACTGGAAGGAACTTAGATGTATTCTAGCACAACTTTCATATTTTTCATGGGAGAAAACTGAAGACCAGAGAGGGATAATAAGATCACGGATGCTGAGCTAGAAGAAATCTTGGAGGCCCTCTAGTCAAACTTCTCATTTTACATATAAGAAACCTGAGGGAAGAAAATATGCCCTTTACTACATAGCTAGCCAAGACAAGCTGAGTTTGAACCCAGGTCTTTTGACAACAAATCTAGAGTCTCCAATACTACTGTAATTGAATGAAATAAATTCTTTCCTTCTGTTTCTCACCCTGCTGCAATTGTTAAAATAAATATGAATATGCATAAACAGCTAAAGAGAGAGAGAGAGAGAGAGAGAGAGAGAGAGAGAGAGAGAGAGAGAGAGAGAGAGATAGGAATATAGGAGGAAATAGGACTGGAAAATCCCCAGCTGTCTCTTTTGCTCCTTTTTTTGTGTGTGGGGTATGAGGAATCATCAAACAGGGTTCCAAATGGGTACAGTCTTGGAGAATGCTCCCTGGGAGGCACATTCTTTGTGTAGCCATCCCTGTATTCAAGCAAGCAGAAGATAAAACAGACCCAGGAGGCCATTATGTCAGAACCCAGTTCTGCATTATCCCATATCAAAGTAAAGCCAAACCATTTCTATTCAGATTCTACCCCAGCCTTGTCCCATCATTATAGATGATATTAAGGGAACAGTCCTAGAATAAAGGAAAAGACATGTTTTCCAGATGGGTAACCTAATTTAATTCCATGGACACAAAGAGCTAATTGGCTCTGCCATACTTGGTTTCAACTTTAAGTAGACCAAATTTAGAAACTGTCTTGAAAATCTTTAGGTAGATAGCTCTGGCACTAGAACCAAGATGCTAGCATAAAACAATAAGTCACCTGAACTCTCCAAAATGCACCTTCAAACAACTGCAAAATAATGCCTCCAAATGAAATCTAGAGCAGCAGAACCAAGCAAAGGAAAAGGTAAAAGAATTTTCCAGTCTGAGACAACTTATAAGACCAACAGTAAAGGTCTGTCTCACTGGGATAAAAGGAGGCACAGTCTAGCACAGGTGATGTCTAGACAATACAGCATCAGGTAGAAACCCAGTAATTGGAAAATGGCTGAACAAATTGTGATGGAATATGACTGTGCTATAAAAAATAATGGGCTCAGTGATTCTCTGAAAAACATGGAAACTTTTCCATGAAATAACAGAATGAAATAAGCAGAACCAAGAGAATATTGTATACAAAAAACCCTCAGCAAGATTGTTTCAAGAATGACTTTGAGTAAATAAGTGATTTTGTCAATATAAATACATAAAGGAACTATAAAGAACATATGAAGAAAGATGTTGTCTGCATCCAGAGAAAGAAATGACAAATAGAATTATGTATATATATTTTACAAATATATATCTATTCATTTCTAATGGTAGCCATTTCTAAGGTGAGGTGGGGGGAAGAGAAGGAAAAAAAGAAATGTATGTGATAATTTTGAATATTTGAAAAGAATATCAAGTTGTATATGATAGATTCTCAGTTTTAGATACAATCATCATTTTATTGTACTGTTATGGAAATTCTTGTTTAAATTTTTTTTAATTTTTTAATTAAAAAATTTAAATAAAAAAAACAGAATCCTACAATAGGTTGTTTAGAATAAGCACATTTGAAGGGAAAAGACACACAGAGCAAAGGTAAAAGTCCAAAGAAGGACTAGCAATCATAATTTCAGTAAAAGAAAAAGCAAAAATAGATCTAATTAAAAGAGAAAAGGAAGGAAACTACATCGTGCTAAAAAGGACCAAAAACAATGAAGTAATATCAATACTAAACATAAATGCACCAAATGGTATAATATCCAAATTGTTATAGGACAAGTTTGATGAGAAACAGGAAAAAAAGTCTTTAAAGATATAATAGTGGGGGTCCTCAACTTTCCCCTCTCAGAACTAGACAAATTTAACCCCCAAAAAAGACAAGAAAGAAATTGAAGAAATGAATAGAATTTAAGGAAAACATTAGAAATGAAAACGCTCTGGACAAAAATGAATGGGAATAGAAAGGAATATACTTTTTTTCTCAGTGGTGGATGGTACCTAAACAACATTGACCATGTATTAGGGCCTGAAATCCTCACAATCAAATGCAGAAAAGCAGAAATATGAAATGGATCTTTTCAAGACTGAAATACAACAAAAATATATTCAATAAAATTCAATGGAAAGATAAGATTTAAAATGAATTGGATATTAAATAATCTAATCCTAAAGCATGAGTGGATCAAAGAACAAATCATAGAAACAATCTCATTCAAGAGATTGACGACAATGAGACAACATATCCAAATGGGATGCATTCAAAGCAATATGTCTCTCAATGCATAGACTAATAAAATAGAGAAAGAAAAGATCAATGAATTGGGCTTGCAAGTAAAAAAAGAAAAGTATAAAAAGAAAATTGAAATCCCCAGTTAAACACCAAATTGGAACTCCTAGATATCAAAAGACAGATTAATAACATTGACAGTAAAAAAATTATTGAACTAATCAATAAAACTATGATCTGGCTTTATGGGAAAATGAAAACCAATACAACTGAAAATCATTAGTTAATTGGATTTTTTTAAAAAAAAAGAAAGAAGAAAAGCAATTTACTAGTATCAAAAATGAAAAGGATGAATTAACCGCCAATGAAGAGAAAATTAAATAAATTATTAAGAGCTTTTTTGCCAGATTATATGCCAATAAATCTAACAATCTAAGTGAAATGGATGAATATTTCATATTCATACAAACATAAATTGCCAGATTAACAAAAGAAAAAAATAGAATACTTAAATAATGCCATTTTAGAAAAAGAAATTGCACAAGCCATCAATAAATTCCCTAAGAAAAATTTCCCAGGGCCAGAAAGATTCAGAAGTGCATTCTATCAAACATTTGTAAAACAATAAAATCCAATGCTACCTAAATTATTTGGAAAAATACCAAAGAAAGAGTAATACAAAATTTATTTTAAGCTACAAATATGGTACTGTTACCTAAACTAGGAAAAGCAAAAATGGAAAAAAAAATCTATAGATCAACTTCCCTAACAAATATTGATACAAAAATTTTAAAGGAAATTCCCACAATGTATTACAACAATAACACAGTATGATCAAGTGTGATTTATACTAAGAAAGCAGGGCTGGTTCAATATTAGAAAAACTATCTGTATAACTGACATATCAGTAGGGAAACCAACAGAAATCATATGATTATCTCAAGAGACATAGGAAAACCTCTTGACAAAAGACACAAGTCATTCCTATTAAAAACACTGGAGAGCACAGGAATGAAGGGGAGCTTTCTTTAAAATGATAAGTAGTATCTGTCTAAAACCATCAGCAAGCATTATCAATAATGTGGATCAACAAAAAGCCTTCCCAATAAGATCAGGAATAAGGCAAGGATGCCCATTACCACCATTCCATTATTGAATAACGTACTAGAAATGTTAGCTATAACAGTAAAAGAAGATAAAGAAACCAAAGAAATTATAATAGGCAATGAGGAAGCAAAACTATCCCTCTTTGGACATAATATAATGGTATTCTTAGAGAATCAACTGAAAAACTAGTGGACATAATACATTTACCAAAGGATATGAAATAAAGCTAAATAAATTATCAGCATTTTTTCTATATTCCCAATAAAATCCATCTGCAAAAGATAGGAAGAGAAATTACATTTAAAATAAACATAGATAATATAAAACATTTGGGAGTCTATCTGCCAAGACAAAACCAATAACTATCTGAAAATAATTTAAAAGCACTTTTCACAGTAATAAAGACAGATCAAAACAATTGGGAAAATTTAAATTGTTCGTGGGTAGGCTGAGCTAATATAATTTTTAAATGACAATTCTGCTTAAATTAAGTTACTTATTCAGTGCCATAGCAATCAAACTACCAAAAAATATTTTTATAGAACTAGACAAAATAATAATAAAATTTATGTGAAAGCAAAAAAGTCCAAGGATATCAGGAAAATTATTGGGGGGAAAGAAATAAGGTAAGGTAATCTAGCCATACCATATCTCAAATCCCATTTTAAATCAGTATTCATGAGAACAATCTTGTACTCGCTAAGAAAGAGCACTAGATGATTGCAATAGATTAGGTACACAATACACAGTAGTAAATGATCATAGTAATCTAGTGTTTGATAAACTGAAAGCCGAAATTTTTGGAACAAATACCTACTATTTGACCAAAACTGCTGGGAAAACTAGAACACAGTATGGCAGGAGCTAGGTATAGACCAACATCTGACACCATTTACCAAGATAAGGTCAAAGTAGGTGCCTTATTTAGACATAAAGGGTGATACAACACAAATTAGGGGAGCATGGAATAGTTTACCTGTCAGATCTATAGAGAAAGGAAGAATTTATGATAAAACAAGATGTCAATAGGTTTATGAAATATAATATGGGTAATTTGGCTATATTGAATTTAAAAGGTTTGTACAATCAAAACAAATGCAATCAAAATTAGAAGAAAAGCAAATAGCTAGGGAAAACTTTGTTTATACCAAGTATTGCAGATAAAGGCCTCATTTATCAAACATATAGAAAGCTGAATCAAATTTATAATATGTCATTCCCCAATTGATAAATGGCCAAACAATATCAAGAGGTAGTTTTCAGCTGAAAAAAAAAAAGAAAAAAATCAAAGCTATCTATAGTTATAGGGAAAAAATGCTCTAAATTACTATTGATTAGAGAAATGCAAATTAAATCAACTTTGAAGTACCACTTCACACTCATCATATTGGCTAATATGACAGAAAAGAAAAATGATAAATGTTGGAGGGGATGTAAAAAAATTTGACACTAGCACTGCTGATGGAATTGTGAACTTATCCAACCATTTTGGAGAGCAATTTGGAACCATGACTGCAGTGCTATAAAACTATGCATACCATTGACCCAGCAATACCACTACTAAGCCTGTATCTCAAAGAGAATTTAAAAAGGTCTGGGAAGAAAGGGACTAATTTGTACAAAAATAAAATTACATATATATGTTTGTATGCATATGTGTGTATGTATGTACATATGTGTGTATATATGTATGTATATACGTATTGTGGTGGTGGAAGAATTGGAAATTGTTGGGATTCCCATCAACTGAGGAGGAATGGCTGAACAAATTGTGGTATATGATTGTAATAGAATGCTATTATGCTATAAGAAATGACAAGCAAGCAGATTTCATAAAAACCTGTAAAGATTTACATGAACCAATGTAAAGTGTGTAAATGAGCATAAACAGGAGAATGCTGTACCCAGTAGTAACAATACTGTATGATGATCAATGTGAATGACACTCTCAGCAATATAATGATCTAAGATAATTGTAAAGGATCCATGATGAAAATTGCTATCTATATCCAGAGAAAGAACTGATGGAGTCTGAATGCAGATTGAAACATACTATTTTTCACTTTATTTTTATGGGTTTCTTTTATTTTTTTTTGGTCTTTATTTTCTTTTTCAGCATGACTAATATGCAAATATGTTTTGATTGACTGTAAATGTATAATATATATCACATTGCTTAAAATCTCATGGGAGGAGAAGAAAGGGGAAGGAGAAAATTTGTAACTCAAAATTTTAAAAAAAATGAATGTTACAAATTTTGTGAAAAATAGAAAATTGGGGAAAATAATTGAGAAAATATGAAACATTATTTATAATTTTTAAAAAGAAAATCATTAGATATCAGAAACACTGCTGTTTCTGATCTTCCAGTTGGTCTTTCTTCTTTTCTTTTCTTCATATAAGGAAATATACATTTGCTTCAAATATTTGACCATTAGCTTGCATCAGATTCTGGTCCATGGCTGAAATTTTAGCTTCAGTTCCTGGAAATTCTCTACAAAGACTGAATAGTAGAAATTAAGAGCTTATTCTTCATTTGTAATATTCCTTTAAAACAAAACCAAAAGTTTCAAAATATATGCTGAACATATGAATTGCCTGAGGGGATGCTGACTGTGCATTGCGAATTCCAGCTATAAGTAGCAATGCACAGAAGGAACAGTAGGGCTGATTCTCAGAGTCTGATAACTTCAAGGGGAGAAACCAGAAGGCCTATGCTCTGCAAGGGCCCTTGCCAAATAATAATAGTGCTGAGACTAACTAATAATAACAATAATAATAACTACTCATATTAGTTGACCCTCACAACAATCATGTGATTTAAGTTCCACAGTTATTATTTTCTCCACCTTCAAGATGTGGAAATTCAGGACCCCAGAAGAAAAGTGCCTTGTCAATAATCACATAGCTCTTAAAAATTAAAGATTCAAATCTAGGTCCTCCTGACTCCAAGCTTACAGCTCTTTCCACTGTACCACTTTTCCTCTGAACAATGACAACTCTAGGACCCTTGATATTTAGTCAGCATGTTACACTTTTTTAAAGACTACTCAAAACTCTTGTTGAAGGTAGAGGAGACTCTAAGAGGACCTCAAACTAGGAGTCCAAAATCTGTTCTTGGGAATCTTTGTGACAGTATTTTTTGGGCTAGTCAGTAGTTTGAGAAAGTTGCCATTTTCAAAAGACAAAACTTAAGAAGTGGCAGAAGAGGACACATGCTAAAAAATGACCTATTATTTTCTCTTATTCGGTTCTGATCAAGATTCCCCACTAAAGCAGGTGCCTCCAAATCTGAACTAATGCTAAGAAGATGGAGCTTTGTCTCAGGCACTATTTTCTAAGGTTGACAGGGGAAAGATTCTCCAATCATATGATGCAACATCCCTAAGACTATTACCTCAAAGTATTTCATTACTATGACAGTTCTCCAAGAGTTGTTCTCCTCTCTACCACTGTAAAGCCAATCAACAGTAGATTCCTAAAAGAATGCTACTGTCAACAGCTTTTAAGATTCGGATTACACAGTATTAGTGAACACTCTGTTTATTCCATTACAAATCTAGATTCAGTACAATGTTCACAGTTTCAAC
>CM053595.1:160826242-160852062 GCA_028646575.1 Pseudocheirus occidentalis
TATGTCCACTGTGGAGATATCCTGCATAATTACACATGTACAGCCTGTATTGAATTGCTTGTCCCTCTAGTGGGGGTGGGTGAAGAGGAAGGAAGGGAAAGAATCTAGAATTTAAAGTTTTATAATCAAATGTAAAAAATATATATGTATACATATATAATAATTGTTATCATTATTATTATCATTATTATCTACATGCAACTTGGAATTAAGATATACAGGCACTGGGGTAGGGAGGCCCATCTTGCCCTACCAGAATGTTAGAGGCATGATAGAGGAGGACATAGGAGAGAATAGATTTGGGGTGGGGCTTTACAGCCAGATCGCTGTTTGGGGGTTGTGGGTAGGGGAAAGACAGGGAGAAAATTTGTATCTCAAAATCTCATGGAAATGAGTGATGTAAACAATAAAATAAATTAATTCAAATGGAAAAAAAGAAGCAGGAGATAGGTTCACAGGTAAAATGCATGAATTCAATTACATAAAGTTAAAGTTTTTATCAAAAAATGTAGCTAACATTGGAAGAAATAGCAAACTGGAAAAATATCATTGCAGCATCTTCCTCTGATAAAGGTCTCTTTTCTCAAATATATAGATAACTAAGTGAAATTCATAAGAACAAGAACCATTGCCTAACAGGTAAATGGTCAACAATAGGAATAGTCAGTTTTTCAGAGGAAAAAAATCAAAGCTATCACTAATCATATGAAAAACATGGTCTAAATTACTAATGATTTGACAGCTGAAAATTAAAACATCTCTGAGGTAGTACAGTACACAAAACAGTTTGGTTAAGCTAACAGAATAGTTTAAAGACAAATGCCGAAGGGGATGGGGGAAAATAAAGCACTGTTGGTAGAATTGTAAATTAATCCAACTATTTTGAAAGTAGTTCGAAGCTATACCCAAAAAGTTATGACATTATACATACCTTTTGATTTATCAATATACTACTGAGACTATACCTCAAGGGAATCAAAGAAAAAATATGCATAAAACCATTTATAGCAATTTTTTTGTGGTGGCAAAGAATCTGGAAATTAAGGGCAAGCCTATCAATGGAAAATGACTAAAGAATCTATGATATATGACTATGATGGAATACTATTGTTTTATCAGAACTGATGAAAGGAATTATTTTAGAAAATTCTGGGACAACTTATATGAGTTGATGCAAAGTGAAAAGAATTAGCAGTACAATTTACACAATAACAGCAATATTGTAAAAATATCCACTATGAAATATTTAGTAACTGATCAATGCAATGAACAATCACAGTTTCAAAGGATTAATGATGAAAAATGCTATGCAAACCCTGATAGAGAACTGGTAGACTCAGTGCTGATTGAAAACTCATTTTTTCTTTTTTTTTTCTTTTACTTGTTTTTGTTTGTTTGTTTGTTCTTGGAGGGTTTAGGTGGACATGTCCAGTGAAGAAATTTGTTTTGTATGACTTCATATTTGTAATGGTTTTGCATTTCTTATTTTTCAATTTGTCGGGGATTAAATGGAAGGAAGGATGAAATCTAAAACAAAAATTTAAGTAGATAAGAAGACAAAAAATATTTCTTATATGATATGACTCTCTGGGAGGTGTAAGTGGGAGAACTACTGGGAAAATTTAGACAATGTAAAAACAAAAGTTCTTTTCTGAAAAGTGTTTTTGCTAGTCACTTAATAGAGAAGGCAAGCTATCAAAAGTGCAGATAATGCAAATTGAGTAACAGAAGCAGGATGCAAAGGGATCTTGATATGCTACAGCAGCAGCACTCAAACTTTTTGGTCTCAGGACCCTCTCACACTCTCAAAATTATTGAGGATCTGCAAAGAATCTTTGTATATATTATATCTATCAATGTTTGCTATGTTATTATTATAATTCTATTATTATGAAAATTATTTTCATTTTCCAGACACCTTGAAAGCGGTTTTCATATTCCAAGTATCTCTGGGATCATACTTTGAAAAGAACTGGGTATTAGAATGAATCCAGTAAGATGATAGTCAATAGGGACCAATTCTTATGTCTTACGCTTAGGTATAAACAATCAACTTCACAAATATAAAAAAGAGAAAATGTGGTTAGATAGTAGCTGTTGTACTGAAGAAGATCATGGGGTCTTCATGAACTGCAAACTCATGTGCAAGCAATGTGATATAGCAGCCAAAAAAAAGCTAATGTAATATTAGGCACATTAATAAGTACATAACTCCAAGAAATGAGGAGGTTATATTCTCACTGTACTCTTCCCTCATCAGACTTCACTTGAAGTATTATATTCAGGTCTAACAACATTTTAAGGTCATCCTGAAGGGGTTCTGGTACTACCTGAAGGTGAGTGAGACTGTGAGACTAAAGGACCTGGGGAGAAAAGTAAAAGAGAAAAGGAATCTCTGTGTCTCTCTGTCTCTGTGTCTCTCTTTCTCTCTCTCCTTTCTTCCCTCCCTCCCTCCCTTCATCCCTACCCCCTTCTCTCTCTCTCTCTCTCTCTCTCTCTCTCTCTCTCTCTCTCTCTCTCTGTCTCTGTCTCTCTGTCTCACACACACATATACACAAACACACACACACATACACACACATCTGTCACAGAAATGTTTATCAGAAGCTATACAAGGCTGGTAGGTTGTGCAGTGAATAGACCATTGGTGCTAGTGTCAGGAGAACCTGAGTCCAAATTCAGCCTCAGACACTTGACACTTACTAGCTGTGTGACTTTGGGCAAGTCAATTAACCCTAATTCCCTTGCCTTCCCAACTTCAAAAAAAAAGCTATATAGCAATATCATATTTATAATATAAACTCACAATAATCCTTTAAGCTACATTTTAATGTTTAATATTACCCCATAAATACCAAAATAGTCATATTATTTCATTTAGGGTTTTTAAACTGTAAAAATCAGTGCCTATCTATAGAAAGGAGGCTCACTGAAAAATCTGATTTTTGTCCAATTGATAAATGGTCACAGGAGAAAAACAAGTAGTTTTCAGGGGAAGAATTTAAAAATATCTACAGTCATATTAAAAATGCTCTAAATTAATATTTATTAGAGAAATGTAAATCATAACAACTATTAGAATACTGCATAATACTTGTCAGATTGACTAACTTGACAAAACAGAAACATGATAAATATTGGAGAAGATGTGGGAAAGTTGGAACACTAATGCATTGTTGGTGGAGTTGTCAACTAATCCAAACATTCTGGAGAGCAATTCTGAACTATGCCCAAAGGATTATAAAAATCTGCATACCCTTTGACCCTAAAATACAGCTTCTAGGACTATATCCCAAAGAGATCACATGAATGGGAAAAGATCCCACATGTACAAAAATATTTATAGCAGTTATTTTTGTGGTGGCAAAGAACTGGAGATTGAGGCGATGTCCGCCAATTGGGGAATGGGTGAACAAGTTGTGGTATATGAATGTAATAGAATAATATTGTGCTATAAGAAATGATGAGCAGGCAGACTTCAGAAAAACCTGGAAAGACTTACATGAACTTATGCTGAGTGAGGGGAGCAGAACCAGGAGAACATTGTACACAGCTATAGCCACATTGAGAGATGACTGACTTTGAAAGACTTGGCTCTTCTCAACAATGCAAGGTTGTAAGACAAAAAGACTCTTGATGGAAAATGCTATCCACCTTCAGAGAAAGAATTGCAGAATCCAAATGCAGATCAATTCATACTATTTGCTCTCTCTTTTTTCTTCTGTTTTGTTTTTTTTCTTTCCCATGGTTCATTCCATTGGTTATAATTCTTCTTTGCAGCATGACTAATGTGAAAATATGTTTAATGTGAATGTTTATGTAGAGCCTATGTCAGATTGTATGCCATTTTATGGAGGGCAGAAAGGAGGGAGGGGCAGAAAATTTGGAACTAAAAAGCTTGTCAAACTGATGTTGTAAACTAAAAATTAATAAATTTAAAATAAATAAAAATATGATTTTTTCACTTTTAATGCACATATAAGAATAGAAGGAATACCACAAAAATTGCAAAAGAGGGTAGCTTTGAAAATTTAATGTTGAATTTAATACATATTTTAAAAATAAAGTAAGAGGGCAGTTAGGTGGTGCAGTGAATGGAACACTGCCCCTGGAGTCAGAAGGACCTGAGTGTAAATTTGGCCTCAGCCATTCAATAAACTTACTAGCTGTGTGGCCTTGGGCAAGTCAGCTAACCTGAATTGTCTCACATTCCCCTCTCCAAAAATAAAATAAATTTATTTGCAAAGTGCAATAGTCTTTTGGTTGGTCTCCCTGGTCCAAACCTCTCCCCACTGTAGTCAAGCCCTCATCCACTCACCTTTCAAATACAGATTTGGCCATGTCACTCTCTTATTCAATTAATCTTAGTGGTCGCCTATCATCTCCAGGATCAAATCTAAAATTCTGTGTTTAACTTTTAAAGCTGTCATAAACTAAAGTCCTTCTATTTTTCAAGTATACTTAACTGTTACTCCCCTCCAAGAACTTTACCATGCAGTGGCACTGGTCTCATTGCTATTCTCACATAAGGCACTCTGCTTCCCAGTTTTACAAATTTTCACTAGATGTCCCCCATGCCTAGGATGCTCTCCTTCATCTCTATCTCCTCTTTTCCTTCACATCTTGGTTAAAATTCTATCTTTTGCAAGAAGCTTTTCCCTATCTTCCTCAATGCCAGTGTCTTTTCCCCAATGAAAGGATAGCTAGGTAGCATGGTATATAGGGTGCCAGGCCTGGAGTCATATTGTTGAATTTGAATCTGGTCTGAGACACTTATTAGCTGTGTGACCTTGGGCAAGTCATTTAACCCTGTTTACCTCTGTTTCTGTTTTGGTAAAATGAGCTGGAGAGGGAAACAGCAAATCATTCCAGTATCTTTGTCAAGAAAACCCTCAATGGGAATGGGGTCAGGAAGAATTGGACATGCCTGAAAACAACTGAACAACAACAGTAATACCAAAATGTCTGGAGCACAATAGATAACTTATTGCATGCTTGTTCCCCCTTCCTCTACCCATTTATATTATATATACAATCCTATAGACATTTCCAGACCCTGTTAATTTGTAGGTTTAGGATAATATTTTTTTTCTCTTTTTTTAGTTCAAAGGGGAATGGAATACACAGAGTCTATAGAACTGAACTTGAAATTACTGTGGTGCTATGGGGTAAAACTCAAAAAGTGCCAATAAAACAAACAAACAAAGACTGTCAATGACAAAGTCAAATAAACAAAGACTTTAATTCAGTAAACTCTCTTTTCACATAGCGGTATGTATATGTTTTATTACATTGACTTTAGCTGATTCATTCAAATAAATTCATTTGAACATTGGGTAAAATGTACTGTTTTCCTTGAAATGCATCATTGTCCTTTCTTGCCTTTCACTAATAGCAGGAAGTTTGTGGTTGTTTTTCAGTTAAGTTCTTTGTAACTACAACAGTGCTTTTATCTGTCCTCACCAAGAGCCTGCCCTAGCACTCCTGGGGTCCTCAGAGGTCTAGACCCACTCACAATCTCTCCCTATCTTCATTACTTCCTCTTCACAAATTGAATCAGTTTTCTAAAGGCTCCCCATCTTCTGTTGTAAAATGTTAATGGAAAATGAACAGAAATACAGAAAGAGCGTTTTCTCTCCCTTGACCTATATCAAAAATCACATTCACCATCATCAGAGCTGACAGTGATATAGATTATTAGGTTTACAAAAACTCTATACAAATTTGATCTGTGTGCTATTTACTTAAGAGATAAAATCAGATGTTTGTAATTTAATCCCCCATAAAGACCTCTTAGCACTACACTATCCCTTCACTCCCTACAAAGTAACCATTTCCTTACCCAGAAATACTGATGAGTCTAATATTTTCTCATCCTTTTTGAGCTCACCATATTCCCCTGCCTTTCAAATATGTATGCATGAAAAATATATGTTTCTATACCACAGATATAAAACTTGTAGCAACTGGTGGTATGTTCCTGAAAAAATATTCTAAGATGGCTAGAACCAGATAAAAAATATAATTGGGAAATGTTTAATGAAATAAATTAAAAATACAATAAAACACAGATAGTGCTCATTTGTGACTCTAAGTCAATAGGTGGTCTACAGGGATCTATTTCTTTATTTTTTTTCTTTTCCTAAATTGTATCTAATATTTTATTTTTGCCAGTTACATGTAAAACAATTTTAACATTCTTTTTTTCAAATTTTGAGTTCCAAATTCTCCCCCTTTCACCCTTTCTCCTCTTATTGGAGGGCAAGTAATCTGACATTGGTTATACATGTGTGGTTTGCAAAACACATTTCCCTGTAAGTCATTCAGACAAAAAAGCAACCAAGAAAAGTAAAGTAAAAGTATCTTTGATTGGCAATCAGGCTCTACCAGCTCTTTCTCTGGAGAGGGACAGCACCTTTCATCTAAGTCCTACTGAATTGTCTTGGATCCTATAACACTGAAAATAGATGAGCGATTCATAGCAGATCTGTAATGGCAAGTACAGAAGTAGTTCACATCTTATTTCAGCTATTGGATTAATGCCTTGTTTTAGTTCAAGTTTCTCTTGAGAATCCCACAACTTGTGAACCCTAGAACTTGTGAACTCCTGGGGAGGAGCTAATGACCATATGTAAGGACAGCCACAGGTTAAGGACAGCAGAACTGAGAAGAGGAGTCTTGTGGTCTCAGAGTAAAGAAGGAGAAAACTTATGGTATCCCAGAACTCTGTTTGTCTCTTCTGTCTGTGTTGATATTTGTTTGTGATACTTTGTACAGAAGCCCTGGGACCGAAAACTGGAAGCCCTGAAAGAGGATTTTCTGGTTCTATGTTTACAGAAGTCCTAGAGGAGGGTTTTGGAGTTCCTAGGACTTTACTGATGATTTGTGCTGACCTCTTAGACCTTGTTGGTGAGTCTAAGTTGATTTCCGAGGCAGATAGTGAATTAATGATGGTGCCGGCAATATGCATGAATATTATTGTGGCTCTGTCAAGCTTTGTCTTCCCAGAAATAGGAACTATGAAGGACTTGAGGTAGACTGAACACTGTGAACTTCAAGATGGAACAGGAACTGGACAAGGAGCTGGACAAGGAACTGAGAGCTGCCTGCCTTTGAACCCACGTGAAAGTTGGAGCTGGGACTATGAAAGGGGAACTATGGAAGTTGAGAGCCAGTTTCAAGTCAAGCTGAAAGAAGACTTTACTTGGATACTGTGAACTGACTGAAAAGGTTATGATTTACTGTGACCTAGGGGTGGAGAAATTTGATTTTTGTACTTTGTGATTGAATTAAGGATTTTGTGATTGAATAAATTAATGTACTTTATTTAAAACTATGTGACCACTTTGGTGAAAACTACGTGGCCATTTTAGTAATAAGTTGTTGAATTGTGACATGGTGAATGCTGTGTTATTTTCTGTTTTAAGTTGTAACATTGTGAATGCTGTACCTTGATTTTCTGTTCATGTTTTGCTCTGATTTGTTATTGAATAGAGAGTTCACTATATACTCAGAATCTTGAAAGCTGTTCACAGCAGTAGTGCTCAGGAAAGCTGTTTGTGCTTCGCTTTACAAGATCATCATAAAACATTGCTGCAATATTCTCATTTCACTTTGCATCAGGTGGTGTAAGTCCTTCTATGTTTTTTTTCTGAGTGCATTTCTTAAAGTACAATAGTATTCCATCACAAACATATACAACAATTTGACCATTCCCCAATGGATGGACATCCCCTCAATTTCCAAATCTTTGCCACTACCAAAAGAGCTATCATAAACAGTTCTGCACACATAAGCCCTTTTCCTATTTTTAAAAAATCATTTGGGATACAGATCAATTAATGGTATTGCTTAGTCAAAGGGTATGCAGAGTTTTACAACCCTTTGGGCATAGTTCAAATTGCTCCCCCAAGTGGTTGAAGCAGTACACAACTTCACCAATTGTACAATAGTGTTTTTTTAAATCTCCCACATCTCCTCCATCATTTTTCATTTTCCTTTTCTATCGTATTAGCCAATATTACAGGTCTATGGTAGTAGCTCAGAGTTGTCTTAATTTGCATTTCTCTCATCATTAGTGATTTAGAATATTTTTCATATGACTGTAGACAGCTCTGATTGCTTTTAAAACTGCCTGTTCATATCTTCTGACCATGTAATAGTTCTTATTTCTATAATTTTGACTTAGTTTTCTATATGCTTAAGAAATGAAGGCTTTATCAGAGAAACTCACTTTAATTTTTTTCACAGTAATGATTATGAACTATGTATTTCCTGCCATCTTATTTTCCCTCTTTTTATTTTACTCTTTCTCTCTTTACCTGTGCATTCTTGAAAATATTTTAGTTCTGACTTTTACATCCTCCAAACTTCCCTTTCTTCTATGTGCATCCACCCCTATTTTATTCCCTTCCCTTCCTACTTCCCTATATGGAGAGATAGATCTTGTCAAGATATTGAAACACATCCTATTTTCAAAACTTAAGGCCCAGCAAGCAAATTGTGCCCTGAGCTTGGCATAACAACAATCCTTTGCTCTCATCCTCTGCATGATCTTAACCACTGACAAATGCTCTCAGAAGATTTATGATTTTATTTGGCGTATACAATGATTTAGATTTTTTGAAGTTTCCCTATTTCCCAGCAACCTGAAAATTGGTACTGTGGCCAGTATATTGCAGCAGAATATGATGAATCATATCTCCTGACACTCTGAACAGTCTCTGTCTATGTAAATGCTAAGCAAGCTAAACCAGGTGCTGCACTCTTGTTCATGCTATGCTAACTCTGGTTCTATACCCTTCTGAATGATCAAAAACTTAGTGGCCCTTAAGACTTGAGACAATCACAAGGCTTAATGATTCTAATGACTTAGATACTGTTCCCAAAGGACCCAAGAATGCCATTGTTTAAAAAATTCCAAACATGGGAAGTAATCACTCAAGATCTAAGAATGACTATCTTGGGTCCCACCTTTTTGTGGTTTTCATGTTTAAAAACCCTACCCTGGACATAATTCATAAGCTTTTCTTCTCAGGAGAACTTCCACTTGAAACGATTTTCCTCACTTTGAAATAAAACTTCTGTTTAATTGCTGACTCATTTGTCTCTAGGATGCTTTGTTTGCCTCCAGTTACCCACAGGTTAGGGACTGGGTCCAGTATAATCGACATTTAAACGTGTGTCAAAAATGGGATGGACATGAAACCAGGTCGTTGGACAGACAAGTGCAAGTGAGAATGGACTAGGCCCTACCAGAAATGTATTTCTTTGGAGTCCAACCCCATCTCATCAAGTAAGTCCTCTGTCCTTACTACTTCTCCATGCCTAGACTCACATTTTTGGTTGAACTTGACTTTCTTTGTGAGGAAAACTTCAGGGCCCCTCCCATGACCTGGTTCATCCCAGATTATTCTGGTAAGGATGCCCTTCCTTAACTGTACACCTCTTGTTAATTGGTCTCTCTGTGTGCCTCTGGTCCTTACTCCATGTCCCTGTTAAATGCATGATTTTATCTATATTATAGTTGTATTTCTAAATTCTCTTATATTGTGATATTTGAGAGACCATTATAACAGAAATACTGTTAGACAGAACAAGTTATTTAATTTGGATGCTGTTACACATAAATTGAGCTTTTAAAGGGATGTGATAAAAATAGGGATTTAAAAACTGCTAAATATTTAATGATTTTTTTACAAAGTGAAAGATAATATATAATAGCAAATTTTCACTTGAAATTCTTGAGCTATTATGAAAGTGTATAAGGTGGCTTAAAGATACAGTTTCAATATATTAATGATGAGTTGTAATGCCGTGTGCGAGCAGCTTTCCAGAAGAATGCTACTGTGCACAGCTTTTAAGGTTCTGATTACACAGTGTAGTGAACACTCTATTTATTCCATAACAAATAAAAGCAAAACATTCACAGAAAATCAAGGTGCAGCATTCACAATATTATAACTTACAGAAAATCACAATATAGTATTCACAACAGCTTATCATTAAAATGGCCACATAGTTTTCAACAAGGTACATTCATTTAGTACATTCAATCATCCCTAAGGAGGTTTGCCTCCTTACTTAGTCATTCAGTCATCTCAGAGTACAAAAGTCAAAGTCTTCCAGTCATGGGACACACTAAGTTAACTCAGTCAGTTATTTAGCAATCAATTACTAAGTATCATTAATCAATAAATACAATCATTAGAAAATACACAGACCCTCCACCCCTAGGTCACTAGTAATATTATAGTTCCTCAGTCAGTATACAGTATCTAAATAAAGCCTTCTTTCAGCTTGACTCGGGTTGTCTCTCTGACCAGGGTTCAGAGGCAGACATCTCCCAGGTCCTTGTCTAGTTCTCCAGGCAATTCCTGCTCCATATTGGAGCTCACAGTGTCCAGTCCATCTCAAATCCTTCACAATTTCTGTTCCTTGGAATTCAAAACTGAACCGAGCCACAAAGAGACAAGTCTTAGCATCCCAGTCATGCTTCCTCCATCTTCTGCAGCTTGTTCAAAAAGTCAGAATCACCTTATATAACATTGGGGGGGTGGGTTCCTGGACTCCTGGCTTCCTGACGTCCTGGGCTCCTCTTCAGCCTCCTCTGGCAGTTGCTTCTGCCTCCACCGTGCTTCAAGAAATTCTGACCCTTCCTCTCTGGGGCTGTTCCTTACATACACACAGCATTAGCTTCCTGTTTCAGCCAGCCACTTCCTATTATGTCAGCAATAGGAGACAGAAGTTCATACCTTCTGTTTTCCCAATAGAGGCTTGATAAGTTCCTAAGTGCCATGCACCTGTTTACTTGCCAATACAAAAGGGGGTCTTCAAATTCCAATTACATTACCATTACATGAGTAAATTGTCAAGTATTTACCATATCTTGAAATCCCAAATATGGGTAGTTTTAACTTATAAGTAAAGGATAAATAAAATGTTAACTTTTAGAGAAACATTAGGAAAGATATCAAAGCACTAAGTTGTAGATTGTGAAATTTTGCTGTTTAAATTAAAAATTCCTGGGACTGTAATTTACTATTGTTTTGGGCTTTGATTACAGAAATAGTTGCCTGAATTGTCATGAAGCCAATAGGAGAAAATGGCATGTGTGGCATTCTGGGAACTGCTATAGGTGGATTCTCTGCCTGGGAAAAGTTTTTAGGATCACATAGACATGGCCTAGGTATGATTCTCCTGACTTTATTTTCCCATTATGCTATTTTTTTTCTGAAAAGGAAAATTCTGACCAACATAATCCTGAGGGCTGCCCTATAATTACATGATTTGTTTTCAAATATAACTTATGCCTGGAATCAAACAGAGCTAAGAGACTTTTCCCTTATGTTATGATATATGACACTGTCACAAGTATGTCCCTCTTTTTTTTCCTTTTATAGCAAATTTCTACAATGAAAAGTTTTGTAAATAAAGTACGAAGCCTATTGACTAACAGATTTATACTGGAGTATCTCTGTGTTAGTATAACGGGATGCAAGTATGAACATCTTACAGTTTTAACCCATATTTGCGGTCAAGTTATACTGCAGGGATTATATCCTCCTAAGGGGGAAATGATTAGACAAAGACAATAATGAAATATGACATTTTCTAAACAAATGCAATAGTAAAGTTTGGAAAAGCAACAGGATTAGACTCTTTTCTCTAAGAACAATATATAGATATATTGTTAGCTTCTAAATATTATCTACCATGGAAATTCAGGATTTTCAGATATTATGCCAATTATTTTTTTTGCAAAGAAGTTGGGAGTGACCACTATATAAAGCTTTTAAAAATATGCTAGTATTACTTTAAAAATAATTTATTATGAAACTGCCTTTGGTGCAAGATTAAGATGCATGGAATACTCATGAATATAGTTCAAACTGAATACTGACAATGCATGTGCACTGATAATTTTAGGTTTGTGGTTCAAAATACACAAGAGATAAATGCATATCCATATGCATCGTTTGGTAATAAGTTCTCAAAATTGAAATTTACACATAACTTCTATTGAGAATGGTAAAGATAGTGAAATTATTTAAGTATCCATCTAATAATTTTAAAAGGTAGATGAGACTGTAAATTAGTTTACTAAGAAAAAAGCACTAGGACTAGAAAAATTTACAAGTGAATTCTATCAAACATTTAAGGATTAGCTAATTCCAGTATTAAATAAATGACTTGGAACACTGTATTTCACCACATAATCATCACCACTACATAATCTTTGCACCCTGTTTTTTTTAGTCCAAAAACTGGCTTAAAACCTTTTATTGCATAATTGTTGCATGGTATAATTCTGTTCACCATGCCATTTAAAAGGTAAACAAAGCAGCAATGTATTCACCAGTGGCATGTGGATACACATTTATCTCTCACACATTGCAAGCCACGTGCCTAGAATTCTCAGTATACTCACATTGCCAGTATTCAATTTTAACAAATATTCATGAGTATTCCATGGGTCCTAATCTTGCACCAAAGGCAGTCTAGCAATAAATGATTTTTAAGTAAATCCAGTACATTTTTAAAGCTTCACATAATGGCTGCACCCCCACTTTTTTGCAAAAAAATTGGGATAAAATATGCTATGATTATGTGATGAAATACAGGAAAATAAGCAAAAGAAAGGATCCTACCAAACTCCTTTTATGAAGTAAATATAATACTGATAGTTAAAACCAGGAAGAGTAAAAATAAAGAAAAGAAAAATGTAAACCAATTTCATTAATGAAAATAGATGCAAAAATCCTAAATAAAATGCTAGTTACAAAATTTCAACAATATATTACAAATATTATTCATTATGAACAAGTGCGATTTACACCAGAAATGTAGGGATGGTTTACCATGAAGAAAACTATTAACATAATTGATTATATCAATAAAAGTAAAAAAATCATATGATCACATCAATAGATGCATAAAAAATTTTAATTTTAAAAATTTCCAAGTATAGGTATAAATGAGTTTTCTTTAAATAGATTTTTTTAAAGCATGTTATCTAAAACCATCAGCAAACATTATTTGTAATGAGGTAAAGCTAGAAGTCTTCCTACTAAGATCAGGTATGAACTAAAGATGCCCACTGTCACCAATACTATTCAATATTTCATTGGAAATCCTAGCAAAAACAATAAGAGAAGAAAAAGAAATAGAATGAATCAAAATAGGGAATGAGGTAATAAAGCTATCTCTTTTTGTATACAACATGATGCATCAGCATTCCTATATATCACAAACAAAACTCTGCATGAAGAGATAATAATGGATACTCCATTTGAAATAACTCTAGACAGTATAAAATACCTGGAAATACATTTGCCAAAGCAAATCAGGGAAATATATCAGATTTAAATAATTTGAGAGATATAAATTATTCATGGGTAGAGGGTCAATATAAAAAAAATAAGAAAAGTCTAGAGTAGCAAGGAACTAACAAAAATGTAAAGGGAGGAAGTTTAACAGTACCAAACCTCTAACTACATTATAAAGTCATATTTATCAAAACTATCTGGTGCTGGCTAGGAAACAGAAAAGTAGCTCATAATTTTTTTTATAAAATATTCTTATATCAAGTACAGGATTTAGATAAGGATAGTAATAGCAAATGGTACATGAACTGAAATTCTCTGAAGTTTTAAGATTGGTGAAACAAATTTACTAAATGGCACAACTGGCAGAAAAATTTAGGAACCTCTATATTTAAAACCAGAAAAGCAAAGCCTAGTTAGAGCTACCCTGAAAATAAGCTTATTGTCCAAGAAAAGACATCTAGGCATCAGACAACTGCATGAGACATCTGGGACACAAAATGTACTGCTTATATGGACATTGAGAATGGGTTACTAGGATACAAGGAGATAATGTTAGTTAATATTGGTGATAACTATTGTATTGCTTTGGTCTTTTGTTTTAAAATGTTTACATTTAAGTTTTCTTGTGTACCTTGGTGACATGTAAATTTCCCTTCTCAAAATTAGTCCATTGTGAGCCCTCTAAGTAGTTTCAGCTGCACCTGACTTAATGTAATTGCGCCATTATGAGAATTGCAAGAAAACTTTATTGCATTGTTTGAACCTAGACCTGTATAACTGGGAAACTGAATCATCTCTCTGTGTTATTTAGAGATTGTTAACTAAGAACCTATGTTATGCTTACCAGAAGCAGATTCAAAGATTGATGTAAGGAGTTTTCTCTAAGGGCCCTTACCAGATTCTTCTGATTATTCTCAAAGCTACCAAAGTTGTGGGTATGAATTCCTAGATCATCTGAAGAAAGTCTGGGCTCCTGAGTGGATGGCAGTACCCTCCAGGAACATAAGGTTAGTCTAGAATGGACCCAGAAGTATCTGATGTTAGGATGAGAAAGCTGTCCCAAGATTCCAGATGAGAGCCAAGTATAATATCCTAATTCTTATTTTTCTTCCTCTTGTTTTGTGCTCAACTCCCAAGGCCCCGATTCAAGGGTGTGTTGGAATTTTCTCTCTCTATATTCTCTCCCCTCCCTTTTCTGCTTGCAAGCAAACAATGGCTAGCAATGGTACCAATAGGTCCCCTCAAGGAACTAACCCCCTGGGCAACATTTCTCTGTCCTGGCCTAACTTGCCTCTTGTGGCATACCTGGCTCTCCTCTATTGGCCATAAGGGTAGAGGGTCTTTTAGACCCAACCTCTTTGGTCAAAACGGGGTAACATCAAGATAAAAAGAGATACCCTGTTTTCCAGAGCTAAGACCCAGCAAACAAGTTGTGCCCTGAGCTTGGCATAACAATAATCCTTTGTTCTCACCTTCTGGATGATCTCACTCCATAGAAAATGTTCTCATAGGATTTATGGTTTTATATGATATGCATAATGATTTAGATTTGTTAGAGTTTCCCTGTTTCCCAGTTACCTGAGAGCTAGAGCCAATGTATTACAATAGAGAGTGATGAATTGCATCTCCTAACACTCTGACCAATCCCTGTACTTGTAATTGCTAAGTGAATGAAACCAGGTGTTGCACTCCTGTTCCAGCCATGCCAACTCTGGTTATATACCCTGCTGAATGATCACAAGGCTCAATGACCCTTAAGACCTGAGATAACCACAAGGCTCAATGATTCTAATGATTCTAATAACTTAGAGACTGTTCTCATAGGATCCAAAAATGCCTCTATTGTCCCCAAAAATGCCAACCATGTAAACTGTTTACTCAAGACTTAAGAGTGACTGGGTTGGGCCTCACCTTTTTTGTGGTTTTCATACTAAAAACCCTACCCTGGCCATAAACCATAAGCTGTTCTTTTCATGATGACTTCCATTTGCAAACATTTTCTTCAATTTAAAATTAAACTTGTTTGATTTCTGACTCTCCTGTCTCAAGCCTGCTTTGTTTGATTCCATCCACTTACAGATGAGAAAAGTTCTAGGCAGAGTGACTATTTCTGCACCTAAATAAGTGTGTATGTTATTCTATCTTTGAGTCAATTCCAATGAGAGTAAGGTTCATTTGCTCCCCTCCCCACTTCCCCCATTTCTTCTTCCACTATAAAATCTCTTTCATACCTCTTTCAGGTCAGATAATTTATCCCATTTTACCTCTCTCCCTTTCACCTTTTCCTAGTGCCTTCCTCTTTCTCATTCCTAAATTTTCTTTTTTAGATAACCATACCATCACATTCAACTGACATCTCTATTTTATGTCTATATATACTCATTCTGACTGCCCTAATAATGAGAAAGGTTTTAGGAGTTATAAATATCACTTTTTCCATGTAGAAATACAGTGAAACCCCTTATGATTTCTGTTTCCTGTTTACTTTTTTATGCTTCTTTTGCAATGTACATCTGAAAAAAATTTTTTAATTCAGCTCTGGTCTTTTCATCATGAATTCTTGAAAGTCCTCTAGTTCATTAAATCCCCCAAAGGATTATTTTCAGTTTTGATGGATAGGTGATTCTTTGTTGCAATACTAGCTCTTTTGCCCTCTGGAATAACTTATTCCAAGCCCTCTAATACTTTAATATAGAATCTGCTAAATCTTGTGTTATTCTGACTGTGATGCCATGATAATTGAATTGTTTCCTTTGGGCCTCTTCTATTATTTTCTCCTTGATCTGGGAGGTCTAGAATGTTGCTATAACATCCTTGGGAGTTTTTATTTTGGGATCTCTTTCAAGAGATAATTGAGGGATTTCTATTTATATTTTTGCCCTATCATTCTAGAATATCAGCAGAGTTTTCATTGACAATTTCTTTAAAGATGATGCTTAAACACTTCTTTGATGATGACTTCCACATAGTCCAATAATTTTTAAATTATGTCTCCTTGATCTATTTTCCATGTCAGTTGTTTTTCCATTGAGATATTTCACATTTTCTTTTTTCATTCTTTTGATGTTTGATTGTTTCTTGATGTCATTAGCTTCCACTTCTCCAATTTTAACTTTTAAGAAATTATTTAGTTCAGTGAGTTTTTGTACCCAATATTCTATTTGACCAATTCTATTTTTAAGGTGTTGTTCTCTTCTTTGGATTTTTATACTTCTTTTATCATTTGGCCTATTCTGTCTTTTAAGGTGTTATTTACTTCAGTATTTTTGTGCCTCCAAGTTATTGACTCTTTTTTCATTATTTTCTTGCAGCATTCTCACCTCTCTTCCCAAATTTTCTTCCCTCTTACTTGATTTTTAAAATTCTTTTTGAGCTCTTCCATATCCTGAGACTAATTTTTATTTTTCTTTAAGGTTTTGGATGAAGGAATTTAGACTTTATTCCTTTCTTCTGAATGTGTGTTTTGCTCTTCTTTGTCACCATAGTAACTTTTTATGGTTAGAATTTTTTTCTGTTGTTTGCTGATTTTCTAGCCTATTCCTTGACTTATAACTCTATGCTAAAGTGTGGCTCTTCTTCCCCAGGGGACTGTCCACTACCCCAAGCTTCAAGCTTTTGTTGTTGTTGTTTTTTCTGTGCAACTATTTTCAGAGGTTTTTCTATGGATCTGTAAATTTTTGGTTATAATTTTTGATATAGGGAGAGGTGTGTTTTTTTACTCTCCTGTACTGTACATTGTGTGTGTGTGTGTGTGTGTGTGTGTGTGTGTGTGTGAACAACCACAAGCACAACCCTGGAACCATGACCAGGTTCCCTACTCCTCTATAACTACAAATGCTGCTATGCAAGCGTTCCTTCTAACACTGGGATGAAAACCTGGGACTGTGACACAGATCCAAGTACAGGTAAGAGAGCTGTGCCCCTGGTGCCAGCAAAGTGACCCCTATAAATTTATTTCTGACTTATTATCTGATCCCCCTACTGTCTGTGGACTGAGAGGTCTGGAAACTGCCACTTCTACCATTGATTCATTTGCCTAGAGACCTACTCCATTTTCTGGGTCCTAGTCTGTACTGGTACAGCCTGAGCTAGACTGAGCTTCTCTCTTACTCCAGTGCAACAGTCCTTTCCTGAAAACCTTCTAAGTTATCTTGGCTTGGAAAATTGTTTCCCTCCATCTTTTTATGGGCTCTGCTGCTCTAGAAGTTGCTTGGTGTCATTATTTAAAAAAATATTTGGAGGGACTTGAGAGAGATCTCAACTGAGTCCTTGCTTTTACTCCACCATCTTGACTACACTTCCTCCCAGGTATCTATTTCTCTTTGAGTTGACACAACTACATAAATGTCACATATAATATATCTGCTTGTGCACATATAAATTTTTTCATTCAGTTATTTTCAGTCATGTATTGCTTTTCACAAAGCCGTTTAAGTTTTTCTTGGCAGATACTGGAGTGATTTGTTATTTCCTTCTCCAGTTCATTTTTACAGATAAGGAAACTTAGGCAAAGAGGTTTAATTGACTTTCCCCTGGTCATATAACTAGTCAGTGTCTGAGGCCAAATTGGAACTCAGATCTTCATGACTTCAGGTCTGGTGCTCTAATCACTATGAGAATTAGTTAGCATACATATACATACATGTATATGTGTGTATGTGTTTTTCTATTTATGTATGGGTATATGCATATATATACTTATATGCACACGTGCATGTATTTAATATATATGTGCATGTGTATTTTACATATGGAGATGCACATGTGTATGCAGAAAGAAGTATCTTTTCTCTTTTACTCAAATAGTTTCATAAGAGACTGAACCCTCCCTTGCTCTTCTTTCAATATTGAAATATTTGTGGGTTTTGATGGTCATTAAGTTCATAATATAAACAACGAATGTCTCAGAGAAGACCTAATGAAACATGCATTCTTCCTTAGTGGCAGAAAGGTGGGGAATGATGAGGACAGAATATTGTATATCTTATCAGGCATCACTTATGTTATGCCTTTCTTAGTATTCTGGTCTTTCAAAAAAAAAAAGGTGTGTGGGAGACTCATTTAGGAGGTCTGGCTGCAACAGTGTTACTGGCAGACAATATACCTAAAGAAAGACAGTAAAAGATAAAATATTGCAATAACTGGCTCCTTAACAGTGGGGAGAAACCAAAAGACTCTAGTATAGGCCATACCTTTCTAGTTCCTCTTGAAAAAGCATACAGATATTATAGTCCTCTCCACTTTTCAGAGCAATGTAATCTCTTAGGGACCGGGTACAATGAGTATATGCAAGACTTATTTTCTCTAGTTAGGACTGAGTGTTGGTGTTTTCAGTTGAGAAATAGCAAAGTTCATAGTTGACTGGTTAGACTTCTTATCAGAACTCTCCATTTGGTAATAGGAGGAGCTTTAAAGAAGACACTCACTATGCCCCCTCCACAAATTGCTTATCACATTTCTCTTCTATAAACCTTATCACTCTCTTTACTAAATATATGATAATTAGCACATAGAAATTACAGATAGAGCATAGAGAAGATTTAATAGGCCTATCTGACAAGTTAAATAGTTTAGTCTCCTTATCTGGTAACACTTAATATTCCCCCTTTTCCAAGGAGAATTTAACGTAATTGGCAGCAGTGTAATCAGGGTAGCAGATCTGTCAGCTTGCAGCCTCAAACCACATGTATTTACTGAATTAGCCCAGGTGTTTAAAGTAAAATGCAGATGAGGCTGAAGTTGTAGCTCACTAGCACAGTGGAAACTTGTGACCCACAGTTTGACCTTGTATCTAAGCCTAGCCTGGCATCTTGCGGGAAAAAAAAGAAAAAAAAAACCTTTCTATTGCTAGTCTCTCAGTCTGCCTTTAAAGGGATTCATTTTTCCTTTAAAAGATTCCATAGAAAACTTTCATTTCAACAAATGAACAAATAGATGCTTTCTGATGGTTCCCTTTGATTTTCTAAGAAGGCCACCTAGGTAAGCACAATATGTCCCTTCCACCTACATTGTGCTTTTATGTGTCATCAAGGTACCTGGCTTCTCTGCCATAGTATCTCACTTCAGAATTTCATCTATATTTTCATGACATTAGTAATAATAGTGCAAGTTTACATAGAACTTAAAGATTTAAAAATCCTTTACATGTACTTTCTCATTTGATCCTCTCAACAACCCTGTGAAATGACTGTTCTTATTGTTCACATTTTCCCATACAGAAAATTGAAATTGAAAAAGGTAAAGGGATTTGCCTAGAGCCACACACCTGAGTAAATATCTAGGAAGAATTCAAATTTAGGGCTTCCTGGCTCCAAGTCTACCATTTTATCCATTATAACATTTAGTAGCCTGATATTATGAATAGCTTCAACTAGGAGGTGGTAATTGAGCTGAGGTCTGAAGGGAGCTAGGGATTCTAAAAGATGGAAATGAGAAGGGAGAGCAAAGACACAGAGACAGAAGGTGGATTGTCATGTACAAGTCAGAGAAACAGTTTGAAACCTTATAGTGGAGAGAGAATCAACAACTGGGGTGAAGTGACATAGAATGAGGAACTGAGAATGACTCCAAAGTTGTAAGGTTGAATGACTGGAAAGGTCAAAAAATAGGAAAGCTATGAAAAAGTGGGTTGAGGACAGGGAAGGGAATAGATGAAGTTGTCATTTTAACATGTTGAGCTGGAAATGCCTACAACACATACAGTCAGAAATACCCAATAGGCAGTTGTTAATGTAAGACTGGAGCTCACAGGAGATACAAGTGCTAGTTATACTGATTCTGGAGTCATCTATCAATAAATTTATGAGAATAGAGCTAACGCTTTTTCTCATAGAATCTGGTCAGGTTACCAAGAGCAGGAGTATAGAGAGAGGAGAAAGGGATTCAAAGAAAGGGGGGAGGAGGAGACAGAGCCAAGATGGCAGAGAAAAAACAGGGACTTGCTTTAGCTCTCCTCTAAACCCCTCAAAATATCTACAAAAATGACTCTAAACAAATTCTAGAGCAGCAGAACCCACAAAAATACAGAGCAAAACAAATTGAAAGTCCAAGACAAACTGGAAGTTCAACAGGGAAGACCTACTGCACTGGGCTGGGACAGGAGCACCGACAAATGCTGGCCATACCAGTATAGCCTGGACCCCCCAGCAAACCTGGAGTAGGCCTCAGGGGACTGAATCATTGGCTTCTGTGGTGGTATCTAGACTTCTCAAAATACAAAGGCCAAAGACAACTTAAAAGTAGGAAAGGTCTGTTTCAACTTTGGTAAGGGAGGAGTGTGGTACAACCTTAACTACATGGTTGAGGAGGTAGCAGCAATGGCATAAGTGGTGGCTGATTCCAGAGCTCTTGGCCCTTAAATACATGATTGTGGAGGTAGCAGCAATGACACCAGTGGTGGCTGATTCCAGAGCTCTTGGCTCTTGTTTTAGGGGATCAAACATCTGATCTCAAGGACTGCAGGGATCTTTTTTTTTCTGGTGCTGATGCAGGATTCTCTTGCTTTGCCCTGTGTGGTTCCAGTCCCGGGTGGTGGTCCTGAGACGAGGAGGAGCCTTGGGGTAGTGAAGCTTGTGGCTGTGGTGGAAAGGGAACTGTCTTCACAGTTACAACGCAGAAAAGAGTGTTTGTGATCACTAGCAGACCAGAGCATATAACAGGAAAGGAGGAAACATCTCTCATTTGTTAATATCACCTTGGAAGAAATGAAAATGTACAGGACCTTAGAAGCATCTCTGAAAACAGCTGCACAAACCCCCTGAAACTTGGGGCAGTACACCCTCCACACTGGAAGCTGAGTCCTACTTTAACAAAGATTTAAAAAGTCAAGTAATTGGCTGGGAAAATGAGCAAACAGTGTAAAAAACCTCAGAGTAAGGAATCTTAAGTTAATGACAAAGATGATCAAAGGACACAATCATAAGAAGACAATAAAGTCAAAGCCCCTATATCAAAGGACTCGACGAAAAATTGAAATCGATCTCAGGCCATAGAGGAACTCAAAAAAGATTTTGGAAATCAAGTAATAAGAGTGGAGGAAAATGGGGAAGAAAAATGAGAGTAATGAAAAACAAATTAATAAAAGTGAGTAAACAGATGGCTAAAGGAAGCCCCCCCAAAAAAATAATCAAGAAAATAACACCTTGAAAATAGACTAGACCAAATGGAAAAAAGAGGTCCACAAAGTCAATAAGGAGAAGAATACCTTAAAAGGTAGAATTGGCCAAATGGAAAAGGAGGTACAAAAGCTCACCAAAGATCTATATTCACACTTCTTCGGGTCTTTCTCTGGTGACATTTTTTCATCAGAAGACCTTCAAAATTGTCTTAGATCAACGTATCACTGATAATAGGTAAGTTATTAACAGCTGATTATATTACAATATTACAATATTGCTGTTACTGAGTACAATGTTTTCCTGGTTCTTCTTATTTCACTCTGCAACAATTCATGCAATACTTTCCAGGTATTTTCTGAGAGCATCCTACTCATCATTTCTTATAGCACAAGAGTATTCCATCACAGTTATATACCACAACTTGTTACCATAACCCAATTGATAGGTATCCCCTCAATTTACAATTCTTTGCTTCCAGGAAAGAGCTGGTATAAATATTTTTGTACATTTAGGTCCTTTTCCTTTGTTTATCTCTTTGGGGATTGAGACCTAATAGTACTATTAGTGGGTCAAAGGGTATAATTGGTTTTATAACGCTTTAGGCATAGATCCAAATTGCTTTTCATGAAACTTGTAGGAGCCAAGAAGTCAGACTAAGCAGTAAATCACTGTCACTCTCCCATATTCACCTCCAAACAACAGTAAGATGGTGCCCCAAAACAAATCCTGGAATGGTAGAACCAGAAAAAAGATGGGGTAAACCAATCTTTTAGCCCAAAAAACTTGGAAGATTGGCAAGAAAGATCCATCTTACTCAAGTAAAGGGGGAGCATAATCCAGGACAGGAAATATCACAGCAAACCAGCACCAAGCCCCACCTCAGAAAACTAGTGAGACATCCTGAGTCCCAGTGTGGTGTAGCAGATAAACACCAACACTAGGATCCCCAATGTGCTTTAGAATAGCCAAGGGAATTGGCAGATTCCAGCTTTGAGTACCACCACATGAATGAGTATAGCTCATGGCAAACAGGCATCCTCCAGTGGCCAGACCTCCAGGTACTGCAGAACAACCCAGGGCAAAAAGTCATTCTCCAAAACAAAAACAAAAACAAAAAAAAGTCATTCTCCAGCATGACAATAAAGAAGGCTAAACATCAATGTACTGTCATGTAGCCCCAGAGAAACACAGAAACACCTCCACCAGGGCTCAGCACACAGAAGACACCACCCCTAGGATCCTAGTTCAGCACTATGTAAACTACTAGACACCTATTGACTCCAACAGTGCCAGCCAACCCCACAATGAACTCCTCAGCACAGCACCAGAGACAAGGGACCCCTGGAGCCTCAGGGAAACATCAGTGCAGCACCAGGTAAACATGGCCTACAACCACTGGCACAAGAAGCCTGAGACAGTACATTTTAAACTCTGATTGCAGGGCTCAAATTTAAAGAAAAGAAAAAGGCCAAAAGAAAAGATGAATACAAAACGGCGAAAAAAAAACAGAAGAAGAAAAAGTAGAATCTGAGCGTAGAAAGTTATCATGGTGACAGGGAAGAACAAGGCACAAACTCAGATGAGTATAATGACGTCAAAAAAATTATGGGCAACACCCCAAAGAAAAATAGGAAGTGTCAAGTTCAGAAAGATTTCATGGAAGAGCTCAACAAAGTTTAAAAATTATATGAGAGGCAAAAGAACAAAATACAAAAGAAATGAGAGTGATGCAAGAGAATTATGAAAAAAAGAGTCAACAGCTAGGAAAATGCTTATAAACTAAAATGAAATGGTCAAATAGAAAAGGAAATACAAAAATCCACTGAAGAAAGCAACTTCTCGAAGAGTACAATTGGCCAAATGGAAAAGCTAATTGAGGAGAACAACATCTCAAAACTTATAATTAGGCAAGTGGGAGCTAATTACTCTGTGAGACATCAAGAATCAACCAAACAAATTCAAAAGAATGAAAAAATGGGAAATATAAAATAATTCATGGAACAAACAACTGACCTGGAAAAATAGATCCAGGAGAGATGAAATCCGAATAACAGGACTATCTGAAATTCATAATCAAAAGGAGGACTTGGACCACATTTTCAAGAAGTTATGGGGGCAGAGTCAAGATGGTGGCATAGAAGCAGGAGAACTCTGCAGATCCCCCCATAACCACCTCAGACACCTATAAAATATGACTCTAAGCAAATTTTAGAGCTCCAGAACCAACAAAAGTATAGAGAAACAAAGTTCCTGCTGAAGGCAGCCCAACAGGCAGATAGGAAGGGCTCATCACAGCACACTGGGAGCTGAGACCGCTTTAGCCTAAGGGTGTCCAGGACAAGGCACAGCTGGAGCATTTGGAAGAGCAGATCATCCACAGCTGTGGCAGTTTCCAAAATTATCAACCCATAAGAGGAAAGGACAAAGTTAAAGGTCAGTGTAACTCAGGTAAATTTGGGGGAGAGAAGCAGGCCCAGCCATTGGCCCTCACGGCAAGAAAGCAAGAGAAGCTGCAGCCCTGCAACCACCTCCATGTGCCTGCTTCAGAGCCCGGAGTCTGCAAATTGCAGGCAGGCCAAATGATCATTCAGAGGCTAAGAGCTCTTGCCTTAACCTGCCTGGATCAGGATCAGGATCAGGATCTTGGGTGGTGACCCTGAGGTGTGTGACCAGTGAGCCAAAGCTGATGGGAGCTACAGAGATGTTGGCCCCTAATATCTCTGAAAAACCCAACTACTTAGGACTAAGTCCTCCCCCCTGGAAGCAAAGATCTATGGTTGCTCAAAAATCAAATTAATTGACTAGCAACATGAGCAGGCAAAGGAAGCAAACTAAGATCAGCTATCCAACCTTAGATTCCTTTTTGGGGGACAAAAGAGATCAAAGCATGGAACAGGAGGAAGACAACATAGTGAGAACCCTGCACCAAAAGCTTCCAAGAAAAATGTAAACTGGTTACAGGTCATAGAGGAGATTAAGAAGGATTTTGAAATCCAAATAAGAGAAATGGAGAAAAATTGGGAAGAGAAATGAGAATGATGAAAGAGAATTCTGAAAAGAGAGTTAATAACCTTACTAAAGAAAATAACACCTTAAAAACAGATTAACTCAAATGGCAAAAGAGGCCCAAAAAGCCAATGCCTTAAAAAGTCAAATTTGCCAGACAGAAAAAGAATCTCAAAAACTCACTGAAGAGAATAATTCCTTCAGAATTAGAGTGGAGTGAATGGAAACAAATGACTTTATGAGAAATCAAGATACTATTAAACAGATAAAAACAAATGAAAAAAATAGAAGGCAATGTGAAATATCTCAGTGGAAAAACCATTGACCTGGAAAATAGATACAGAAGAGACAATTTGAAGATTATTGGACTACCTAAAAGCCATGATCAAAAAAAGAGTCTAAAAAGCATCCTTCAAGAAATTCTCAAGGAAAATTGCCCTTATATTTTAGAATGAGACGGCAAAATAGAACTTGAAAGAATTCACCAATCACCTCTTGATAAAGATCCCAAAAAGAGAACTTCTAAGAATGTTATGGCCAGGTTCTGGAGTTCCCAGATCAATGAGAAAACATTACAAGCTGCCAAGAAGAAACAATTTGAATACTGTAGAAACACAATCAGGTTAACCCAAGATCTAGCACTTCTACATTAAGAGATTGAAGGGCTTGGAATATGATATTCCAGAGATTAAGGGAGCTAGAATTAAAACCAAGAAAAATTGAGTATAATGTTTCAGGGGAAAATATAGTCATTCAATGATGTGGGGGACTTCCAAGCATTCTTGCTGAAAAAATCAGAACTGAATAGAAAATTTGACATTCAAATATAAGAAGCATGAGAAGGTAAACGTGGAAACAAAATCATAAGGAACTTATCAAAGTTGAACTATTTATTTGTCAATATGTAAAAAAGATAATTGTAACTTATGGAAGCTTTCTCAGTATGAGGATAAGTGAAGGGAATATTAATGTGTGTGTATATGTGTATATGTATGTATACATACACATATGTCTATGTAGAAGGGTATATATGCATATGAATACATATGTGCACTTCTGTGTATATGTGTACATAGAGGGCACAGGATTAATTTAATAGGATGTAATGATTATTTTAAAAGGTGAAATTGTGAGGTGGGAGAGGAATAGAATGAGAGGAGACAGGAAGAGACAGAATGGGGTTAATCATCTCATTAGAAGAGGCAAGGGATAACTTTTACAATGGAGGTTAAGAACAGGAAGGCAAAAGAGAAAGGGTCAATCTTACCTTCATTCAATTTGGCTTAGGGTCAGAATGACATACACTCTAAATTGGGTATCTTGGGTATTTCTACAGGAGAGTAGGGGGGATGAGCATGAGAGGGGGGAT